>CM065719.1:2458286-2475786 GCA_033310375.1 Conus canariensis
GGACAGAGAGAAGAGAGAGGAGAGAGAGAGAGAGGAGAGAGAGAGAGAGAGAGAAGAGAGAGAGAGTTTCAAGCTTGTCACTCCCTCCCTCTTCCCTGCCACTCTCTCCTCTCTCTCTCTCTCTCTCTCTCTCTTCTCTCTCTCTCTTCCTCTTTTCCAAGTATACCTTCCGTCTTCTCCCCCCCCCCTCCCGTCATTCCCTGTCTCCTGAAATAAATCAGTTCCTCGTGAACAGAATTGGGGCAAGGTCTTGTTGATAAACAGTGCGGTAGTAGCGACTTTGTCAACGGGAACACTGCCGCGCTGCAACAAGTCTTGGAACACAAATGACACTCAAACTCCTCCCCCCCCCCCCATCCACCATCCAGAAATCCCCCCTCTTCTCTTCCACCCCAACTTCCCCCCTCCTTCCTCACCCTGCAGAGAAAATGACTCTTCTTGGGATTCTCCAGGCCTTAGAAAGCTTCTTCTTCTTCCTTCGGCACAGAATAAACATCCAGCTTTTTTTTCAAAGGTATGTAGGTAAAGGGCAGTTGTTCAGCTGGTCAGAAAAACACCGTGTCCTGAATACCAGACTGCAAGACGAGGTTAAATATGCGTGCATGCGCCGTGGGGGGGGGGGGGGGGGGGGGGGGAACGGGGGGGGGGGGGGGGAGGGTGGCGAGAGAGACGTTGACAAGGAACGGGCGGTAGGTGGGATGATACAAAGCGAGGAGAGGGGATGGAGATGTGGAAGGGGGGGGGGGGGGGGGGGGAGGAAAGGGTTGGGAGAAGCGAGGCTGTTGCCAGTTTGCATGAGTTTGTGGTGACAAAGATTTGTTTTGAGAGAGAGAGAGAGAGAGAGAGAGAGAGAGAGAGAGAGGGAGGAGAGAGAGAGAGAGAGAGAGAGAGAGAGAGAGAGGGGCATCTAGATTTGTATTCATATAAAAGGCCTTTGCCCCTCATTGAATGAGAATGCGTACATAACTAAGCAGAACAAAAGAATGCAAATCGAAACAAATGCAACAAAAAATCAAAATAGCGTTCTATTCTACACAATAATGGAAATCAACTCTCACAACTAAAACCACCCCTCAAAGGCATTATCTGCAGCCTGCTCAGTGTTTGATAAAGAGGCCTACATAATTAATGGGTTAATTCGTCAAGGTAGATTCTTACCTTACCTACTAGAATTAGTTAAAAATCGGCGGAATATTGTAGCAGTTCCCTTCAATTATGTTCACTCTAAGATCACCCAGGGTTAGGACAGTAAAGTAAGAAATGGAACTCAACTTCTCAACCCATCTGACAGAGAGAGAGAGAGAGAGAGAGAGAGAGAGAGAGAGAGAGAGAGAGAGAGAGAGAGAGAGAGAGAGAGAGAAATATGTGTGTACGCATGTGTGTATGCACGCGCGCCTGCGGGTGCTGGCTCGGTGGTAGATCACAGGGTTTGAAGTCAGATTGGAACGAGTTCAAATCCCACTGTCGCCCAGTCCCTAAAAAGACATATGTAAATTCCGCTGCCCGTCTGTATGTTTTGTCGTCCCGGTCATACTCCGTTTACAGTGTGATAGTTCGTCATGCCCCACCATTGTTTTGGTCCTCTTTATATACTTGTCATGGCCGTGGACGTTAACCTGATCCTGAGTAGTGAACTGGGCAGCTATCATAATCCCCTAGATCTGCTATGTGGGGAAAAAAAACGTGTCTTTATGAACTGCAGGCTTATAGGGCGTTAATGTCACCATTCAACCCAACCTGGACAGTCCATGTAGACGTGTAAAGCCGACCCCAAAACTCTGGAGGTGAGGTGGTATTTAGATCTTGAACCTCATACAAACAAGGAAACGTGCAGACGAACCACTGGGCCCATAACCCGCTGCATGTCACTATCAAGTGGCCCCATAACCCCTGCATGTCACTATCAAGTGGCCCCATAACCCTGCATGTCACTATCAAGTGGCTCCATAACCCCTGCATGTCACTATCAAGTGGCCCATAACCCCTGCATGTCACTATCAAGTGGCCCCATAACCCTGCATGTCACTATCAAGTGGCCCCATAACCCCTGCATGTCACTATCAAGTGGCCCCATAACCCCTGCATGTCACTATCAAGTGGCCCCATAACCCCTGCATGTCACTATCAAGTGGCCCCAAACCCCTGCATGTCACTATCAAGTGGCCCCAAACCCCTGCATGTCACTATCAAGTGGCCCCATAACCCCTGCATGTCACTATCAAGTGGCCCCATAACCCCTGCATGTCACTATCAAGTGGCCCCTCCACCAAACCCCTGCATGTCACTATCAAGTGGCCCCATAACCCCTGCATGTCACAATCAAGTGGCCCCATAACCCTGCATGTCACTATCAAGTGGCCCCACAACCCCTGCATGTCACTATCAAGTGGCCCCATAACCCCTGCATGTCACTATCAAGTGGCCCCAATAACCCCTGCATGTCACTATCAAGTGGCCCCATAACCCCTGCATGTCACAATCAAGTGGCCCCATAACCCCTGCATGCCACTATCAAGCGGAGAAAGATGACAGGCCACACTTGTTGAGAGCAGCTGGCCTGACATACAACCATCCTACAGAAAACCCTGTCAGAGGGGTGACTGAGGTAGACAGAAGGGGTGGGAGGACATCTTGCAGTGGACAGACCTGTCCTTCAGCAGCTGTCAGGAACCACAGAGAATCGGTGATGTAGCCACAAACTGTCCACCAGTCCCAGCCTGTCCCCCCCCCCCCCCCTGACAGCATGAACAGGTCCATACTGCTCCTCCCATTCTGCCCCACCATCTACACTCCAGGACAGTGCAGGCTATAGCCCATGCTGTCCCGTGCAGCCTAAAGTGTTTTCCCTCACCCTCAGTCTCACCCTCGGACAGTTTTGACTGCGTGGAATGCCCGAACTGTCCCCCACACCCACCCCCAACCCCCTCCACCTGCACTGTCCTCTTCCCTCCTCTCGATCCGATTCCATTGACCTGTGAAAAGATCACCCACCTACCAACGCAACGAATGCAACACAGCTGTATGCTCTCATAGACACATACAGTCGATTCAAGTTTAGGCAGTTATGAAAGTTCGCAAACATTTTTTTCCAAAACTAAAAGTGGTCGGAAAGACAAAAGTCACCACGTAAAACAAAACAAAACAAAACAAAAGAAGAAAAATTCAGGCCACAGATTAAACTAATACCACTGAATGTCTTTTGTCTAGAACGCTTACTCGACCTTTACGAGACCTTGAAGTTTACAGATCAGTATATCACCATTCTTCTCCTTGTTTGTATGTCTTGACTCTAATATTGGAACTGGCAATGTTTTCACTTGCTGATCTGAACTCGAACATTGCCTCGAACGAACCAGTCCCCATCATGACAAAACGACATTTGGGCCACTCGAACGAACTCCAGTCTCTCATTGTCACTGACAACACGAACGTCGAACATTTGGGCACTTGAACGAACTCCAGTCTCTCATTGTCACTGACAACACGAACGTCGAACATTTGGGCCACTCGAACGAACTCCAGTCTCTCATTGTCACTGACAACACGAATGTCGAACATTTGGGCCACTCGAACGAACTCCAGTCTCTCATTGTCACTGACAACACGAATGTCGAACATTTGGGCCACTCGAACGAACTCCAGTCTCTCATTGTCACTGACAACACGAACGTCGAACATTTGGGCCACTTGAACGAACTCCAGTCTCTCATTGTCACTGACAACACGAACGTCGAACATTTGGGCCACTGAACGAACTCCAGTCTCTCATTGTCACTGACAACACGAACGTCGAACATTTGGGCCACTCGAACGAACTCCAGTCTCTCATTGTCACTGACAACACGAACGTCGAACATTTGGGCCACTCGAACGAACTCCAATCTCTAATCATCACTGAAACACGAACGTCGAACATTTGGGCCACTCGAACGAACTCCAGTCTCTAACTCATCACTGAGAACACGAACGTCGAACATTTGGGCAACTTGAACGAACTCCAGTCTCTACCCATCACTGAGAACACGAACGTCGAACATTTGGGTCAACTGTGAACGAACGAACTCCAGTCTCTACCCATCACTGAGAACACGAACGTCGAACATTTGGGCAACTTGAACGAACTCCAGTCTCTACCCATCACTGACAACACGAACGTCGAACATTTGGGCAACTTGAACGAACTCCAGTCTCTACCCATCACTGACAACACGAACGTCGAACATTTGGGCAACTTGAACGAACTCCAGTCTCTACCCATCACTGACAACACGCCAGAGTGAACCAAAACGAATTCGTCAGGAGTCTGGTAGGTACAGAATAAATCACCAAACCCTGGGCCTCACTGGCAGTGGGACATTTATGCCCACCGCCGTGTGAAAAGTACAACATATGCAAATCTTGTATTTCACGACAGACATATCCACAGGGATGTTCATCACAGCATGACATGATGAACTCGTCAGAGGGGGGAAGGGAGGGAAGGGAGGGGGTAGGGGATGGGTACATTCTTTGAAAGAGTGACGACAAGACTAATAATCAAGTTGCGAAATGTTAATTTTGGTCAGGATTAAAACGTTCAAGACATCGCTCACTATGTCTCAGAATGTGACCAAGGCCACGGGCTGTCTGGTAGAATGACGTCAGAGAAGCCTGCCAACGCACGTTGCTGAACATGTGTGTGTGTGTGTGTGTGTGTGTGTGTGTGTGTGTGTGTGTGTGTGTGTGTGTGTGTGTGTGCTCATGAGTGTGTGTTCATGTGTGTGTATGTGTTTGTGCGTGCGTGTGTGTGTGTGTGTGTGTGTGTGTGTGTGTGTTGTGTGTGGTGTGTGTGTGTGTGGTGTGTGCGTGCGTGTGTGCGTGGTGTGTGCGTGTGTGGTGTGTGTGTGTGTGTGGTGTGTGTGTGTGTGTGTGTGTGTGCGTGCGTGCGTGCGTGCGTGCGTGGTGGTGTGTGTGTGTGTGTGTGTGTGTGTGTGTGTGCTTGCGCGCGCGCGTGGTGTGTGTGTGTGCGTAACTCACACGCACACACACATAAACATTTTTTCACCAACGTCACTAATATAACTCGTCGTATAGCCAGTTGTCTGGCTGTGCACTGTGAGTTTCTCAAGGGTAACCTCGCCTTATAGCAACATAGTCACCGTGACATGCATACACACACACTGCACACTTCATGTAATTTCCGAGAAAGGGACGGTGTAGGTAAGAGAGAGAACTCTTTGGGCTGGAGAACTGGAAGGAGAAGTGTGTGTGTGTGTGTGTGTGTGTGTGTGTGTGTGTGTGTGTGTGTGTGTGTGTGTGTGTGTTTGGGTGGTGGGGGTGGGGTGGGGTGGGGTTGGGTGGTTGGGGGAGGGGGGGGGGGCACTTTGAGCTGTGCCGGACAGTATCGGCTAGCCCAACATTGTCCAGGGAATGGTATAGACAGGGACAGTTTTGGCTGGACACCGGCACAGATGGAATGAAGTGGTCAGGAAATCCTCTGTCAGGCCTCAAGCACCTCCATCCACACAGGACAAGGTCATCAGCTTGGGCACAAAGGCGTGTCATCTCCGAGTTCTGAATGAGTGTGACTTGTGACTGATGAATGAGTGTGATTACTGCTGCTAATGTTCACACACACACACACACACACACACACACACACACACACACACACACACACACACAGTATATTTTTTTCTCCATGAATATTTTATGTCGAACTTTCGCCACAGAACCGACATTCTAGAAGATCAGCTAGCTGAAAACGTGCTAACATAAAACGTAAACGTCTTCCTTGAATATTTCAGACACATGTACTCTTTTGCAAGACCCTCCACCCCCTGCTCTCTTCCCCTCCAAACCCCCTCTTTCCCCAGATGGATCGTTAACGGATTTAGACATCAGTTGCTGATTCTCTCTGTACATTCGTCTAAAAAGCGAAGAAACAGGGTCTAGATATTATAATGCAATACAATATGATTCAATAATATGATATAATATCATATTATTGGATGTAAAATAATATAATATGATAATATAATAATAATATAATATAATATATATAATATATATAATTTAATATAATATTGATATAATTTAATATAATATGATAATATAATATAATATATGATATGATATGATATAATATGATATAATATAATAATTATATCATTATACAGTGTAATATGGAATAATACAATAAATGCATATGTAAACACATCCTCCCACACCCCTCTCCAATCTACCACCACCACCCCACCCCCACCCCCAACACTGCGCAAAGGTGTGACCAACAAGACTCCGTATGACGTTGTAGCTGACGCAAGCACCCCAGTTCGCAAATCGAGTTCAAAGTCCTCCCAAAATGAAACAAAACAAAACAAAACAAGAAAAAAAAAAACGACGTCTCCAAACAAAGCACCAGACAACACACACACACACACACACACACACACACACACACACACAACACACAACCCTATATATATATATATATATTATATATATATACATACATACATACATACATATCTCCCTACGCCCCCCCCCCCCCCCCCCCCCCCCCCCCCACCCATCTCCCACTCACCGCGCCAGCCCTTCCCGTAAGTTTGACGAACTGGACTCTGTATGAGGTTGTTCCTGACGTGAGCACCCTTGTTCCGAAATCGAATTCGAGACTCCCCCTCGTCTTCAGCCCCCCCCCCCCCCCCCCCCCCCCCGAAAGAAAAAAGCATAACAAAACAAAACAACAGCAAAATAAAAAAAAAACCGCTGTTGTCCAGTATTTGTTCAGCAAAGAAAGTACCAGGACGATCAGAAAAGGAATCGACCGTCACAAATTCGTACTCTGATCCTAGTCTCCCGGTGACAGAGACCGGCCTTTTTTAGCCTCACATCTTACAGCCGATGCTGCTTACAGACAACAACAACAACAACAACAACAACAACAACACACACACACACACACACACACACACACACACACACACACACACGCACGCACGCACGCACGCACGCACGCACACACACACACACACACACACACACACACACCACGCACGCACGCACGCACGCACGCTCGCACGCACACACAAGAATGAAATAAAACAAGGAGGGGGTGAACAATGGTGGTGGTGGTCGCGGTGGGATGATATGTAAGTGTATTGACGACTGCCCTTGAATGACGATGTCTTCTTCTTCTTCTGCGTTCCAGAATCATGACTCATATTTCCAGACCAGTTTGTTGGATGAAGGCTGCTGTTGTCTTCAGATCCTCCATTGTGCCCCAAAGCTTTGCCGCAAACGTGGGTCCGTGTGGCCAGCGCTGTATCCGTGCATCCTGGCAAAGGGGGCAGGACTGAAGAATGTGCTCGGGGGGTTGTGGGCCTGTCTCACAAGGGCAGTCAGGTGTGTGCCATAGCCCAATACGATGGAGATGGGCTCGCAGACGGCAGTGACCAGTTCGTAGTCTGAAGATTGTGGTCTGTTGCTGTAGTTGTAGTTGGGGCAGCTGATCATCAGGCGGGTGTCTGTGTTCTTCTTCCCAGAGTCTTTTGCAGGGGTGGGGTGGGGTGGGAGGAGCGGTGACGGGGGAGGGGGGGGCGGGGGGAGACGGCACTCACTCACGCTGGTTCCGCGACAACACATTCATCCAATCCCCCATTTCTTCCAGTCACGTTTTGGCCCAATTATGTTTTGCCTAATTACGTAGCGATGAGGGCGAGGGGGGGGGAGGGAGAGAGAGAGAGAGAGAGAGAGAGAGAGAGAGAGAGAGAGAGAGAGAGAGAGAGGAGAGAGAGAGGAGTGAAGGGATGGATAGGGGTAGAGGGTGGAGTGAGGCCCTCACGCCGGGACAAATAGGCAATATTTATCCGTAAGACCGTGTAGTAGGTGATGTCCTGCGTCCACGCACCGCGTTTCCCCCGGTCCTGTTTCACACAATCACGCTGTATTCAGCCACGTTCTGCATCATCACATTTCATCCCACGCTTCCTTTTTCCTGCATATCCTTCAGGTTTCACCCCAGATCAGGTAGACTCCAGCTGTATAACATCACTGGCTGTATACACACACCCCACACACACACACACACACACACACACACACACACACACACACACACACACACACACACACACACCACACCACACACACCACACGCACACATAAACACACACACATACACGCGCGCGCGCGAGCGCATACACACACACACACACGCGCGCACGCGCGCGCGCGGTCACGCACACACTCGCACGCAAGCGCGCGCTCGCAAGTACGCACGCCGCACGCGCACACGCGCCACACACCACACCATACACACACCACACAGCACACACACACACACACACACACACACACACACACACACACACACACACACACACACACACAACACTATTTCCACCGAACGCTCATACGGAAGCAGGGATGCCTGACAACAGGTGAACAGCGATCTTGATAAGCTCCACTTGCCAGGAAGCTTACAATCCCAGCGAATCGTGAGACCCGACATCGGTGTATGAGAAGGGAGGAGAAAGAGACGTGCCTCAAAGTAGGAATAACGTAGTCTCTGATTCAGCTTATTACTGTTGTTTACACTGCACGTCACCTTCAATACCAACACGATAAATAACACAACAGGTCTGACAGGAAATCTTTTACTATGTATCACCATATTCTTTTCCCCACGTAACACCAACACAAACGTCATGTGAGCGCTCCTTTGATACTGTTCGGCTGAAGCGTGAGTAGAGTGTGTAGGGAGAAACGTTACACTTCAGATCTTCACGGTTCTGAGTGTGTGGGTGAAACGTGACACCTCAGATCTTCACGGTTCTGAGTGTGTGGGTGAAACGTGACACCTCAGATCTTCACGGTTGTGAGTGTGTGGGTGGAACGTTACACTTCAGATCTTCACGGTTCTGAGTGTGTGGGTGAAACGTGTCACCTCAGATCTTCACGGTTGTGAGTGTGTGGGTGAAACGTGACACCTCAGATCTTCACGGTTCTGAGTGTGTGGGTGAAACGTGACACCTCAGATCTTCACGGTTGTGAGTGTGTGGGTGGAACGTTACACTTCAGATCTTCACGGTTCTGAGTGTGTGGGTGAAATGTGACACCTCAGATCTTCACGGTTGTGAGTGTGTGGGTGAAACGTGACACCTCAGATCTTCACGGTTGTGAGTGTGTGGGTGAAACGTGACACTTCAGATCTTCACGGTTCTGAGTGTGAGGGTGAAACGTTACACTTCAGATCTTCACGGTTGTGAGTGTGTGGGTGAAACGTGACACCTCAGATCTTCACGGTTGTGAGTGTGTGGGTGAAACGTGACACTTCAGATCTTCACGGTTGTGAGTGTGTGGGTGGAACGTGACACTTCAGATCTTCACGGTTGTGAGTGTGTGGGTGGAACGTGACACTTCAGATCTTCACGGTTGTGAGTGTGTGGGTGAAAGGTTACACTTCAGATCTTCACGGTTGTGAGTGTGTGGGTGGAACGTGACACTTCAGATCTTCACGGTTCTGGGAAAGAAGCTCTGGTAATGAACACGAGCACAGAGAATTTGTTGAAACGTGATGGTACAAAAAGCGACTGTACCCGTCTTGCCTATGCTGGGTCAGAATTGTACCCACCTTGCCTATGCTGGGGGTCAGAATTGTACCCGTCTTGCCTATACTGGGTCAGAACTGTACCCGTATTACCTATGCTGGGTCAGAATTGTACCCGTCTTGCCTATGCTGGGTCAGAATTGTACCCGTCTTGCCTATGCTGGGGGTCAGAATTGTACCCGTCTTGCCTACGCTGGGTCAGAATTGTACCCGTCTTGCCTACGCTGGGTCAGAATTGAACCCGTCTTGCCTATGCTGGGTCAGAATTGTACCCGTCTTGCCTATGCTGGGGGTCAGAATTGTACCCGTCTTGCCTATGCTGGGGTCAGAATTGTACCCGTCTTGCCTATGCTGGGTCAGAATTGTACCCGTCTTGCCTATGCTGGGTCAGAATTGTACCCGTCTTGCCTATGCTGGGTCAGAATTGAACCCGTCTTGCCTATGCTGGGTCAGAATTGTACCCGTCTTGCCTATGCTGGGTCAGAATTGTACCCGTCTTGCCCATGCTGGGTCAGAATTGTACCCGTCTTGCCTAAGCAGGGGGTCAGAATTGCACCCGTCTTGCCTATGCTGGATGACAGAATTGTACACGTCTTGCCTATGCTGGGTGTCAGAATTGTACACGTCTTGCCTATGCTGGGGTCAGAATTGTACCCGTCTCGCCTATGCTGGGGGTCAGAATTGTACCCGTCTCGCCTATGCTGGGTGTCAGAACTGTACCCGTCTTGGCTATGCTGGGTCAGAATTGTACCCGTCTTGGCTATGCTGGGTCATAATTGTACCCGTCTTGCCTATGCTGGGTCAGAATTGAGCCCGTCTTGCCTATGCTGGGCCAGAATCGTACCCGTCTTGCCTATGCTGGGTCAGAATTGTACCCGTCTTGCCTATGCTGGGTCAGAATTGTACCCGTCTTGCCTATGCTGGGTCAGAATTGTACCCGTCTTGCCTATGCTGGGTCAGAATTGTACCCGTCTTGCCTATGCTGGGGGTCAGAATTGAGCCCGTCTTACCTATGCTGGGTCAGAATTGTACCCGTCTTGCCTATGCTGGGTCAGAATTGAACCCGTCTTGCCTATGCTGCGTCAGAAAACTGTGACTGAACACCGTGTGACTCAAACAGTGACTGAACACCGTGTGACTCAAACTGGGACTGAACACCGTGTGACTCAAACTGTGACTGAATACCCTGTGACTCAAACTGTGACTGAACACCGTGTGACTCAAACTGTGACTGAACACCGTGTGACTCAAACTGTGACTGAATACCCTGTGACTCAAACTGTGACTGAACACCTTCCGTGTGACTCAAACTGTGACTGAACACCGTGTGACTCAAACTGTGACTGAACACCGTGTGACTCAAACTGTGACTGAACACCCTGTGACTCAAACTGTGACTGAACACCGTGTGACTCAAACTGTGACTAAACACGTGTGACTCAAACTGTGACTGAACGCCGTATGACTCAAACTGCGACTGAACACCCTGTGACTCAAACTGTGACTGAACACCGTGTGACTCAGACTGTGACTGAATACCGTGTGACTCAAACTGTGACTGAACACTGTGTGACTCAAACTGTGACTGAACACCGTGTGACTCAAACTGTGACTGAACACCGTGTGACTCAAACTGGGACTGAACACCGTGTGACTCAGACTGTGACTGAACACCGTGTGACTCAAACTGTGACTGAACACCGTGTGACTCAAACTGTGACTGAACACCGTGTGACTCAAACTGTGACTGAACACCCTGTGACTCAAACTGTGACTGAGCACCGTGTGACTCAAACTGTGACTGAACACCGTGTGACTCAAACTGTGACTGAACACCGTGTGACTCAGACTGCGACTGAACACTGTGTGACTCAAACTGTGACTGAACGCCGTGTGACTCAAACTGTGACTGAACACCGTGTGACTCAAACTGTGACTGAACACCGTGTGACTCAAACTGTGACTGAACACCCTGTGACTCAAACTGTGACTGAACACCCTGTGACTCAAACTGTGACTGAACACCCTGTGACTCAAACTGTGACTGAATACCGTGTGACTCAAACTGTGACTGAACACTGTGTGACTAAAACTGTGACTGAACACCGTGTGACTCAAACTGTGACTGAACACGTGTGACTCAAACTGTGACTGAACACCCTGTGACTCAAACTGTGACTGAACACCCTGTGACTCAAACTGTGACTGAACACCGTGTTACTCAAACTGTGACTGAACACCGTGTGACTCAAACTGGGACTGAACACCGTGTGACTCAAACTGTGACTGAACACCGTGTGACTCAAACTGTGACTGAACACCGTGTGACTCAAACTGTGACTGAACACCGTGTGACTCAAACTGTGACTGAACACTGTGTGACTCAAGCTGTGACTGAACGCCGTGTGACTCAAACTGTGACTGAACACCGTGTGACTCAAACTGTGACTGAACACCGTGTGACTCAAACTGTGACTGAACACCGTGTGACTCAGACTGTGACTGAACACCGTGTGACTCAGACAGTGACTGAACACCGTGTGACTCAGACAGTGACTGAACGCCGTGTGACTCAAACAGTGACTGAACGCCGTGTGACTCAAACTGTGACTGAATACCCTGTGACTCAGACTGTGACTGAACACCGTGTGACTGAAACTGTGACTGAACACCCTGTGACTCAAACTGTGACTGAACACCATGTGACTCAAACTGTGACTGAACACCGTGTGACTCAAACTGTGACTGAATACCCTGTGACTCAAACTGGGACTGAACACCGTGCGTGTGACTCAAACTGGGACTGAACACCGTGTGACTCAAACTGTGACTGACCACCGTGTGACTCAAACTGTGACTGAACACCCTGTGACTCAAACTGTGACTGAACACCGTGTGACTCAAACTGTGACTGAACACCGTGTGACTCAAACTGTGACTGAATACCCTGTGACTCAAACTGTGACTGAACACCTTGCGTGTGACTCAAACTGTGACTGAACACCGTGTGACTCAAACTGTGACTGAACACCGTGTGACTCAAACTGTGACTGAACACCCTGTGACTCAAACTGTGACTGAACACCGTGTGACTCAAACTGTGACTAAACACGTGTGACTCAAACTGTGACTGAACGCCGTGTGACTCAAACTGCGACTGAACACCCTGTGACTCAAACTGTGACTGAACACCGTGTGACTCAGACTGTGACTGAATACCGTGTGACTCAAACTGTGACTGAACACTGTGTGACTCAAACTGTGACTGAACACCGTGTGACTCAAACTGTGACTGAACACCGTGTGACTCAAACTGGGACTGAACACCGTGTGACTCAGACTGTGACTGAACACCGTGTGACTCAAACTGTGACTGAACACCGTGTGACTCAAACTGTGACTGAACACCGTGTGACTCAAACTGTGACTGAACACCGTGTGACTCAAACTGGGACTGAACACCGTGTGACTCAGACTGTGACTGAACACCGTGTGACTCAGACTGTGACTGAACACCGTGTGAGTCAGCAGCAGCGCCGGGCCTCCTTTGGGGAGTTTCCCCCAAACGGCCTGACACTGACTGCTCCCTATGGGCTGCCGGTGCTGAGGCTTCGGATCAACGGACCTGAGTGCAGCTTTGCCGGAATGAGCGACATGGGAGTAACGCTACTGAAGAAGACAGAAAATAAGATAGCCAAATAGAGATGATGACATCAATAATGCTGTGATAATAATGAGTAGACTAATAACATGAAATACTGAAGAAGACAGAAAATAAGATAGCCAAATAGAGATGATGACATCAATAATGCTGTGATAATAATGAGTAGACTAATAACATGAAATACTGAAGAAGACAGAAAATAAGATAGCCAAATAGAGATGATGACATCAATAATGCTGTGATAATAATGAGTAGACTAATAACATGAAATACTGAAGAACACAGAAAAAAAGATAGCCAAATAAAGATGATTACATCAATAATAATGTGATAATAATGAGTAGACTAATAACATGAAATAGTGAACGACATTACTGCCACACAGGGAAATGTAAGTGTGGCGACCTTCAAGGACGCGTTTAAATGCTCCGTCCAAAATACTAAAACCCAAAACGGTACACACGTCCGTTCTGTCTCATGATTTTTAATGTTTACCTCCTGGACGACGACCAGTCGACATGCGTGATGCAAATCAAGCAGAATTTCCATAGTAATGTTGAGAAAAACTTAAACAGATCCCACATTTTAGATCCCCACATACGGAACACATGCACTATGTTCTAACCAGTAGTGAGTTAAACATGATTCAAGTAGCTGTATCCCATTATTTAAATCAAAGTGAGTGCAGAACTAAGATCATTCGGGGAATACGGCAACTGACACATAGAGTCTTTAAGCGTTCCAAACAATTGTTAATAAGAAAAATGTTGAAGTTGGCACAGTTCATATTTATCAATTTATCGATTCTACAAGCGGGAGGAAAAAAATCTTTTACATACAGGCCTAGCTTCCCAGAACGCCGCCCTTACGGGGGGGGGGAGGGGGGGGGGGGGGAGGGGGCGCCCCACGTGATCTTAGGTTTAAGATAAAATTCACAAGGATATTATCAAGTTAAAAAAATTCACGTCTTGATGAAACACACGCAGCCAGAAGCGGATCCAAATGAAACGAAAAGCAGATCTTTAATTTTAGACATTGACCTATCTATGTTTCAGTACTCATTAAAACAAAAATCATTTACGGAAATAGATTGACGGTCTTTCCTATGCCTCATACACCGTTACAATTTAACATCATTTCATAAACACTACAGTAAATTGGAACAGAGTATCGAGCTCTCAAAGTAGAACACTTTTCTTAAAAACTGAGAGAGAGAGAGAGAGAGAGAGAGAGAGAGAGAGAGAGAGAGAGAGAGAGAGAGAGAGAGAGAGAGAGAGAAGGCCCGGAACCAAAAAGTAGTTCTCTCACCATCAAAGAGCAGAGCAAAATATCCGTGATTTAGACGCAGGCCTGCACGCAGAGTATTTACACTGGCAGAGAGAGAGAGAGAGAGAGAGAGAGAGAGAGAGAGAGAGAGAGAGAGAGGGTGTGCCCGGAATAGGAAGAGCCCACCCTCTTCATCATCTTCAGGCAGGAAGTCGTTATATCCGTGACATCGGTTTTCCCTTCAAGGTCTGTTCTTTCGTTCTGGCAATCATCATCGGCTTCACAAAGTAGAACGTCATATCCGTGATCCGTTTTTGTACTCCCAGTTCTGATAGAACAGGGAGTACTTTACAATGGGAACGAAGAAATACTGTCTGTCTGTCTGTCTGTCTGTCTGTACGTCCGTGGTCAAAATGTGTTCCACTCGCTCCAGACAAAACTACTGGGCCGATTTTTCTGAAAATTTGTAGGTATATTCATTATGGGTCATGGATGATGCCCGATGTGTTATTTTACCGTTATAGCCGTTACTAACGGCTATAACAGCTCATAACGGTTTTCTTCTTTATGGAAAATCTCAGAAAGTACTTGGCCGTTCTTTCTGAAAGTTTGTATGTATGTTCATTATGGGTCACAGATGATGGCCGATGTTTACCAGAATAGCCGTTACTAACGACTATAACGGCCCCAAACGGTTTTCCCTCTTTGTTGAATATCTCACGCGTATTCAAGATAAACTGGGAGTACGTTTATATGCATTGCATCTTGGTTTTTCTTTCGTTCCCCGAGAACTCTACCGGGCCCATGGTGAACAATACAACTATCGCCATCACTCTCTAACAACGACTCAATACATTGAGCTATGTTATGTTGTTGTTTGTTGTCCGTCGAGACGACTATATGGCTGGTCAGGCCGATCTGCTCCCGGAAAGATCTATCACAGTACGGACAGGGGATGGTGGCAGCAGCTGGAGATCTGTTGACGCTGGTCTTCCTGATCATCCTGCGCTGCTCAGCTACAGCAGTTCTGTTGCTTTCACAGGTCTCTGCACCTTTGCGGACAGCTGATCGCGACCCATTTCTGTCCTGGGCAGTCTGCTCCCATGTTGTGTGGCTGATGTTGAAGGCCTTCAGGGAGGATTTGAGTCTGTCTTTGAAACGCTTCATCTGGCCTCCATGAGAGCGTTTGCCCTGTTGCAGTTCGCCAAACAATAGCTTCTTTGGCAGCCGATGGTCTGGTATGCGAACTACGTGACCTGCCCAGCGAAGCTGTGACTGCATCAGGATGGTGGAGATGCTAGGCAGGCCAGCACAAGTGAGGACTTCAGTGTCCGGAATATTATCTTGCCACTTAATGTCCATGAATCTTCTGAGGCAGGTGGTGTGGGAATGGTTCAGTTTCCTGGCATGACGCTGGTAAACGGTCCATGTTTCACAGCCAGAGAGCAGTGTGGTGAGAACTATGGCCCGATACACCTTGATCTTGGTCTCTAGGGTGATGCCTCTCCTGTTCCATACGTTCTTGTGGAGTCTGCCAAAAGCGGCACTAGCATTGGCGAGCCGGGCATTTACTTCATCGTTGATGATAACGTTTCTGGACAGAATGCTGCCTAGGTAGGTGAACTTATCCACCGCGTTCAGTTGCTGTCCAGTGATGGTGATGACTGGTTCAACGTATGGCTTTCCCGGGGCTGGCTGGTGCATCACTTGTCTTTTTCGTATTGATTGTCAAGCCGAAGTTGTTGCAAGCAGCAGAGAACTTGTCAACACTGTGTTGCATTGTGACTTCTGAGACAGCGTTGAGGGCACAGTCGTCCGCGAAGAGGAAGTCATTGACAGTGTCCGTTGAGACCTTGGTTTTCGCTTGAAGTCTCCTGAGATTGAAGACTGATCCATCTTTTCGGTACTTGATAACGATGCCTATCTCCGCCTCACATGTCAAAAGTGTAGTGGTCAGTTTGTCAGTGCGTCGTACCCAAATAAACAACAGTGGGTCAGTCGGTCCGCTCTCACAGTTACATATTATGCCTGAATAACCCTAGTGGGTTAGTTGAACTAATCGACTGTTGTCCTGTGATGTACATATGCCTGAATAACCCTAGTGGGTTAGTTGAACTAATCGACTGTTGTCCTGTGATGTACATATGCCTGAATAACCCCAGTGGGTTAGTTGAACTAATCGACTGTTGTACTGTGATGTACATATGCCTGAATAACCCCAGTGGGTTAGTTGAACTAATCGACTGTTGTACTGTGATGTACATATGCCTGAATAACCCCAGTGGGTTAGTTGAACTAATCGACTGTTGTACTGTGATGTACATATGCCTGAATAACCCCAGTGGGTTAGTTGAACTAATCGACTGTTGTACTGTGATGTATACCCAAACAAACCCTAGTGGGTCAGTTAATCGATTCTTGTCCTGTGATGTGTACCCAAACAAAAGAGAGAGAGAGAGAGAGAGAGAGAGAGAGAGAGAGACAGACAGACAGACAGACAGACAGACAGACAGACAGACAGAGACAGAGACAGAGACAGAGAGAGAGAGACAGACAGACAGAGAGACAGACAGACAGACAGACAGACAGACAGACAGACAGAGAGAGAGAGACAGACAGACAGACAGACAGACAGACAGACAGACAGAGAGATAGAGACAGAGAGAATCTACTATGTCACTGCCAGCTCAATGTCCGCATGCCCGAGTCCGACGCTACGATCTCCGCACAGTTCCATGTCCTCGATCATGAGCAACGCGGCAGACGTGTCGTCATCCAGTCCAGTTCTTCACTCTGCCTCTTTGAGGATAAAGCACCCCATCACTGATCAAGGAATGCAAAAATATTTTTCTTCTTCGCCAACATCCTATGATTATGGTCTGTTTAGGAATCTGCTTTGGTGACGGGCACTTTCGTGTTCTCCATAAGCCAGGAATGACCAGGCAGGCTGGGAAAGGCAAGACAAGAATCCTTTCAAC
>CM065719.1:2485786-2488286 GCA_033310375.1 Conus canariensis
CACATCAACGACACACACACACACACACAACACTAAGAGAGAGAGAGGGGTTAAGAGCATATCCCGGCATGCACTTCCAATGCAGGCACGCTGATTACAAAAATCGCGGCGCAACCCCCCCCCCCCCCCCCCCCCAAGACATAAAACCCGTTGCAGAACCCCCAAGGGAAAGGTCTCGGTTCTGATCAGATGCCCATGAAACGACAATGCTAGGACTGACAGTCAGGGCAGAGGGGAGGATGCGGGGGGGGGGGGGGGGGGGGGGGGGGGGGGGGGGGGGGATTGGCGTAATGGGGAGGGGAGAATGGGGGGGGGGAGTTTGGGAGGAAGGAGGTGGTGATGGGAAGAAAGCTGTAAGATAAAAGGAGTGAGGTAAAGACGGGAGGAGGGGGAGGAGAAGAGAGGGATACAGGGTCGGAAAGAGGGGGGAGGAGGGGAAGGTATGTGTATGTGTGTACGTGTGTGTGTGTGTGGGTGGGTGGGGGGGGGTATGGGGGGTATATGGGGGGGGGGGTGGCGCGAGGGAAATGAATTGTGCTAAACCTGGCGACATGAAATGCAGGAGGGAAGAAAGAAATAGATGGGGAGGAGTGGCGACATGAAATGCAGGAGGGAAGAAAGAAATAGGTGGGGAGGAGTGGCGACATGAAATGAAGGAGGGAAGAAAGAAATAGGTGGGGAGGAGTGGCGACATGAAATGCAGGAGGGAAGAAAGAAATAGATGGGGAGGAGTGGCGACATGAAATGAAGGAGGGAAGAAAGAAATAGGTGGGGAGGAGTGGCGACATGAAATGAAGGAGGGAAGAAAGAAATAGGTGGGGAGGAGTGGCGACATGAAATGCAGGAGGGAAGAAAGAAATAGATGGGGAGGAGTGGCGACATGAAATGCAGGAGGGAAGAAAGAAATAGATGGGGAGGAGTGGCGACATGAAATGCAGGAGGGAAGAAAGAAATAGATGGGGAGGAGTGGCGACATGAAATGAAGGAGGGAAGAAAGAAATAGATGGGAGGAGTGGCGACATGAAATGAGGAGGGAAGAAAGAAATAGGTGGGGAGGAGTGGCGACATGAAATGAAGGAGGGAAGAAAGAAATAGGTGGGGAGGAGTGGCGACATGAAGAGGAAGAAAGAAGTGGGAGAGTGGACAAATAGGGAAAATAGATGGGGAGGAGTGGCGACATGAAATGAAGGAGGGAAGAAAGAAATAGATGGGGAGGAGTGGGAGAAGAATGTTGATCAAGATTTGACGTTTGGGAAAGGGTGGGGGTGGGGGTGGGGGGAGCTATTTAGAAAATGGCAGTTGATGTAATCAAATCTGAAATTAGTTTACACCCGATGTTTAGGAAATGGCAGTTGATGTAATCAAATCTGAAATCAGATTACACCCGATGTTTAGGAAATGGCAGTTGATATAATCAAATCTGAAATCAGTTTACACCCGATATTTAGGCAACAAAAGCAAAGTCAGTTCTCTCTATTCTGTAACTCTGACTTGCCTCCCCCCCTCCCCGCCTCCCCCCCCCCCCCCCAACCTCGCATTCCGCTCCCCTTCCCTGCTCCACCACCTCCACCGACGGCAAAACAAAAATCTCCAACGGTTTTGTGTAACAGTGTAACTCGTAAAGAATCTATTTTTCGGCGCAGGATACACTATCAAGCTCTAAAAATAGCTCACAGGATCGACAGTTATATCACCCAGAACTATGAACACTCCCCGCACCTCGTAACATACCCACACGACCCCCCCCCCCCCCCCCCGACCCCCCCCCCTGCACCGTCTCCCCTCCCTCACCTTCTCGTCCTCCATTCCTGTCTCTTCCCCCCCCCCCTCCACTCTACTTCCTCTTTCTCGCCCCCCCCCCCAACAAAAAAAAAAAAATCCACAAATGTCTGACAAGGAAGAACTTGAGACCAAAACAGAGGTCATGGCAGCGGAAAAGGGAGCGGAAATATTTTTTTTTTGTTGTCTTGTTTTCCTGAGGTGGCAGGAAAGTTTTGTTTTCTTCTGGTTGCTTGTTTTCCTGAGTGCGAAGTTTGTTTTTTCTTTTTGGTTTTGTCTTTTGTTTTCCCTTGAGGTGGCAGGAAAGTTTTGTTTTTTCTTTCTTGGTTTTGTCTTTTGTTTTCCCTTGAGGTGGCAGGAAAGTTTTGTTTTTTTCTTTTTGGTTTTGTCTTTTGTTTTCCCTTGAGGTGGCAGGAAAGTTTTGTTTTTTTCTTTCTTGGTTTTGTCTTTTGTTTTCCCTTGAGGTGGCAGGAAAGTTTTGTTTTTTCTTTCTTGGTTTTGTCTTTTGTTTTCCCTTGAGGTGGCAGGAAAGTTTTGTTTTTTTTCTTTTTTGGTTTTGTCTTTTGTTTTCCCTTGAGGTGGCAGCATTATTAAGGTATGTCTGAAATACAACACCGATGTTTAGATACAGAAGAACCCCCCCCCCCCCCCCGCTCCTCAGCTCCCCCCCCCCTTGTTACCATCCCCCTCTCGCCCCTCACTCCTCCCCACCCACCCTCCG
>CM065719.1:2490786-2510786 GCA_033310375.1 Conus canariensis
ACAGAGAGAAGAGAGAGAAAGAGCAGCGAGAGAGAGAAAGACAAGAGCGAGGAGAGAGAGAAGAGAGAGAGAGAGAGAGAGAGAGAGAGAAAGAGAGAAACAGATAGGCAGAGAGAGAGAAAGAGAGAGAGGGAGACAGACAGACATACAGACAGACAGACAGACAGATATGCAGAGAGAGAGAGAGAGAGAGAGAAGAGAGAGAGAGAGAGAGAGAGACAGACAGACAGACAGACAGACTGACAGACAGACAGACATATATGCACAGAGAGAGAAGAGAGACAGACAGACAGATATGCAGAGACACACACACACAACACACTCACCACACCTCCCCAGTTCGTCTGTAAGCTCCTTTCCATCTCAATGGCGGCAGCTTGTCACTGCAAAAGCATTGTTCACGGTCCCTGCATGCCAACGATTCCATCGCTAGGGTATGTTAACATGCTGCACAAAAAACGGAGGGACACCCAACCCCACCCCCACCCACCCCCCACCCCTTCTTCCCCCTCAAAAAAAATCTCACACAATAAAGCAGGGAGTAAATCACATTTCCATTAAAGATAAAAAAATAAAAAAAATCCACTCCATCTCAAAGCCTGTGATTGTTGGCAATGGAGATTGACAATCCCGCAAAGAATATGTACCAATCAGGGGGCGCTACTCGTGATGGTGGAACACAAAATGAGAGCAGCATATAATCAGAAATGATTGGGGGGAGGGGAGAGGGGGGGGGGGGCAGAATCTCCAGCCCTTAACAAACTAGCCCTGGTTTGTGCAGAGGAAGATGTGGACAAGCAGCAAGGCAAAGCGGATTCAGAAACAGGGTTGTATCATTGTTAGCGTCGGGCAACGCGCGATTCGTGGAATATTGTCAAACTGATTGCCATTGGTGGGGACCCTGCGCGGCGTTTACCGGCCGCTTTGACAGCGGATGAAACTGACGAACGAGGGTCAGATTTAGACGAGGGTCAGATTTAGACACGACATCCCACTCTTTGCTCTGTCCAGATTAGCGATAATGGTAACAATCATTTTCTAAATAAATCAGTGTTGAGAAATGGTGCTTTATCGATGTATTTCCATTCATTCTTTATTCGTTTAGCATCCAGTTTGCTGTGAATACGGAAGCAATGTCATGAACACGTTGCCTCAAACAGAAGGCATAGCAAAATTTGACCATTCTATTGACCCTTCCAGTTTGATTTACATATTACACACACACACGCGCGCGCGCACGCACGCACACTCACCTCCGTATTTCCATAAGACTCAATCTGTTACTATACACACAAACGCAGAACATGTTTCATATGTCAACTTCGGAAAGAAAAAAAAAACAACACACAAACCTTTCTCACCAGCCCTTCTCTACCACCCCCAACGCGATATTTGTATATATATATATATATATATTCAATTATAAACAAAGCTTGCTCTTATGTCTTAGATTGAAGAAATAGGGGGAGATAAGCATTCATATCTGCAGTGGTAGATCTTTCTGCCTACTAACAGTATGTGCTTGAGTGGGTGAATGGGAAAAATAAAATAAATGCTTCTCAAAATGAGCCTTTAGCAAGCTTATAGTCTCCAAGTGAGAGACGATCTCCAATAGGGAGAAAACCCGCTAACATATAACTCCTGGTCAGATACCGATATTTCGAAACCTGATTGTTTCTCCTCAGTGACCGCGGAAAGTGGTAATTTGACTCCTCTGCCTTTTCGGTTTTAAGAAGAATGCTATCCCAGAAAAGGCTGGTGTGCAATACCGTAGTATGTTTGTTGAGTTTTCAAAAAACCAACCAAAGGTGCCACCTAAGAAGCAAAAGAAAATCATGAAAGAGCAAAACAAGCTACATTTTCTTGCGAAAAGTAGAAAATATAAAAAGATAACCTCTCAAGACACAAGTGCTGAGGGCCAGTTCTTGGAATGAATCCGCAAGGGACTAAATTACAATAAACTAATAAATTCCAAGGATAAGTACCGAGCACCATTCCAGCAACTTACAGAGCAGCTAGGTGTTGCAATGACTGCAAGAAATATTCAATTATAAACAAAGCTTGCTCTTATGTCTTAGATTGAATATATATATATATATATATATATATGTGTGTGTGTGTGTGTGTGTGTGTGTGTGTGTGTGTGTGTGTGTGTGTGGTGTGTGTGATATATATATATTCACGTCAAATAAACGCGCACGAACGAACCCACCAACCCACCCAAAGTTATCGTACATACATTTCTGAAGAAAATGCCCAAACCACCACACATAGCAGTTAAAGTTCCGCGAATTCTCAGAGTCAATATACCTGTGATGGCGGCTGATGGGGAAATGCCACTGCAGAACAGCGAGGGCTCCGGGGACTCTGGAAGCGGCAGAACTGCCAGGCTGGCTCACCCGGGGCAGAAGGTTGCCTTGCCAAACTGATTATCGTGCTAGGTGAACAAGCAATGTATCGGGTTGCATGTATGCATACACGCGGCATTTTTGTCTCCACTCAACAAAGAAAACAACAACAAGAACAAAAACCCTGTCAGTTGAACTTCGCTGCCTGCGGAACAGCTTGGGAATATCGGGCTGCAGCCAGAAACCGCAGTGACACCGTGTCCGCCCCCCCCCCCCTCTCTCTCTCTCTCTCTCTTCCAAAACTTTCTATTATGCGAAAGAATGTCCCAGAAATTCTACCAGCCCTCTAAGATCATACAGTTCCTTGACATTCATTCACGTAAGCTCTTTTTCTGTTCTTTATTCCCAAGCTCATAATTCAGTCCGCTGTCGTTCATGCATCGACCCTTACTTGACTCGGCCAGGGCCAACAGACTGAAACCATTGATGGCCTACACAATCAGCACTCAATCCAATCCTTCTCTGATAGCAGACTTAGAAACCCCAGCCTGGAAAACTCAGAGTGTGAAGAACTTCCTATGTCTTCCATCAGGCCGAATAAAACAAAAGAGCAAATAATGCACAGCACTGGGAAAGGGAATGCTCTCAAACCATGACTGTGCCAATTCTCTGACAGTTTCTCATTCCACACAATCTACATCCAAACTACTACAGCTGACTGTTTAAAACCAAGCCTAACGTGTTCGGGACCCACTTTGAGGAACTCCCTACCTCCGTCAACCAGGCAACATCATTTGACAACAACTTTCTACAACAATGACCTGATCAGTGTCATCTTTGACACGTACCAAATGAACTATACCAATGGATACCTTCATCAAAATCATAAATTATCCCAGCTGTTTTGTACCAAAGATTTATATTGGGGTTACATCCGTTTATACGTGTGACTGTATTTGCGTCGTCGTCGTCGTCGTCGTCGTCGTCGTCGTCGTCGTCGTCGTCGTCTCTCTCTCTCTCTCTCTCTCTCTCTCTCTCTCTCTCTCTCTCTCTCTCTCTCTCTCTCTCAGAGTCCAGTGCTTTTCCCCCCCACTCTCACTCTCACTGTGTTGCCTGTCTCAGTGCTGTCTGTACCTGTTATCACTCTGTCTAGTACTGTATTCATCACAGTACTGGTGTGTTCATTGTTACATCTGTTTTTGGTGATCTCTCTAGTACTGTATTCATCACAGTACTGGTGTGTTCATTGTTACATCTGTTTTTGGTGATCTCTCTAGTACTGTATTCATCACAATACTCGTGTGTTCATTGTTAAACGTGTTTTTGGTGATCTCTCTAGTACTGTATGCATCACAGTACTGGTGTGTTCATTGTTAAATCTGTTTTTGGTGATCTCTCTAGTACTATATTCATCACAATACCCGTGTGTGCATTGTTACATCTGTTTTTGGTGATCTCTCTAGTACTGTATGCATCACAGTACTGGTGTGTTCATTGTTAAATCTGTTTTTGGTGATCTCTCTAGTACTATATTCATCACAATACCCGTGTGTTCATTGTTACATCTGTTTTTGGTGATCTCTCTAGTACTGTATGCATCACAATACTCGTGTGTTCATTGTTAAACGTGTTTTTGGTGATCTCTCTAGTACTGTATGCATCACAATACTCGTGTGTTCATTGTTAAACGTGTTTTTGGTGATTCTCTAGTACTGCATGCATCACAATACTCGTGTGTTCATTGTTAAATCTGTTTTTGGTGATTCGTAGGTTTCGAGTCTACTTGTTTCATGATCTTCCTTGGTTTCTAAATTTGCATGTCATTAATATGCATTTGTGTACTATTTATATACTTCTATGTCTAAGCTGCTTTCACCTGATACTACGCTGTACCTTTAATCTCTCTCTCTCTCTCTCTCTCTCTCTCTCTCTCTCTCTCTCTCTCTCTCTCTCTCTCTCTCTCTCTCATATATTATAAATGTTTTCCCAGTTTTTTTTCAGATGCTTACATGAAAATGCTTGAGCCCTTGTTCATCGATATTAAAATACTGCGTTGTTGATATTCTTATTACATTCTGTGTAAACTGAAGTTCTCAAAATTTCACACACACACACACACACACACACACACACACACACACACACACACACACACACACATACACACACACCACACACCACGCACGCACGCACGCACGCACGCACGCACGCACGCACGCACGCACACACACACACACACAAAAAGAACAGAAAGAAAAGGACTGATAGTAGTAAGAAGGGAGGTGGGGGAAAAGGGGCAACAAGAGGGAGAGGGAGAAGGGAAGGAGGGTGGGGTGGGAGGCGTGGGCGTGGGAGAGGAGGAAAACTGGAAAAGCCACACAGACATTCAGGGCACGTGAAACTGCATGATTAGGAAGAAAGGCAGCGATATTTAAAAAAAAAAAAAAAAAAAAAAAGAAGCCAAGAGCATAGCTCATATTTTATTCATGTGCTAAATCCTCTTTTTCACGCTCCAATTCTGTGTCCGGAATAGTGGATGGGATGTTGATATCATCGATCAGATATCTGCATTTTTATAGGATGGGTCGGCGATGTAGCGGGAGTCTAAATATTTCTTTGTAAGTGGCTGCCATTTATGATCTTTGATAGGCAGGAAGAGTCGAATGCTAATGTGTAAAGCACTCCTCCGTTACGGCCCACGCTCAATTTCCAGCTCTCATATGTGTCATGCAATCTACCACTCTCCCCCTTCCTTTACCACGCCCCCTACCAGGCTGACTCTTCAGACAGTTTAACAGGTGATACCCCTCACCCGCAAGTGGTATCATAAAGCGGAAGTGGCAAGATCATTTACATCTCTCTCACTTTCTCTCTATCACGCCCGCGCGCGCGCACGCCCGCACGCGCGCCCGCACGCCCGCACGCACACACACGCGCGCGTGCGCGCGTGCACACACACACACACACACACACAGAGGCACGCACACACACACGCACGCACGCACGCGCACACACACACACACACACAGGCACGGACGCGCGCGCGCGCGTGCACACACACACACACACACACACACACACACACACACACACACACACACACACACACACACATGCATCACTTCTCTACGTTTATCTATTTCTAGGATTACTTCTTACCTTACCGACAGAAAATGAATCATATAATACTTAAGTATTTCATTCATGAGACTGCGGACCCGAGTCCATTTTGATTCTTATTGCAGTATGAAGTAGGCTGAGTAAAATAACTGGTGATCCGCTTTAATGGATTCAAGAGATTCAAGAGTCCATTTTGATTCTTATTGCAGTATGAACTAGGCTGAGTAAAATAACTTGTGATCCTTGTTCATGGATTCAAGAGATTCAAGATTTATTGATTCCAACATGACCACACGGGGAGTACATAGAAAACACAAACCAAAACAAAAAATTCAAAAAGAAAAGAAGTCTACATTACAATCACGCCATAAAATGGCATCAGCAGTAATTATCATATAAATAATCAAGAAAGAGTTGTTAGTCCACTAAACTGCGGATAAAAACCCGTTCAATGGAACTACATAAGAATCTCGATGAATCTGGCCAGCTTCGACACAGCTGTTTTCATAATTTCAAGACACTTGAGACGATCTGTTTTCATAATATCAAGACATTTGAAATGATGTTTTATTTATTCATTCATTCATTTGTTTATCTGTTGGTTTTCTGCATTCTTATTCGTTTATTTACTTAGTATCTATTATCTGTCATAGCCTCTGATCGGAAAGGAGCGGCGAAATGAGGGACGCGGAGAGAGAGAGAGAGAGAGAGAGAGAGAGAGAGAGAGAGAGAGAGAGGAGAGAGAGAGAGAGAGAGAGAGAGAGAATGAATGAACGAACGAACGAACGAACAAACGAATGAACGAATTTTCTAATGGGGGAAAAGAACAAGCACAATACAGGCTTTCTTTTTCTTTTTTGTTTTGTTTTTTGTTTTGTTTTACATTTTGCCCTCGATGGAGACAGAAAACAGATAATAATAAGCGACTCCAAAAGTGAACAACGAAAGAATACAAGACTGAAATACAAATCGCAATCCAAAAATAACGCAAGCAACTTTGCACAAACTAAACAACTTTGCAGATACATTTTAAAAAATTGAGAAGGGAAGGACGTCAAGGAAAGGTGGAAAGGTGAAGAGTATGTGGAAGAAAGAGACAGCGAAGGGGGAGGAAGGAGCACACAGTAACCTTCACATACGTGAAGGGAGGGAGAGTTGGGACTGAAATGAAACGATTCAGACCGGACGAGACATAGAACACGGACAAGAAAGCAACAGACATTCGGCACAGACGGACGTACAGACAGGCAAAGAAGGGAGACCACTCTAATTTTCTTGTCGCCTTTCCGGCTTGTCAGACATTCTGTCGATAATCATGTCGTGATGAAAAAAGAACACCAGCCTCCCCCCCCCCCCCTCCCCCCCTAACAACCCAACAATGTGTCATTAGGATCGAAATGATGCTCCCACCCGCCCCCTCACCCCCTTTCCCTCCCCCACCCATCACCCCAGCCAGTCCTGGGCAGCGGGGGTGGTGGGGTTTTCATACGGCTGTGGCAGGCGTCTCCCGGCGCCCTCTCCCACACGGACCTATATAGGTTCCCCTCCATCCACTGTGGTGATGATGATGCCTCCCTCACTGCCCATCCTAGCGCTTCGGTCAGCATTGGCCGACAGCGGCGCTGTCGTCATTCACACACTGTCCGGCTCTGGGGAGAAACCCTGTTGGTGAACTGATGGGGCCACTCTGACGTGCCTCTGTGTGTGTGTGTGTGTGTGTGTGTGTGTGTGTGTGTGTGTGTGTGTGTGTGTGTGCGTGCGTGCGTGCGTGCGTGCTGGGGGTGGTGTGTGTGTGTGTGTGTGTGTGTGTGTGTGTGTGTGTGTGTGTGGAGCGTGCGTGCAATTGTGTGCGTGTGTGTGTGTGTGTGTGTGTGTGTGTGTGTGTGTGTGTGTGTGTGTGTGTGTGTGTGTGTGAAGCGTGCGAACAATTGTGAGTGTGTGTGTGCGCGTGCATGCGCGCGTGCGCGCGTTCGCATAAAAGACGGGGATGGGGGCGTGGTTAAGGAGGCTGGGGAGTAAAGGCAGTGATACAATCAGTTAACGAACTCCATCACACAGGGAGGCAAATTTAGCGACAGAAACTGACACAGGAACAAGTCAGGAAAGAAGTGTGATGGGTACGACAAAGTGTCATAGCGGGTGACAGGAGAATGTCCAAGCATAAGACTAGGACGTACAGAGCAGAAGTCAGATACGAATGGGGATGACAGGAGACATGTAGATATGACTAGGACGGACAAGCAGAAGTACGGATGGGAGGCAAAGATGGTATAGGGGTGACAGGAGACATGTCCCAAGCATATAATCTAGGACCAGTACAGAGCAGAAGTGGTGGGTGGAAACGAAGTGTCATAGCGGGGGTGACAGGAGACATGTCCCAAGCATATATCTAGGACCAGTACAGAGCAGATAGGGGGGGGGGGGGGAAATATGCAGGGGGATGACAGGAAGACATGTCGCCAAGCATGACGGAGGAGGGGTAAAAAGTAGCCGGAGGAAAGAGTGAAAGGTGAAGAGATGTAAGTTGGGTGTCATATGGTTTTCTCACATGTGAATCTGGCTACGAGCAATGCTTGCATATATGAATCTTCACAATGATCCATTTTTCTTCTTCCCTTCCTCTCCCATCCCCCCGCCCCCTTTGCTCTCCGGGGGAGTAGGTTGTGTATTACATGTTGAGGGGGGAGGGGAGAGGGGGGGGGTGTTCTTATGGATCTACCCCTCCCCAACTGTCTGGTCCTCTAGACAACTGTGCATCCCTGGAGCTTTCTCGTATGTTGCCCGTGCAATGCCAACTGTCTCCGTCACCTCTGACCTGCAATGAAAAGCGCTCTTTGTCTGTCTGCCCCCCCCCCCCCCCCCCCAACGTCTCCCACCACCTTCCACTTCCCCTTGCATCCGGGCCCCCTCGTCTGTCTGTCTGTCTGTCTGTCTTCTCTCTCTCTCTCTTCTCTCTCTCTCTCTCTCTCTCTCTCTCTCTCTCTTTTGTTAAAATGCCTTCAAAACCCCAACGTTTTCAGAACAATCCTGTCACATTTTCAACACTAGTTAACTCGAATTTTCTCACGTACGCGTGCTAATATTATCAGATCAGAGAAATATTTCCAATAAGAAAAAACAGAAGCAACAACAAAAAAGCGGCCCATGCACAATGCAGGTCGAAATGACACAAAGCCCTGCTCACCCCATCTCTCCCACCCTCCCTCCACCCCCCACCAACGCTGAGTCCGTTTTTGTGTGAAGCCAGGCGGGAACTGTTAAGCCAAACATTAACTGCAGTGTATCTATCTGTTCGAAAGTGAAGGGGGAGGAAGAACGGGCAGTGGAGCAGGGGGGAGGGGGGGGGGGGGACTGTGAGCGAATTGTACCGCTCCTCTCGGCCATTTTTATCCTCTATGAATCTCTCTGCATTCCTCTCACTCCCCGTTTTCGGCGGAGAGGAGGGGAAGGGAGGGAAGGGGGCATTGATGTGAATGGCATTCCATTCCATTGCACACACACACACAATCCTGTGAGTTCGACGTCCCGAGAGACACTGTCATTATCAGCTTGGAAGATAAGCCTGAACACTCTTTTAGGGAAAGGAGAACCGTTCCTCAATGGGCCGTGGGACGTGTATGATGCACACACACACACACACACACACACACACACACACACACACACACACACACACACACACACACACATACGTTTACTCACACACACACACACACACACACACACACACACACACACGCACGCACGCACGCACGCACGCACGCACGCACCGCACACGCACACACACACACACACACACACACCACACACACACACACACAACACACACACAAGTCAAGGTAACATTCTTTATTTAGATAATAGATAACCACTGATGCGCTTTTTTTCTTCTTTGTTTTCATCTCATACTCACCCTGAGCTGGGTCTTTGATAAGAACTAGAATTACATAAAAGTATACAACAAAGATCACTTTGTACCTGGAAAGGTGAGATAAAGAGAAATGATGACAGATTGCACTGAAATGCAATAAGATGTTGAAGTAAGCATGAAGACAGTGCAGTGGAAATGCAATAAGATGAAGTAAGCATGAAGACAGTGCAGTGGAAATGCAATAAGATGAAGTAAGCATGAAGACAGTGCAGTGGAAATGCAATAAGATTGAAGTAAGCATGAAGACAGTGCAGTGGAAATGCAATAAGATGAAGTAAGCATGAAGACAGTGCAGTGGAAATGCAATAAGATGAAGTAAGCATGCTGAGCACTTTTCTGAAGCCAACAACATGAAGGACATAACGAAGACAAAGAATACGAACACAGTAATCAATACTAATATCAGGGGGGGGGGGGGTAGACAGAGAGGGGGAAAGCACACACACACACACACACACACACACACACACACACACACACACACACACACACACAGGGGAGAGAGGTGGACAGAGACATGGAAAGACAGACTGACAGACAGACAGACAGACAGAGACAGCCAGACAGTCAGACAGACGGACAGGCAGGCAGATAGAAGATAGATGAGAGAGAGAGAGAGAGAGAGAGAGAGAGAGAGAGAGAGAGAGAGAGAGAGAGAGAGGGTGAACACAAAGAGACGGACAGAGAGATAGACGACAGAGAGAGACAGACACAAACAGACCTCTCTCTCTCTCTCTCTCTCTCTCTCTCTCTCTCTCTCTCTCTCTCTCTCTCTCTCTCTCTCAGAGACAGAGACAAGAATCAAGAAAAAGGGATACGGAGGAAATAGATTTGCAGAAATTTGTGATTTACAAGGACGGGGATGTGTGTGTGTGTGTGTGTGTGTGTGTGTGTGTGTGTGTGTGTGTGTGTGTGTGTGTGTGTGTGTGTGTGTGTGTGTGTGCGAGAGAGAGAGAAAGAAGAGAGAGAGAGAGAGACAGACAGACAGAGAAAGAGAGAGACAGAGACAGAGACAGACAGAGAAAGGGAGACAGAGAGAGAAGGGGGGAGGGTTAGGATATAGGGAGAGAGTAAAGGTGGAAGGCCGATAGTGAAACTGTCTTCCCAGGAATGTAATTAGGAATATCTTCCATTTTTCTGTGATTTATCGGCAGGTGCAAGGGAAGAAAATACCGATCATACTTCGGTAACTGGAGTGCACACTCTCACCCACATTCTCCGGTTATCTAACTTCACCTTATCACCCCCGCCTACCATCCTATACCCCACCTCTCTCCTCCTCCCTCTCTCTCTCTCTCTCTCTCTCTCTCTCTCTCTCTCTCTCTCTCTCTCTCTCTCTCTCCTCTCTCCACTTCAGTGAAATCACCCACAACTTCTCCATCACCATCCATCAAACTTCACCTCACAATGCTCACAGCGAATTCCTAAGGATTCTCCTTTTGGCGTGAAAGCCGCACTGATGCTGATGATCGCCAGAAAGATGACGACGACGACGACGACGACGACGACGACGATGATGATAATCATGGTGACGACGATGATGATGATGATGATGATGATGATGATGATGATGATGGTGACGATGATGATGATGATGATGATGATGATATGATGGTGGTGGTGAAAGATGATGGAGACGATGACGATGATGATGATGTTGATGATGATGGTGACGACAATGATGATGATATGATGTTGAGGAGGAGGAGGAGGAGGAAGAGGAGGAGGAGGAAGAGGAGACGAGGAGGAGGAGGAGGACTATGGTGATGATGAAGACGACGATGAGGGTCATATGCTACCACGCCGCATTCGTTCGACTGACTCAGAAAAGCCGCGTTGTTCCCGGTCTGTTCGTGGAAAGGAACCAACATAAAACGGATGTTAGGGGCTAGTAAAATACGCAAAGAAACGGGCGCTAGGAGGAATTCCGAAGAACAATATGACTGCTTTTTCATGCTCTTCCGATTTCCGGAGGGTGCTGCTTCTGATGGTTTCAAGCACCAATGAGAGCGCGTCACTGTACCAATCACAGGATGTTACGGCTGTCTGCAATTGTGCTTCGCTGGCGAGAGGGCTCCAAGATAGCCTACTCAAGCGACGTCTCGCTCATAACTGGCCTCAGTCGATGCTGGAGTTGACGCTCCACGGGGATTCGGAGTCAGCCCTGCTTAGTCCGATGCCTATAATCCGATGCCCTTTTAGAGGCATACAGATCTTATCACCTACAGCTCTCCAAACCTACGGTTCAGTAGATTTGTGGCTGTTCAGACTAACGGCTATATAGCCAGACAATGTGTGGGTCTACAAAAAACAACAACAAAAAAACCTGTAGATCTAAGGAGCTGTAGGTCGAAAGTACTAGAGATTGGTTCGTCGCACGCGCGTGCGTTTACACACACACACACACACACACACACACACACACACACACACAGCACACGCACGCACCACGCACGCACGCACACACGCACGCACGCACGCACGCACGCACGCACACACCACACACACACCACACACCACCACACACACACACACACACACACACACACACAGATATATAAAGCCGAACAATAAGTAATGGGGAAAACAAGTGCAGGCTAACAATTCTTCCGTCATTATAGTAATGACTTGGCAAAGATTTGAACTTAAGAATAATATATATATATATAAATATATATATGTATATGTTAGTGTGTGTGTGTGTGTGTGTGTGTGTGTGTGTGTGTGTGTGTGTGTGTGCGCGCGCGCGCGCGTGTGCGTGTGTGGGTGTGCGCACGCGCGGGCGCGCGTGTGTGCGTGTTTGTGCGTGTGTGTCTGCGTGTATGTGTGTATACATGTGTGCATGTACATTTGCATGCATGCGTGCGTGTGTGTGCCCGCGCGTGTGCATATGTGTAGTGTGTGTACGCGCGCGCGGCGCGCGCCGTGTGTGGTGTGTGTGAGAGAGAGAGAGAGAGAGAGAGAGAGACAGAAAACAGACAGACAGAGACAGAAGAAGAGACAGAGGAGAGAAGAGAAGAGAGAAGAGAGAAACTATGCGCGCGCGTAAGCATTCTTTCGGGGTGGGGGGGGGGGGGGGGGGGTAGGAGGGCTCCTTCACTCTTTCTCTTTCCTCTCTTTGTTTCTTTTCTTTCGTTTCTTTCTTGTCGATTTCTTTTGTTCGTTTCTTTTTGTTCGTTCGTGTGTTCGCATGATTCCTTTTCTTTCGTCCCTTCCCTCTTCCATTAGGGGACACGATCGGGTGGGAGTCGTCCGGAAGTCCTGAACACCTCGGATCCAGCGCACTCGCCCTCCATCCCCTCCCCCTCCCTCCCCTCTCTCTGTCTGTCTGTCTGTCTGTCTGTCTGTCTCTCTCTCTCTCGCTCTCTCTCGCTCCCCTCTCTCTGTCTCTCCTCGCTCTGTCTCCGGAGGGGGTGGGGTTGAAGCGTGAGTCTGAAGTTCTTTGAGGTGGAATGTGGGTCAGTATGACTGTGGGGGGCTGGGGGGGGTGGTGGTGGCGTGTGGTGGGCGTGGTGGTGGGGGCGGTGGCTGGTGGGGCGGTGGTGGTGGGGCCGGTTTTTAAAGGTTCTTTCCTGCTTTTTTTCCAGTTTGATTCTTTTCTTCCTTTCTTCCTTACTTGAAAAATCTAATCGCGTTGAATTGCAAGCTCCTAAATGAATCAGGTACTGAACTTTGTCTCCTGTCACTGGAACCTTAAAGTTTCAGCGCGCGTGCGCGCGCGCGCGCACACACACACACACACACACACACACACACACACACGCGCGCGCGCGCGCGCGCGCGCATGTACGCACGCACGCGTGCCAGAGAGAGAGAGAGAGGAGAGAGAGAGAGACAGAGACAGAGACAGAGACAGAGATAAGAGAGAAGACAGAGAGAGAGACGAGAGAGAGAGAGAGAGAGAGACAGAGAGAGACAGAGAAGACAGAGAGAGAAACAGACAGACATGCAGATAGACAGAGAGACGAGACAGAAAAAAAAAAACAGAGGCAGAAGCAGAGACAGAGACAGAGAGACAGAAAGACAGAGATACAGAGAGATTGACAGACAAACCGAGAGAGAGAGAGAGAGAGAGAGAGAGAGAGAGAGAGAGAGAGAGAGAGAGAGAGAGAGAGAGAGTACAAACAGACAGACAGACATGACACTGCCATTGACAAAAATGAAGATGATGTGGCAGTCGGTTTGTAAGATGTAGGACTTTAGTCGAATTCTGATTAAAACAAAGTGAAAACTCGGTAAATCTCCCATGCTCAAACCCAGTTCGTATTAAGTGACATTTAAATCCATCGTTACGCTTATCTTTACTGACACTGGAGATATCTGAACAGATCAGGTCTACTGTGGCTGTTGCCAAAATAGCACCAACACAAATAAACCATGGTCTGTCAGGAGGTTCGGTCGCATTCAGCTGGTCACTGACATAGAAAAAGTCACATTCCATGATGGAATTACTGCTGAACATTATATCACATGGAAAGCAGGCACTCGGAAGTTTCTAAACAACATTTGCTGGAACTGATATGGTGCTCACTGAATGATCATTAACAATGTTTTTACAGTGACACTGAAAATGCATGTATGCAAAGTGACCGACTTGGTCTTGCTTTCTGCGTACGCAGGCTGATACTCCTGCGGACACTCTCTGTATAGACAGGCGGTGGAGTTTTGTGTGTATGACTGTTCTTTATCCTGCCATTAAGGCAGTCATACTCCATCTTCGGGGAAGAACCGACTTGGTAAAATCGAATCTCTGTTCATAAATGCATTACTTCAAAACGATCAAGAACACGCTGTTTTGCGGATTTTGAAATGTTTGCATGATATCCCATTTGGAAAAAAAAATTGATTAACTTCAACCATGGGGCAAGAGGTGCGGCATTGAGCAATGTATCATTCTCAGACAAATGGTTGCAGCCCACACATTTCTTTCTCTTTCTCTCTCCCTCCCCAAGCTGTACCTAAACTCCTCTTACATCCATGCTATCTCTGAATCAGTTATTCCTATATAGCCCCGAAATAACCCTCTATAACAGCGAAAAATCATAATTATGATAAGGCTTTCCTTAAGCGTAAATGTTTTGCCAATATTTTCCACACTGCTTGGCGTTATTTCGAAGTTAACGACAAAATAATCGGGGCCATATCTCTCAAGACCGAAATTTTGAAAACGAAGTTCAGTCAACAAAACAGGTTGTAAACATGGCTCTTTGTTTCACATCCAAATCTGTCTCATCTTTGGAAGAAATCAGCTTTTCTTTTTTATCACATTTACTGCGTTTTGAAGAGAAATACAACTGTTCAAGGCAGTGTTGAATGGAGATGGAACAGAGGTGAAGAATAGAAGTCGACTTACCCTATGCATTTGATTTACTCTTTGGTATCTTTCAATCCTCCTCTCTCATGAGCGCATGCACGCGCGACTACGTTGTATGTGGAAGGTGCACGTGCGTGCACATGCGTGCGTGTGTGCGCGCTTGCGTGCGTGCGTGCGTGCCTGCGAGCGTGCGTGACAGACAGACAGAGGCAAAGAGACAGACAGACAGAGGCAAAGAGACAGACAGACAGAGGCAAAGAGACAGACAGACAGACTGACAGAGACAGACAGACAGACTGACAGAGACAGAGAGAGTGTGGCACCGTGTAGAACTGTGGCCGAATGAGAGGTCTCCAGGCATACAATATTTCCTCGCCCCCATCCACCCATCCTCCTTCACCACCCCAACTGACCATTACCACAGTGCAGGGGAGCGCACTCTGCTCTACTAGCAGCCAGGGATATACTGTGAGAGAGGGGCAGAGGGAAGGTGGGGGTGTCTGGACGGGGGTGGGGGACGGGAGAAGAAGAGGGAGATGAAACAAGGTAGCCCCAAACTGTCCTGCCATGGATAACACGTGCTAGCCTGTCCGGGGGTGACAGTCTGGGCCGGGGACGGTTTAGGCAGGAGCACCGAGGGCCACCATGACGGTACGGGGCAGTGCGATGAACAACGCTGTATTAGCTGTCGTCAGCTTTGACAGCTACGGGACAGTGCCCGGCTTGCGTCAAAGCTCTTACCCGTCCCTCATCAACGTCATCTGTCCAGCTCTACATCCCTCCACCTGTCTCCCCTCCCCTCTGTACCTCTTCATCCCTCCACCTGTCTCCCTCCCCTCTCTACCTCTTCATCCCTCCACCTGTCTCCTCTCCCCTCTGTACCTCTTCATCCCTCCACCTGTCTCCCTCCCCTCTCTACCTCTTCATCCCTCCACCTGTCTCCCTCCCCTCTGTACCTCTTCATCCCTCCACCTGTCTCCCTTCCCCTCTGTACCTCTTCATCCCTCCACCTGTCTCCCCTCTGTACCTCTTCATCCCTCCACCTGTCTCCCCTCCCCTCTCTACCTCTTCATCCCTCCACCTGTCTCCCTTCCCCTCTGTACCTCTTCATCACTCCACCTGTCTCCCCTCCCCTCTCTACCTCTTCATCCCTCCACCTGTCTCCCCTCCCCTCTGTACCTCTTCATCCCTCCACCTGTCTCCCCTCCCCTCTGTACCTCTTCATCCCTCCACCTGTCTCCCCTCCCCTCTGTACCTCTTCATCCCTCCACCTGTCTCCCCTCCCCTCTGTACCTCTTCATCCCTCCACCTGTCTCCCCTCCCCTCGTACCTCTTCATCCCTCCACCTGTCTCCCCTCCCCTCTGTACCTCTTCATCCCTCCACCTGTCTCCCCTCCCCTCTGTACCTCTTCATCCCTCCACCTGTCTCCCCTCCCCTCTGTACCTCTTCATCCCTCCACCTGTCTCCCTTCCCCTCTGTACCTCTTCATCCCTCCACCTGTCTCCCCTCCCCTCTGTACCTCTTCATCCCTCCACCTGTCTCCCCTCCCCTCTCTACCCTTCATCCCTCCACCTGTCTCCCCTCTGTACCTCTTCATCCCTCCACCTGTCTCCCCTCTGTACCTCTTCATCCCTCCACCTGTCTCCCCTCTGTACCTCTTCTATCCCTCCACCTGTCTCCCCTCCCTCTCTACCTCTTCATCCCTCCACCTGTCTCCCCTCTGTACCTCTTCATCCCTCCACCTGTCTCCCCTCCCCTCTGTACCTCTTCATCCCTCCACCTGTCTCCCCTCCCTCTGTACCTCTTCATCCCTCCACCTGTCTCCCCCTCTACCTCTTCATCCCTCCACCTGTCTCCCCTCTCTACCTCTTCATCCCTCCACCTGTCTCCCCTCTGTACTCTTCATCCCTCCACCTGTCTCCCCTCCTCCCTCTCTCACTCCTCTCACTCCTCCACCTCATCCTCCCCTCTCCCTCTCTACCTCTTCATCCCTCCACCTGTCTCCCTCTGTACCTCTTCTCCTCACTGTCCTCCCTACTCTCATCCTCCTGTCTCCCCTCTGTACCTCTTCATCCCTCCACCTGTCTCCCCCTCTGTACCTCTTCATCCCTCCACCTGTCTCCCTCTCTCTTATCCTCTCATCCCTACTCATCCCCCTGTCTCCCCTCTGTACCTCTTCATCCTCCACCTGTCTCCCCTCCCCTCTTACCTCTTCATCCCTCCACCTGTCTCCCCTCTGTACCTCTTCATCCCTCCACCTGTTCCTCCCTCTCCCCTCTGTACCTTTCATCCCTCCACCTGTCCTCCCCTCTGTACCTCTTCATCCCTCCACCTGTCTCCTCCCCTCTGTACCTCTTCATCCCTCCACCTGTCTCCCTCCCCTCTGTACCTCTTCATCCCTCCACCTGTCTCCCCCCTCTGTACCTCTTCATCCCCCACACTGTCCCCCCTCTGTACCTCTTCATCCCTCCCCCTGTCTCCCTCCCCTCTGTACCTCTTCTCATCCCTCCACCTGTCTCCCCTCTGTACCTCTCATCTCATTCCCTCCTACCTTCTCCCTCCACCTGTCTCCTCCCTCTGACCTCTTCATCCCTCCACCTGTCTCCCTCTCCCTCTTACCTCTTCATCCCTCCACTGTCCCCTCCCTCGTACCTCTTCATCCCTCCACCTGTCTCCCTCCCCTGTCTACTCTTCATCCCTCCACCTGTCTCCTCTCTCTACCTCTCCCTCTACCTTCTCCCTCTGCCTCTGTCTCCATCCCTTACCTGTATGTCTTCACATCTGCCTGATCCTGTCAATGTCTTCACTCTCTGTCGTCCACTTCCCTTTCTACATCTGATCTATGCCCTCCACCATCCGTCTCCTGATCCTGTCAGATCTCTTTCATCCTCCACCTGTCTGTCTCACTCCCCTGTCTGTCAATGTCTTACAGTCGCCTGATCCTGTCAGATGTCTTCACAGTCCCCTGATCCTGTCAGTGTCTTCAACAGTCTGATCCTGTCAGATGTCCTTCAACAGTCTGATCCCTGTCAGATGTCTTCAACAGTCTGCCGTCTGTCAGATGTCTTCAACAGTCTGCCTGATCTCAGTCTTCATAGATTGTCAGTTCTTAACAGTCGCTGATCCTGTCAGATGTCTTCAACAGTTGCCTGATCCTGTCAGATGTCTTCAACAGTTCCCGATCCTGTCAGATGTCTTCAACAGTCTGCCTGATCCTGTCAGATGTCTTCAACAGTCTGCCTGATCCTGTCAGATGTCTTCAACAGTCTGCCTGATCCTGTCAGATGTCTTCAACAGTCTGCCTGATCCTGTCAGATGTCTTCACAGTCTCGATCCTGTCAGATGTCTTCAACAGTCCCTGATCCTGTCAGATGTCTTCAACAGTCTGCCTGATCCTGTCAGATGTCTTCAACAGTCTGCTGATCCTGTCAGATGTCTTCACAGTCTGATCCTGTCAGATGTCTTAACAGTCTGTATCCTGTCAGATGTCTTCAACAGTCCTGATCCTGTCAGATGTCTTCAACAGCTGCCTGATCCTGTCAGATGTCTTCAACAGTCTGCCTGATCTGTCAGATGTCTTCAACAGTCTGCCTGATCCTGTCAGATGTCTTCAACAGTCCTCCTGATCCTGTCAGATGTCTTCAACAGTCTGCCTGATCCTGTCAGATGTCTTCAACAGTCTGCCTGATCCTGTCAGATGTCTTCAACATCGCCTGATCCTGTCAGATGTCTTCAACAGTCTGCCGGATCCTGTCAGATGTCTTCAACAGTCTGCCTGATCCTGTCAGATGTCTTCAACAGTCTGCGATCCTGTCAGATGTCTTCAACAGTCTGCCTGATCCTGTCAGATGTCTTCAACAGTCTGCCGGATCCTGTCAGATGTCTTCAACAGTCTGCCTGATCCTGTCAGATGTCTTCAACAGTCTGCCTGATCCTGTCAGATGTCTTCAACAGTCTGCCTGATCCTGTCAGATGTCTTCAACAGTCTGCCTGGATCCTGTCAGATGTCTTCAACAGTCTGCCTGATCCTGTCAGATGTCTTCAACATCTGACAGTCTGCCGGATCCTGTCAGATGTCTTCAACAGTCCACCTGATCCTGTCAGATGTCTTCAACAGTCTGCCTGATCCTGTCAGATGTCTTCAACAGTCTCGATCCTGTCAGATGTCTTCAACAGTCTGCCTGATCCTGTCAGATGTCTTCAACAGTCTGCCTGATCCTGTCAGATGTCTTCACAGAGTTGCCGGATCCTGTCAGATGTCTTGAACAGTCTGCCTGATCCTGTCAGATGTCTTCAACAGTCTGCCTGATCTTGTCAGTGTCTTGAACAGTCTGCCTGATCCTGTCAGATGTCTTCAACAGTCTGCCTGATCCTGTCAGATGTCTTCAACAGTCTGCCTGATCCTGTCAGATGTCTTCAACAGTCTGCTGATCCTGTCAGATGTCTTCGACAGTCTGCCGGATCCTGTCAGTGTCTTCAACAGTCTGCCGGATCCTGTCAGGTGTCTTCAACAGTCTGCCTGATCCTGTCAGATGTTTTCAACAGTCTGTCGGATCCTGTCAGATGTCTTCAACAGTCTGCCTGATCCTGTCAGATGTCTTCAACAGTCTGCCTGATCCTGTCAGATGTCTTCAACAGTCTGCCTGATCCTGTCAGATGTCTTGAACAGTCTGCCGGATCCTGTCAGATGTCTTCAACAGTCTGCCGGATCCTGTCAGGTGTCTTCAACAGTCTGTCGGATCCTGTCAGGTGTCTTCAACAGTCTGCCGGATCCTGTCAGGTGTCAACACCACGGATCCGAAACTGCGTCAAAGGTAGAGGATGATCAAAAGAATCTGAGCAAGTTTGGAACAGGTTTTGGAACAGTTTGGAACAGGTTTGAACAGGTTTGGAACAGTTGACAGGTTTGGAACAGGTTTGGAACAAGTTTGGAACAGGTTTGGAACAGGTTTGGAACAGGTTTTGGAACAGGTTGTGCCCCTGCTGTTTTCTAGCTAGTTTACGGACAGGCAGACAGGCGAATGGACGATAGGACCTAGAGCTACATCCCAATGCATAGAGTCTGGTCCGCGAGCAAAAAAGTCCAGAAAAATAAGACTTTTAAACAGTAAGGGCCACCGGATAACGTCAAAGTCAGGCGGAAAAAAAAAGAAAAAAAAAAAACCGAAAAAAAGAAAAGAAAAAAAGATGTAGTGAAAACTTATTGGAAAAAAAAATCGAAAGAGCAAAATAAACATTTGCTTCACCTTTAAGTTGAACGCATTCAGTCTACATGATAAAATAGAA
>CM065719.1:2518286-2520786 GCA_033310375.1 Conus canariensis
GGATGGTGCCGGAAGTTATGACTGATCGATGCATATACATTGGAGGTGTCGTGATCGATTCACACTGGAAGCAGCTGAGTTCATTCAGCTGTGATTGTTACGGAAATCATCCCTGAGGCGCCGGAAATATATAAATAGAGGTGGGCGGAGGACATGTCCCTAAAAACTTTCGCTATGAGGATGTAAAACTCAACCATTACAGGACTCGGTGTGTGTGTGTGTGTGTGTGTGTGTGTGTGTGTGTGTGTGTGTGTGTGTGTGTGTGTGTGTGTGGTTTTGCTTGTGTGCGTGCATGCGTGCATGTGCGTGCGTGCGTGCGTGCGTGCGTGCGTGAGCATACGTGACTGTACGCATGGAAAGCAACTTCTGGAAGATTTAACTCATACAGGCAAAGTAAGTACCGACAGATGCCGAACTCTGAAGACAAAATTGAGTAGTAAGTGGTTACGGATGTCATAAATCAAAAAGCTAGGGGAGACGTAATTTACAGCTAAAATATACTGACATGTGAGCGTAAACTCAACAAGCCTTTCAAAAATGACATTTTTTCAAGACTGGGATATGTGTTGTGACAGCCCTTTGGACACATTCGCTTTAAAAAAAGTACACGTCCGATTATTACGTGGTCGATTTGGCAGAGTTAGACTGGAAAAATGGAAAGAGTTTGACAGAGACATCGTGACCATGATCACCCACCCACCAGCTAAATCTAATGGACAGAAAAGAAGACTATTTCCATTCTTGTCCCTTCTCTGCTCCGATGTCTCACTGACACACAGACCCTTCACGGTGAAAGTAAATATGAAATGAGGCAGGGAACAGTAAACAAGTAGGGTAACTCTTGCTCCCACAAGAAAACATAACTCCAAAGGAATGCTGCTTACGACACCGAATCGCCTAGCAGACATGACAGCACAGAGCACACAGAACAAACAAGGAAACCCCCTCCAAAAAAAGATGCTCCAAGCTTGCCCATATACCCTGTACCGAACACATCTACACAGCAACAAGAACTGGAGAAATGAATAAATATAAAGTAACTTTTATTCAAGACTGGCACAGCCTTTTAAACTTGAATACAGTCAGACAAATACAAGGACGGACAGACACAAATACAAATAACCTCGATTTAATTGAAACGAAAGTAAATATGAAATGAGGCAGAGAACAAACAATAAACAATAAACAAGTAGAGTAACTCTTGCTCCCACAAGAAAACATATCTTTACGGTGATTTCCTCCAACACACACCAACATTCCAAGCAGTGGTCAAGTGGTAGATATACCCGCCTCGATAGCCTTGATGTGCCGGGTTCCAGTCGCCGGGAGACTGGGTTTTCAGTTCCCGTTCTGTTTCCCTCCACACATACACACATCCATTTCTGATGCAGGTGTTTGTCACCGGATGGTAGCAGAACCCGCGTACAACCATGAATGTCAACAAAAGAATTGTCAGTGGCAAAACGTACCTATGTCTCACTCTTTATTATACCAGTCAGTCATCCTGAAGGTCCGGACACAGCACTGGAAAAGTCCACTAAAAATTGTCAGCAGCTGTCTGTATCATTTGATTTACCGGCAGCGTTTGACACAACGGACCACGTGACTGCGCACTGCCGTCTTCACAGCCGCTTTGCTATTCCCTGATCACACGTAGACTGTGCTGTGACTAGACTGTTCCCACCTCCTTCAATTCTGAAGAATGGTGTTCCTCTGGGCTTTATTCTGAGTTCTACCCTGTATGTACTTTATACTCGATCACTTTCTGACATGGTCTTCTGCCATTCTATATCCCAATATAGTTTCTGATGACAATCAGTTCCCTTAAATCTTGTCATATTTCCTTACATAAATGTTATTCATCGTACAGACCACATAAGTCTGTTGCAATTAAGTGAAAGAATAAATGCTCTTGCATAGAAAAAAAAACAACAAAACCGAACTCGGAAATGACTAATAACACGCCAAAGATTCATCCTTCTTCTGATCTATTGCAATCTGAAACATTCAAATGGAACTGGTATTATTCTTCTCCCCATCCCCCATCCCCACCTCCTCTGTTTCGGAATTCACTGTTGGTGATATATTTAGCTCCAAGCAGCTTGTTGCAAACACCTACCATCACCCTGCTACATGGAGCTTCCCAAAATAACCATCTTCTTATAGTCCGTACTTCCCAAACCTTAGTCTCTACTTTGTCTTTTCTCGTCCACATTACTGTAGCATCCATCCTACCGCCCAGATACCCAAACCTCACCCTGACAGACTAAGAAGGGAAAGAACCACGCCTCTCTCTACTTTCCTGTTCCTCTGAAGTCCAAGGTGTTTCCCCGCGATTTCCGTCAGCTTCGTGTAGCAAAGCAAACCCGGCATAAAGCTTGCAACGCGTGATAGATCCTTCACAACTCTGTTCCTTCATGTTGTATTGTACCTGCATTAAGCTATCCTCAGAGGACATTTATCGTACACATGTAAAATCCTGGTTAAAGTCTCCGGAAAG
>CM065719.1:2525786-2555786 GCA_033310375.1 Conus canariensis
GGGTTTTTCTGCCCCGACCGGCTCCTACCCAGAGTTGAGTTTGCTGCGGACTCAGTTGGGAAGACGCCGTTCTCTACACACAGGAAGATTGTACACTAAACTGTCAATGTGAAGCGTGACAATCACTTAATGTCGATATTAGGCGAGCTTCTCTCTCTCTCTCTCTCTCTCTCTCTCTCCTCTCTCTCTCTCTCTCTCTCTCTCTCTCTCTCTCTCTCTCTCTCTCTTGTGGTCTAATGTCATGATTGGGCTGTAGACTTACCTGACGTAGACCATCACGCTAAACCTGTGTGAACGTTAAGTAGAATTTTGTCTGATGTTAACATTAGATGATTATCTGTGTGAACATTAAGTAGAATTTTGTCTGATGTTAACATTAGATGATTATCTGTGTGAACGTTAAGTAGAATTTTGTGTGAACTGTAAGTAAAATTTTGTCTGATGTTAACATTAGATGATTGATCTGTGTGAACGTTAAGTAGAATTTTGTCTGATGTTAACATTAGATGATGATCTGTGTGAACGTGAAGTAGAATTTTGTCTGATGTTAACATTAGATGATGATCTGTGTGAAGGTGAAGTAGAGTTTTGTCTGATGTTAAACATTAGATGATCATCTTTCAACTAACAGGGATAATTCTCCCCAATGTTGATAATGAACGTTCTCTCACTATAGCAGAAAGAGGCGTGTAGACAGGTCTCTCTCTCTCTCTCTCTCTCTCTCTCTCTCTCTCTCTCTCTCTCTTCGTGCGTGCTGTGTGTGTGTGTGGTGTGTGTGTGTGTGTGTGTGTGTGTGTGTGTGTGTGTGTGTGTGTGTGTACTGTACACATACAGACACAGACACACACATACACAGAGAGAGAGAGAGAGAGAGAGAGAGAGAGAGAGAGTGTGTGTGTATGCGCGCATGCGCACGCGTGTGCATGTGCATGTGAAAGAGCAACTGCGTGATAACGGAGAAAGACAGGATGGAAATAGAGAGAGAGAGAGAGAGAGAGGAGAGAGAGAGAGAGAGAGAGAGAGAGAGAGAGAGAGAATGTGTATATAAACCATATGAGAATGTGTATCAATCACGTGAGAATGAGAGAGACAGGCGGACATCCAACACATACCTCTGACGGGAGAGTCACAAGGCACTAAGTAGATCAGCCTCCCTGACATCAGCCTAAAGATCAAAACTGTGTAAACCATACAGGTCTGATGGGGAAAACAATCCACGACTAAACGGTGCCGTCAGGTGGCCCAGAGATCCTAAAGATCAAAACTGTGTAAACCATAGACGTCTGATGGGGAAAACAATCCACGACTAAACGGTGCCGTCAGGTGGCCCAGAGATCCTAAAGATCAAAACTGTGTAAACCATACAGGTCTGATGGGGAAAACAATCCACGACTAAACGGTGCCGTCAGGTGGCCCAGAGATCCTAAAGATCAAAACTGTGTAAACCATACAGGTCTGATGGGGAAAACAATCCACGACTAAACGGTGCCGTCAGGTGGCCCAGAGATCCTAAAGATCAAAACTGTGTAAACCATACAGGTCTGATGGGGAAAACAATCCACGACTAAACGGTGCCGTCAGGTGGCCCAGAGATCCTAAAGATCAAAACTGTGTAAACCATAGACGTCTGATGGGGAAAACAATCCACGACTAAACGGTGCCGTCAGGTGGCCCAGAGATCCTAAAGATCAAAACTGTGTAAACCATACAGGTCTGATGGGGAAAACAATCCACGACTAAACGGTGCCGTCAGGTGGCCCAGAGATCCTAAAGATCAAAACTGTGTAAACCATACAGGTCTGATGGGGAAAACAATCCACGACTAAACGGTGCCGTCAGGTGGCCCAGAGATCCTAAAGATCAAAACTGTGTAAACCATACAGGTCTGATGGGGAAAACAATCCACGACTAAACGGTGCCGTCAGGTGGCCCAGAGATCCTAAAGATCAAAACTGTGTAAACCATACAGGTCTGATGGGGAAAACAATCCACGACTAAACGGTGCCGTCAGGTGGCCCAGAGATCCTAAAGATCAAAACTGTGTAAACCATACAGGTCTGATGGGGAAAACAATCCACGACTAAACGGTGCCGTCAGGTGGCCCAGAGATCCTAAAGATCAAAACTGTGTAAACCATACAGGTCTGATGGGGAAAACAATCCACGACTAAACGGTGCCGTCAGGTGGCCCAGAGATCCTAAAGATCAAAACTGTGTAAACCATACAGGTCTGATGGGGAAAACAATCCACGACTAAACGGTGCCGTCAGGTGGCCCAGAGATCCTAAAGATCAAAACTGTGTAAACCATACAGGTCTGATGGGGAAAACAATCCACGACTAAACGGTGCCGTCAGGTGGCCCAGAGATCCTTATCAGTCACCACCATAACACGGTTCACTGACAGAGGGCGGCTTTTTCAACATGGCCCACCGAGTCATTCAAGCACGTGTCCACATTTGAAAAACAAACAAAACGAAAAAAAAAAAAAAAAAAACTACTCCTTCGGATAATGTAGCATTCTGTCAACAGTAGTCAAACTGCACTTGCTTTAAAGTTGATTTTCCGTCGAATGTTGACATTAATCAAGCCAACTGCTTGAAGTCAACATCCAGCGAAACGGCATGCTTAATGTTGATGTTTGAAAGTTTGCTTTCGTCATGTCGAATTTAGGTCATTGTCAACATCCAGCGTGACTCGTATACCACGCCGCACAGCAGTGTTGGCAGTTTGGAACCGGAAGATGTACAAACTGAATCTGTTTGTGGGCTCTGGTCCTGCTGGCAAAGTCTGAGAAAGAGCCGCCGACAAACAAACAAACGAACAAGCTTGAGAGTTCATTTGAAAAAAAAGCCGTAAATCTTGCCATATCTTAAGAGAATGGGGTGGATATCCCCATATTAAAAATGATTAGCAACATGATTAAGTTTGGTTCCATATAATTAAATTTTGGCTCCGTATAATTCAATCGAGGGAAGACTTGTTAACTTGTATACAATGACGTGCTTACAAAAGAAATTAGCTGGACTACATGGATTTCTTTTGTGATATTAATATTAACATTTTAGATTAAACCATATCTGGGACACACCACACACACACACACACACACACACACACACACACACACACACACACACACACACACCCATGCACACACACACACACACACACACACACACACACACACACACACACACACACACACACACACACACGGAAAATAAACATATAATATTTCCATCTGTATTGTATTAAGGTATCACTCCCGAAGACCGGAAAGTCGTCACTTGGAGTTCTTGTGAAAGAAGAAAGAAATAGAATTCACCAGTTTCAGACTGCCCTAACTGTAAAGGGAACGCCTGTTGGGAAGCAGATGCAGCTCCATGTTAATTATTATCAAAATTTACTGTCTCATCTTTCCTGCCCTCTCTCACACCGCTCCATCTCCTCACATCCTGGCGCTTCCTATTGCAGCCCCAGCACCTACAAACTACAGGGAATAGTACTAGTTCAGCATCAGCTCAAACTGACAGGGAACAGTACTAGTTCAGCATCAGGTCAAACTGACAGGGAATAGTACTAGTTCAGCATCAGCTCAAACTGACAGGGAACAGTACTAGTTCAGCATCAGATCAAACTGACAGGGAACAGTACTTGTTCAGCATCAGGTCAAACTGACAGGGAATAGTACTAGTTCAGCATCAGGTCAAACTGACAGGGAATAGTACTAGTTCAGCATCAGCTCAAACTGACAGGGAACAGTACTAGTTCAGCATCAGGTCAAACTGACAGGGAACAGTACTAGTTCAGGATCAGGTCAAACTGACAGGGAAGAGTACTGGTTCAGCTTCAGGTCAAACTGACAGGGAACAGTGCTAGTTCAGCATCAGGTCAAACTGACAGGGAACAGTACTAGTTCAGCATCAGGTCAAACTGACAGGGAAGAGTACTAGTTCAGCATCAGCTCAAACTGACAGGGAACAGTACTAGTTCAGCATCAGCTCAAACTGACAGGGAACAGTACTAGTTCGGCATCAGGTCAAACTGACAGGGAACAGTACTAGTTCAGCATCAGGTCAAACTGACAGGGAAGAGTACTAGTTCGGCATCAGGTCAAACTGACAGGGAACAGTACTAGTTCAGCATCAGCTCAAACTGACAGGGAATAGTACTAGTTCAGCATCAGTCCAAACTGACAGGGAACAGTACTAGTTCAGCATCAGCTCAAACTGACAGGGAATAGTACTAGTTCAGCATCAGCTCAAACTGACAGGGAATAGTACTAGTTCAGCATCAGGTCAAACTGACAGGGAACAGTACTAGTTCAGCATCAGGTCAAACTGACAGGGAACAGTACTAGTTCAGCATCAGGTCAAACTGACAGGGAACAGTACTAGTTCAGCATCAGGTCAAACTGACAGGGAACAGTACTAGTTCGGCATCAGGTCAAACTGACAGGGAACAGTACTAGTTCAGCATCAGCTCAAACTGACAGGGAACAGTACTAGTTCAGCATCAGGTCAAACTGACAGGGAACAGTGCTAGTTCAGCATCAGGTCAAACTGACAGGGAACAGTACTAGTTCAGCATCAGGTCAAACTGACAGGGAACAGTACTAGTTCAGCATCAGGTCAAACTGACAGGGAAGAGTACTAGTTCAGCATCAGGTCAAACTGACAGGGAACAGTACTAGTTCAGCATCAGAAACTGACAGGGAACAGTACTACTTCAGCATCAGGTCAAAGTGACAGGGAACAGTACCAGTTCGGCATCAGGTCAAAGTGTCAGGGAACAGTACTAGTTCGGCATCAGGTCAAAGTGACAGGGAACAGTACTAGTTCGGCATCAGGTCAAAATGACAGGGAACAGTACTAGTTCAGCATCAGGTCAAACTGACAGGGAATAGTACTAGTTCAGCATCAGCTCAAACTGACAGGGAACAGTACTAGTTCAGCATCAGGTCAAACTGACAGGGAACAGTACTAGTTCAGGATCAGGTCAAACTGACAGGGAAGAGTACTGGTTCAGCTTCAGGTCAAACTGACAGGGAACAGTGCTAGTTCAGCATCAGGTCAAACTGACAGGGAACAGTACTAGTTCAGCATCAGGTCAAACTGACAGGGAAGAGTACTAGTTCAGCATCAGCTCAAACTGACAGGGAACAGTACTAGTTCAGCATCAGCTCAAACTGACAGGGAACAGTACTAGTTCGGCATCAGGTCAAACTGACAGGGAACAGTACTAGTTCAGCATCAGGTCAAACTGACAGGGAAGAGTACTAGTTCGGCATCAGGTCAAACTGACAGGGAACAGTACTAGTTCAGCATCAGCTCAAACTGACAGGGAATAGTACTAGTTCAGCATCAGCTCAAACTGACAGGGAACAGTACTAGTTCAGCATCAGCTCAAACTGACAGGGAATAGTACTAGTTCAGCATCAGCTCAAACTGACAGGGAATAGTACTAGTTCAGCATCAGGTCAAACTGACAGGGAACAGTACTAGTTCAGCATCAGGTCAAACTGACAGGGAACAGTACTAGTTCAGCATCAGGTCAAACTGACAGGGAACAGTACTAGTTCAGCATCAGGTCAAACTGACAGGGAACAGTACTAGTTCGGCATCAGGTCAAACTGACAGGGAACAGTACTAGTTAGGCATCAGGTCAAACTGACAGGGAAGAGTACTAGTTCAGCATCAGGTCAAACTGACAGGGAAGAGTACTAGTTAGGCATCAGGTCAAACTGACAGGGAACAGTGCTAGTTCAGCATCAGGTCAAACTGACAGGGAAGAGTACTAGTTCAGCATCAGGTCAAACTGACAGGGAATAGTACTAGTTCAGCATCAGGTCAAACTGACAGGGAACAGTGCTAGTTCAGCATCAGGTCAAACTGACAGGGAACAGTACTAGTTCAGCATCAGGTCAAACTGACAGGGAAGAGTACTAGTTCGGCATCAGGTCAAACTGACAGGGAAGAGTACTAGTTCGGCATCAGGTCAAACTGACAGGGAACAGTACTAGTTCAGCATCAGGTCAATACGGGGAAACGTGCCAGAGAACACACTGCACCGCTGCTGAAATCTTCGATGGCGTTCACTGGCACCTGTTCTGACCCACCATACGCACTGTTTTGAAAGGAATATGATGGATTCAAACTGCGAACTTCCTGAGCTGTCTACCTACCAAACTCTCTGCAAAAGACAGTATTAATAACTGGTCAGTCGCGGAGATGATAAGAGTGACTACCAGTACACTACCCCGTCCCTGCCTCCCTAGGAGGATACGAACATGTTTATCGTATGCAAGTCCTGACAGTCGTGCCAACACCAAAGTCACAAAATCTTTACGGACAAATGAATAAATCACTGACGATAGTCGGATCTGGACTGACAGTGCAGCGGGTACTACATGTGAACAGAATGGTATAAGATGAATTTGAACATAATTGTATAAGATTAATTCCATTTGCGAACTTCGCGGGAGTACACAATGACGTAGCACAGGATCGTGCTCGTCAGACCCGTAGAACAGAACAGAACAAAGTTTAATGCAAATGAAACTTAAAAGGAAACGTGTAATCGCAAATACCAAATCATTTTTAACGCTTACTTGGTAAAGGAGCTATTAACATCATTTGGCTCTAATTGACAGAGTACCCTCGAACAGCATGAATTCAGCTGGAAAGAAGCTGTTCCGCCCGGTGTTGTGCTTACTTGATACTTGTGTCATCGGCACAGGGGAGAGGGCGAGAAGCAGTGTGAGTGGCGATCAGATCAGACAAATAGGCAGATGCAGAGCCAGTAATTACGATGCTGTGACAAATACATGCCGGTTTTGCACTTCATTCGCTCTGTGACATGTAGCCAGTGAAGTCTGATCAGGAGTGAGTGAAACGCAAGGTTCGGGGTACTTTGGTTTGAAAATAACAAGGACCGTTGAATTTTCAGCTCTTGACAGTAGCAGGAGAGAAGATTCACAGTAGCCAGGCAGATGTGAGCGTGCTCGTCTAGACAGGATATGTACAGTAGTAACCCATCGCTGTTACAGTGAGGAATGTGATGACTAAACAATGCACCAATGTTTTTCTACTCCAACTGCTTTCGTGACATAGAGCTTCACTGACAGAGTAGGATTTTACAATAAATCCTAGGTTTCTCGCGCCTCGGAGAAAGAGGTGTTACCACAGCCAAAGAGGATGGAGGAAGGCAGAGAAAGAGGTGTTACCACAGCCAAAGAGAAAGAGGTGTTACCACAGCCAAAGAGAATGGAGGAAGGCAGAGAAAGAGGTATTACCACAGCCAAAGAAAAAGAGGTGTTACCACAGCCAAAGAGGAAGGAGGAAGGCAGAGAAAGAGGTGTTACCACAGCCAAAGAGAAAGAGGTGTTACCACGCCAAAGAGGAAGGAGGAAGGCAGAGAAAGAGGTGTTACCACAGCCAAAGAGGAAGGAGGAAGGCAGAGAAAGAGGTGTTACCACAGCCAAAGAGGAAGGAAGAAGGCAGAGAAAGAGGTGTTACCACAGCCAAAGAGGATGGAGAAGGCAGAGAAAGAGGTGTTACCACAGCCAAAGAGAAAGAGGTGTTACCACAGCCAAAGAGGATGGAGGAAGGCAGAGAAAGAGGTGTTACCACAGCCAAAGAGGATGGAGAAGGCAGAGAAAGAGGTGTTACCACAGCCAAAGAGAAAGAGGTGTTACCACAGCCAAAGAGGATGGAGGAAGGCAGAGAAAGAGGTGTTACCACAGCCAAAGAGGAAGGAGGAAGGCAGAGAAAGAGGTGTTACCACAGCCAACGAGGATGCAGAAGGCAGAGAAAGAGGTGGTACCACAGCCAAAGAGGATGGAGGAAGGCAGAGAAAGAGGTGTTACCACAGCCAAAGAGGATGGAGGAAGGCAGAGAAAGAGGTGTTACCACAGCCAAAGAGAAAGAGGTGTTACCACAGCCAAAGAGGAAGAGGTGTTACCACAGCCAAAGAGGAGGAGGAAGGCAGAGAAAGCAGGTGTACACAGCCAAAGAGGAAGAGGTGTTACCACAGCCAAAGAGGAAGAGGTGTTACCACAGCCAAAGAGGATGGAGGAAGGCAGAGAAAGAGGTGTTACCACAGCCAAAGAGGATGGAGGAATGCAGAGAAAGAGGTGTTACCACAGCCAAAGAGAAAGAGGTGTTACCACAGCCAAAGAGGATGGAGGAAGGCAGAGAAAAGGTGTTACCACAGCCAAAGAGAAAGAGGTGTTACCACAGCCAAAGAGGATGGAGGAAGGCAGAGAAAGAGGTGTTACTACAGCCAAAGAGAAAGAGGTGTTACCACAGCCAAAGAGGAAGGAGGAAGGCAGAGAAAGAGGTGTTACCACAGCCAAAAAGAAAGAGGTGTTACCACAGCCAAAGAGAAAGAGGTGTTACCACAGCCAAAGAGGATGGAGGAAGTCAGAGAAAGAGGTGTTACCACAGCCAAAGAGGAAGAGGTGTTACCACAGCCAAAGAGAAAGAGGTGTTACCACAGCCAAAGAGGAAGGAGGAAGGCAGAGAAAGAGGTGTTACCACAGCCAAAAAGAAAGAGGTGTTACCACAGCCAAAGAGAAAGAGGTGTTACCACAGCCAAAGAGGATGGAGGAAGTCAGAGAAAGAGGTGTTACCACAGCCAAAGAGGAAGAGGTGTTACCACAGCCAAAGAGGAAGAGGTGTTACCATAGCCAAAGGGGATGGAGGAAGGCAGAGAAAGAGGTGTTACCACAGCCAAAGAGGAAGAGGTGTTACCACAGCCAAAGAGGAAGAGGTGTTACCACAGCCAAAGAGGAAGAGGTGTTACCACAGCCAAAGGGGATGGAGGAAGTCAGAGAAAGAGGTGTTACCACAGCCAAAGAGGAAGAGGTGTTACCACAGCCAAAGAGGAAGAGGTGTCACCACAGCCAAAGGGGATGGAAGAAGGCAGAAAGTGCTTGGGAACAGCAGATCCTGAAAACCAGAGTGCTTCAGTCTTGACGCCATTGACCTTGTGTAGGTTTGGTGAACGCACACCATTTGATGTCAGAGGCGCATTTTTCGCAGAGTATGGGAGTGAATTTCTGAAATTTGACAGGAAATTTGCAACTGAGTGTCACGGACAACTACGTGATAAACTGCTCAACTGCATGCAGCTTTCTCACAGCAGAGAGTGGTGTAGAACAGGGCTGAGAACTGGACCTGGTGGAACACCGCAAAACAGAGGGATTAGAGTGGATCAGAAATTGTTGAAAAAGAAGCTATATGGTATTGTAGTATATTGCATGATAGGGTACGATATTTGCTTACGATATGACACATATGTATTGCATTATCTTACATCGTGTTATATATTACGTAATGATAAGTCTGTGAAAATAGCTAGTAAGGAAGGGAAGATGAGTGATGGTGAGAATTGGTTCTATCAAAAGAACACGATCTAATCACAATTCTTAGGGGAAAACTCATACATTTCAGCTAGACTGTAATACTCAAGAATTCATTTCTCAGGGCCAAACGTCCGTACTGAATACAAAGAAACCAACAAACACAGGTAAACACAGGTAATCTTTCTTAATTTCCAAGAGCGTCAGCGACCTCCTCTTCCACCCCCACCCGCCACCCCCCTCCAAGTGGACAGCCCCACATCGCCCGCCACCCCCCTCCAAGTGGACAGCCCCACCTCACCCGCCACCCCCCTCCAAGTGGACAGCCCCACCTCACCCGCCACCCCCCTCCAAGTGGACAGCCCCACCTCACCCGCCACCCCCCTCCAAGTGGACAGCCCCACCTCATCCATCAAGCAACAGTTCCCAAGAATTTGCCGCCATCTCGGGCATTCAAACCAAAACATCACCGACACACAGTTGCCAAGAACTTGCCGCCATCTCGGGCATTCAAACCAAAACATCACCAAACCAAAACATCACCGACACACAGTTGCCAAGAACTTGCCGCCATCTAGGGCATTCAAACCAAAACATCACCGACACACAGTTGCCAAGAACTTGCCGCCATCTAGGGCATTCAAACCAAAACATCACCGACACACAGTTGCCAAGAACTTGCCGCCATCTCGGGCATTCAAACCAAAACATCACCGACACACAGTTGCCAAGAACTTGCCGCCATCTCGGGCATTCAAACCAAAGCATCACCGACACACAGTTGCCAAGAACTTGCCGCCATCTCGGGCATTCAAACCAAAACATCACCGACACACAGTTGCCAAGAACTTGCCGCCATCTCGGGCATTCAAACCAAAACATCACCGACACACAGTTGCCAAGAACTTGCCGCCATCTCGGGCATTCAAACCAAAACATCACCGACACACAGGAAGTGGAGGACAAAAACAAACATAGGTAACCATGTGAGCAGGACATGGGGAGAGGGAGGGGGAGGGGGGCACGGAATTTCAGTCTTTTTTTCATTTGGGGGTCAAACTGTAATGGTGAAGATGATGCTGTATAGGTTTAGTCTGATCTCAGACTGCGTCACTCCACCCTGTCTTTCATCATACATACCGGAGTCAACCAGGCTCAAAGGGGATACTACTACAGCCCTGGTGGGGAGCACCGAGTGAAACTCTCTGTGACGCTTCCATTAAGAGCGTGACACTCAATCTGAGCCCCTAGCAGCCTGAACAATTCTGGGTAAGAACCGGCTGCTTCCGAAGAGAAATGCCAGTACATGCCTCCGACAAGACTCGAACCTACGACCCCCCAGCCCTGCAAACAGCGATGCCAACCGCTACGGTCGATTTTGTCTTCGCAGTTCATACCATTTCTAGAGTTTTAACAGCCATGAAGGCTGCTTAAGTGCCGTTACACTCGAAGCTTGCAGGTTTCGATCCAAGTGTGTAGTAGTTTGATACAACAGTTCGATAATTTCTGTACAAGACAATTGGTGTGATTTTGTTTCAGTGGTCTTTTGGCATTGCTTCCACAGAGAAAAGGGAGACATACTTCTGCTGATCTGAAGATACTGACGGAGATAAATGAACAGAGAGAGAGAGAGAGAGAGAGAGAGAGAGAGAGAGAGTCGTGTGTGTGTGTGTGTGTGTGTGTGTGTGTGTGTGTGTGTGTGTGTGTGTGTTCTGTGACACTCTGTGTGTGTGTGTTGTGTTGTGTTGTGGTGTGTGTGTGTGTGTGTGTGTGTGTGTGTGTGTGTGTGTGTGTTCTGTGTCACTGTGTGTGTGTGTGTGTGTGTGTGTGTGTGTGTGTGTGTGTGTGCGCGCGCGCGCGCGCACGCGCGCGTGTGTCAATATTGTTAAAATATCAATAACATCGTTCAGCTATAGAACGCCTGTCCTACAAGTAGGCAGCGCAGCCCTTCACTAGATATGGAAGGGGTGAACTGGGACCAAACTGCTTGGGGCAGCAACACAATAGCGGCAGTCATAACTACACGCTGAAGCTTTCCACACGCACCAGGCGACATTCTTCACACATCAATACAAACTCGCGCACACCACACCTACACTTCAGTTTTTCTGTGTTCACCCCCACACTTCACTTCTTTATTTACAATCTCATGCACGTGCTTCTAAACTAGTTCTCCGGCCAGCAGGGCGAGACGAACACCGACAAACAGACCCCATCCAAACAATTGATCCGACACGTTTATTCGCAACGAAAACTCTTCAACACCACAGCACACCAGGCAACGTTTCCAAAACATTGCATCACTCGGTCCAAACTGACGGTACAGCTAACGCCGCGCTGGCTCCAATCCACAGTTGCTGAAAAAGGTCATCACCATCGTAACATGCCATGAGGGCCAGACAAGTAGCCCTTGTTGAGAAGAGTGGATAAAGCGTGGCTCTCTTGATCCAAGTGTTCTGTGTTCAGTTCCCCCCTAGATTCTCCTCTCTCCGGAGTCGATATCTGTACTTAAAAACAAAACAACAACAAACAAACAAACCAAAAACCACCTTCTACTCGCTGCCATGTATGTTCTGCGGCTGAGACTTAAAACCGAGGCTCCGTGTGAGAACGCAGACATTTCAAAGCAAGCAACCAACCAACCTTGCACAAACGTTAAATCCAGTTCCATCCTTTGTTGCAGAGTTAGCCCTTCGACTGCCGATGGAACGGTCGCCACAAGAAACAAAACAGAAAAAAGAAGCGCATTGGTGTAGTCTTTAGACATCATCCCCGAAAAAAAATGTGTTCAACTTAATCGTGGGAGTAAAACAGGGTCATATTCGAAAACATTAACAACAACAACAACAACGACGACGACAAAAGTCACATTTAATGGTGGCTCTCGTAGATGTGATTGAGGGACTAAGAAGACAAGCAGAGTGTCTGAACCATAACCAACGCTAGGTACAAAGTGAAGCGACTGCAGGCGGAAAATAGACAAAAGGAAAGGCCTAGTAGGTCGAAACGCGTCGTGTTTTGTCTTATGACTCGTTTGTTCATGTTTGGTGGATGTATTACCTATACGTTATTAAAGATAGATAACCAACGCTGTACTTCACTAAGCCATACAGTGATGTATTACCTAAACTTTTTAAAGATAACCAATACAAGGATGTATTACCTAAACTTCTTAAAGATAGATAACCAACGCTGTTCTTCACTAAGTAATACAGGGATGTGTTACCTTAACTTTTTAAAGACAGATAACCAACGCTGTTCTTCACTAAGTAATGCAGGGATGTGTTACCTTAACTTTTTAAAGACAGATAACCAACGCTGTTCTTCACTAAGTAATACAGGGATGTGTTACCTAAACTTTTTAAGGACAGATAACCAACGCTGTTCTTCACTAGACAATACAGGCAAGGAAGAGATCGATCACTTTTGTGACTTTTTTTTTTCAAATTAAAACTCGCAGTCACGCCACTTTGTTCGTTTGGGTTTTTTTTTTTAATTTCCTTTTATTCTTTTATTTGGTAACCTTTTTTATGACACGTTTATGAGCGTTAAAGCTCTCGAAAATTTGATACACAATAGGCCACTTTTATGGCATGTCGTGCAACATGCAATCCTAAGCGTGAACTGGGTCATACAATACAAGCTGACGTTAGACGTCATCATCATCTTCATCAGTGACTGAACGACTTCTAGAGAACTGTCCATAATTAAAGCCACACTTACAGCCAGGATACAGCATAACACTTGATCAGTGAGCAAAAAATATACCCGGAAGAAAAAAAAAGACAAGAAAAGGAAAACCCGCCCTGCCACCACCAAGCTGATGACAGTGCCTACAACGCCTTGAACTGAATTATAACAAGCTACAGCGGTAATTATCCTGTGACCCATTCCCACAAAAGCTCAAAATAGAACACCGTGTAAGACTCGTCCTCGGAGGTAAAAAGACACCTCACATGATTGACTTCCTTTGTGCTTCGCGGGGAAGCAAGTTGCCTCTAACCCCCCACCCAGCTTCGCGGAAAACGCTTGATCGATGGTTGGGGGTGGAAAGGATGGCAGGGGTGTAAGACGGGGTGAGGGCGGATGGGGCTAGTGGGGGTGGGGGGGGGGGGGGGTGAGGTGAGGTGATTCTGCCGACACCAAGACTACACAGGGTGTTTGGTTACAATGTTTTCAGGTCAATACCAGGACCACACGGAGAGCAATAGACAGCCGTCAATCAAAGAGTGATTATGCAAATGCGGCGGAGATTCCACGCTTCGCTGAGACAGACAGTTCTCGGCGCCATGTTTGTCTCGTCACTGCAGGTTTGCGCCGAGAACAGGTTAATGCACAGTGACCTTCTATACAGCGTGAAGAGTCCCCGCCAGCAGAAGGGGCGTGCAGTTACAGGGTGCCTACCACCGGGGAGCCAAAGAAATCGGTTTTAATGCTAATGCTATTGTAAGCCTTTAGAGCTTCTTCTTCTTCTTCTTGGGGCCGTACAGTTCGTGGAAAGTCAGATCGTCGGGATTCCCTGTGATACACATTAATAATTACAGACGCTGATGCAAGAACTAAACACAGTGTCTTTGATTGACTGATTGATTAATCGGTTGATTGATTGATTGATTGAGAGAGAGAGAGAGAGAGAGAGAGAGAGAGAGAGAGCAGACAGACAGACAGACAGACAGAGCGCAGAAATCCTGTCGTGAATGTACATGTGTGTGTGTGTGTGTGTGTGCGCGCGCGCGCGCGTGTGTATTTCGGGGGGGGGGGGGGGGGGGGGGAGGAGGGGGGATGAGGGGGGGTGAGGGGTGAGGAGGGGACATTTTTGTTCATCTGACGACTGACAGATGACTCCACTTTGAGCTTCTGCATGAACACACTCTCTCTCTCTCTCTCTCTCTCTCTCTCTCTCTCTCTCTCTCTCTCTCTCCACACACACACACACACACAAGGACGAGGAGTAAAAGAAGAAGGAAAGCATGAGAGAGAGAGAGAGAGAGAGAGAGAGAGAGAGAGAGAGAGAAGACAGACAGACAGACAGAGAAGTGGGGGTGGGGGTAGGGGGCGCAGTATGTGTGTGGGGAGGGGGGGGGGGCCGGGGCGGGGGGGGGGGGGCTGTTATGAGAGTACATTTCATAGGCTTGATTTTATTTGCAGCAGAGGGAATCGTGGGTGACTGTCACCGTTTCGTTTTGTATATATACACCTTCTGATACGTGTTTCCGAAATGGACAGGGAACAACAGGACACGAAAAAGAAACCCAAGTCTGAGAGAGAGAGAGGAGAGAGAGAGAGAGAGAGAGAGAGGAGAGAGAGATGTTTCCTTGTTTGTTTTGTGTACTCTGTGCTGTCATATCTGCTAGGCGATTTGGTGTCGTAAGCAGCATTCCTTTGGAGTTATGGGCCTGTATTTGTTTTCTTGTGGGAGCAAGAGTTACCCTACTTGCTTGTTGTTTATTGTTTACTGTTCCCTGCCTCATTTCATTATTTACTTTTGTTTCAATCAAATGGAGGTTACCTGTATTTGTTTCTGTTCGTTCATGTACTTGTCTGACTGTATTCGAGATCGAAAAGGTTGTGCCAGTCCTGAATAAATGTTAATTCATATTTGTTTATTTCTCCCGTTGTTGCTGTGTAGATGTGTTCGGTACAGGGTATACAGGCAAACTTGGAACGTTTTTTTTTATTTTTGGGTGGTTGTTTTTTTTTGGATTTTCCTTGTTTGCTCTGTGTACTCTGTGCTGTGCATCTGCTAGGTGATTCAGTGCCGTAAGCAGCATTCTTTTGGAGTTACGGGCGTGCATTTATTTTCTTGTGGGAGCAAGAGTTACCTACTTGTTTGTTGTTGATTGTTTACTGTTCTCTGCCTCATTTCATATTTACCTTTTTGCTGTAATTTTTCCTCCAGTACAACGTGAATAATGACTTCTATGCTTGGTAGGAAGTTTTGGCGGAAGTGTCACGCTCTTGCTACAAACATGACTGGACAGAAGCAAAGGACACAGATCTCAGACAGGTTTCACACTCCAATCTTTCATTGCTTATTCATCACTTTTATTTTGTTTTGTTCCACGATACACCGACTCTGTCAGACCGACCGGGGGCGCGAGACACAGGCCCGTCCATCCACCAGAGCGCCAAAGCCTTGATCGAGAACCGCACGTACGTTCTCCCGGAAGAACCGCCTTCCTGGTCGAAGCTATTCCGAGCGGGCGACGACGATCAAAAGGCGGCGCAGCGGAAGTGACAAGCTCTGCGTGGAAGAGGCGTTTGACCCACGGAACCATGGAAAGAACGGCGACAGAATGGGGAGAACCCCCTCGACGGCCTGAGTCCTGGGACACCATTGTCGCTGACTGACATCAATGCACTGCCGGCCACACCGTGCGACGCACAAGACTCGAGCTTCCGTAAACATCGTATTGACAACGAGGCAGGCGGCACGCACTCTGAGCTGTCGGAGTGAAGAGGTGACATCTTCGCCTGGGTCGAACTATTTCAGTTATGGTCGGAAGTTGCACTTCCCACGTCAAAGTTAATGTCAGAAATCCGCGGAGTTCATGGAAGTTGCAGGCCGCGTTCCGCTCCTTTGAGAGTTTTTGGTCGGTGACAAGGTGTGAAGGAAAATGCACCTCTCCTGTTTCCTGTAGGGATGGAACAACCAGTTTCAAATTAGGTGGGGGCGGGTGGTGGTGGTGGTGGTGGTCGGGGGGGGGGGGGGAGGGAGGCAAACCATCAAAATCACCACCACCACCACCACACCACCATCATCATCATCATCACCACCACAATCGCCTGCAGCAACAACAGCAAAGACAGTGATGACAATGATGAACATGATGACGACAACCCATACAGCATCACCAATGGTGAAAATGATGCGCTCAGTGATAATCATAATTCTGAAGAGGATTACCACGGTGATGACTGTGAAGATGACGATGACCACCACGATGATAGAAAGTAATGAGCCGTCTGGTTCGCCCAATACAGACCAGTACAGACACAAGACCAATGTGTACTGCGGGTAGGCTGTGCCCCGAAAGACGGGTCACAGCTGTGACCAATCCATGATCAAAGAGTGCAGAACGTAGAGCCAAGCCCATCGGCCGACAGTCTCGAGAAAAGACGATGTTTTCAACATGAAATACTGCCGCCTTTTACGATAATATGTGGCTTAGAAATAATTACTATGCCGCCGAAAGAAACAAACAAATTTCAAGACAAACACGACGCGTTTCGACTTGTTTGGTCTTCTTCAGACAAGACAAACAACATTGAAGACAATGAAACGAAGAACGAACAGTCACTTATCTCCTCAAACTGGGCGCAACATGGATGTGGAATGGACTGTGGATTATCTCCTCAAACTGGGCGTAAAATGCATGTGGAATGGACTGTGGATTATCTCCTCAAACTGGACGCAACATGGATGTGGAATGGACTGTGGCTTATCTCCTCAAACTGGGCGCAAAATGCATGTGGAATGGACTGTGGCTTATCTCAAAGCACAGTGCTCAATGGGTCTATCATCAGAGACGGAAAAAACAAGAAATGAGAAGGTAAAAGGAATAGAGGGGCGCTGGGGGAAGGGAAAGGTTGGGGGGGGGGGGGGGGGGGCGTCGAGCTGTTAAAGCCGTATTCAGAATATCCGGCTGTCAGTGGTTAGAACGCGCTTGAACCACTGCAGGTAGGTTAGTTCATCAACACCCTGGCCTTGCCCATGGCAGGTAGGTTAGTTCATCAACACCCTGGCCTTGCCCATGGCAGGTAGGTTAGTTCATCAACACCCTGGCCTTAATAATAATAATAATAATGGTTTCTTATATAGCGCTTAATCAAACGAATTTCTCTAAGCGCTTTACAAAGTCATACTACATTCACCCTTCTCATATACAATAATACACCTTACACCCAACTACAAATACTATTACTACAATAACTAACAAATCCTAATCCTACCAATGGGACATTCACTTATTTTTCAAATATCACTACAAAAACTTAATCCTATAACGTTCAATCATACAACAAATACATATAATAGAGAACATACACATACGCTACATTTGAAAAGGCCCAGACGGCTATGAGTTAGGTTGTACCCCCCCCCCCCCCCTCCCCACAGCACTGACTAATTATGAGAAAATAGATGGGTTTTAAGTTTAGACTTGAAAGAAGAGATAGAATCTGAATGTCTGGGAGAGTCTGGCAGTCTGTTCCACGTCGCTGGAGCTTGAATAGAGAAAGATCTTTCACCAGTAGTAGTCCTGAAGCGAGTTATTCGCAGAAGGCGGTCGTCAGCACAGGAGCGTAGTTGTCGAGAGGGGGTGTAGATTTTAAGGAGATCTGAGAGATAAGAAGGTCCATTTTCAAAGAGAGCAGAGAAAGTGAGAGTTGAGATTTTGTACGAGATACGGTTTGAGACAGATAGCCAGTGAAGAGAGTGGAGTAGAGGCGAAATGTGATCATATTTTCCTGCTCTACAGACGACTCGGGCTGCATGACTTTGGATTCGCTGTAATCTTTCTATCAGGTATTTTGGAAGGCCGGCCAAAAGTGAGTTGCAGTAATCTATTCTAGATAAGACAAATGCACAAATGAGAGTTTTTGTAGCATCTGTAGAGAGAAGGTGACGTATAGAGCTGATTCTTCTTAGTTCTAAATAGGCAATCTTGCAAATATTTGAAACCTGTTTCTCAAAGGAGAGGGATTGGTCAAGTATGACCCCTAGACTGCGGACAGAGGTGGAGACAGAGACAGCACAGTCATTGATAGTGACAGTTGAAGGCAGAGAAGGATGGTTAGGCTGTTTTGTCACGAACATGAGTTCCGTCTTGTCGTCGTTTAGTTGTTGTTTGTTGGTTGTCATCCAGTCCTTCAGGTCTGCAATGCAGCCCCGCGTCCGAGAAATCAGTGAGTCAATTTCAGCAATGGGAGCCGACTGATGAAGCTGAGTATCGTCAGCAAAGCTATCATGCGACATGGCGTGACCACTGATGACGTCAGACACGGGACTAGCATACAGCACAAAAAGGACTGGCCCCAGTACAGAACCTGAGGCACGCCGTACCTAAGAGGAGAACTGTCTGAGTATCTTCCCTGTACACACACTGTCTGAGTCCGTCCAGTCAAGTAAGAGATAATCCAGTCGAGAGCTGTGTCTTTGAATCCAAAGGAAGTCTGAAGCCGTGAGAACAAAATATTATGATCGATAGTGTCAAATGCTGCGGAGAGGTCTAACATCGCTAATAAGGAAACATTCCCATCGTCAAGCCCGCAGAGGAGGTCATTGACTATACGGAGGAGTGCTGTCTCACAACTATGGCCTTGTCTGTAAGCAGACTGATGAGGATTCCAAAGGTGATTCTTTTCGAGATGTTCTAGAATTTGTTCCAAAACGATCTTCTCCAATAATTTTGATAGAAATGACAAATTTGATACAGGCCGATAATTCTTTAAAACATTTTTATCTAATGAAGGTTTCTTGATCAATGGACGTACCACTGCGGACCGGAAGATTTCAGGAACGTGACCAGAGGACAAAGAGGTATTGATAACATGAGTAAGATGGGGTAGGACATCATCAATGCACTGAAAGAGCAAGTTAGTGGGAATGGCATCAAGTTCACATGATTTAGGGCTGCATCGCAAACAAAGTTTTTTGACATAGTCTTGACTAACAGGGCTAAAACAAGCCAAAGGAGGTCCACAGTAAACTTTGTCATTCAGAGGATGTACAGGTGCAGTAGAATCTAGCTTTTCACGGATAGTGTCAATTTTTCCATTGAAAAACTCTAAGAATTTCTGAGGGAGCTCTTGAGTTTGGAAGATGGTGGGAAGGGGGGAGTAGCTGACTTTGCCTAGGAGACTATTTGTGACATTAAATAGTTGCTTGGCCGTATTACAGGCCAATATCTTTGAAGAATAGAACAAAGTTTTTGCTTGATGAACAATGTCAGTAACATGATTTCTCGCAGTTTGATATATTTCCCTGTGCACAGTCAGTCCCGTGGCGCGCCATCGCCTCTCAGCCCCTCCTCTCCTGCTTGGCCTCCGACAACTCGGGACCCACTGTGTTGTGCCATTGACACAGTGAGCGATCAGTGATCAAGCGCCTGCTCACTGGAGCATGCTTATCAAGCGTGGCACGGAGGGCAGAGGTCAGCTGACAGGCCGATGGCTCGCTCGGTATGGCCGTGGTCAGATCAGATTTGAAAGCCTCTATATCGATAGCAGAAATTTTCCTAACTTCATTGTAAGTCTTTGGAACGGCGGGCCTAACGATATCTAATTCACACTTCACAGCATAATGATCCGATGCTAGGTTGTTGTCAACGGTTGAGGATTTGAGAAGATGATCACTGTCTCTGTAGACTACCCAGTCTACTATGTTACCCTGTTTGTTCGTCATTTCATTCACGGACTGCTGGAGTCCGAAAGTATCTAAAATTTCTAACACCTCGGGCGTGTATCCAACTGTGGGCTTATTGAAATGGAAGTTGAAGTCGCCGATCAATAACAATGTTCCTGGAAGGTCATTTACAAATTCAAGAAAGTCTGGAAGTTCGTTGACAAACACGCTGGGCGTAAATTTGTTCTTTCTGCTGGGTACCGGTCTATAAATCCCAAAAATGTTAGTGACAGGAGCGCTAGGTAGGGACAGTTTCAGGTGAACAAGTTCAAAGGCCCATGGCAGGTAAGTTAGTTCATCAACACTTTGGCCGTGCCCATATTAAGTCGAGGGGGTCCTTGGAATGAGTCAGGATGATCCGACACCGAGACACAGGTTGGGGCACCGTGACCTCTGATATCTCTCAGCCCGGATCGGTTCAACTCAGGTATCTTCGGCGCCGCGTTACGTCACTACCGGATCTGTCAACGGCCCGATCAACGTCATTGTCCACGAGATTATGGTGGAGTTTGAGGTGGAAATCGTGATAGGTTCGTCCCTTCACAGTCGCCTTACTTTATCTGAAACGTGTGGAAAGCATTTGAAGTGCTCTTCATCGGAGGGTTGGTTTCACTGATGTCTAGCACCGAATTAAAAAAAAAAGGGAAAAGAATTTAAGTTGACTCTTTTCTTTGTGGCTCATTGAGAGATTCGCTTGCTTGACTCATTAGTTGATTAATGATTTAATTGCTTGTACTATTCATTCCGTCGTTTGTTGTTTACACCGTGTTGTTTTTTTTCTCTTTCTTCAAGACATTTGTTTTCATTTCCTAACTACTGCTTTCGGTGCAGCCGCTCGTGACTATGTGACAGTGGAACAGTGGTATGCTGAGGTGTGCATGTGTGTATGTGTGTGTGTGTGTGTGTGTGCGTGGTGTGTGTGTGTGTGTGTGTGTGTGTGCGCGCGCGCGCGCACTTGCGCACAAGTCAAGTCGGTTGTAGCAAGGCGTGTCTTCGTCCAAAACTTGGGGGAGGTGGGGGGGGGGGGGGGATGGTGGATTTTACATTTGTATGGTACAGGGACGACTTAATCGAGGATGTTTGTTATTAACCCCACCCACATACTCACCTCTCTCCCCCCCCCCCCCCTCCCCAGACCAGTAAAATGTGGAGCAGTGGTGTGATCAAATACTAAACAAAACATGACAAACACACGCTGAGTCAAAGACACTGAGAGATAAAACATTCTCTGAGCTATGGCGACGCGACCGCATCAGGAACGTGATGTTGCGCACTCATATTTCGTGTGAAGAGCGAAGGCCATTGTCTTTTTGGGTCCCACCCTGAAGTAATGTCATATTGAGTTTTATTTCTCTGTCGGTGTTTTTCTCTCTGCATGCTTTGGGTTAGCAGCGATGACTACTCGATCATGTGTGTGTGTGTGTGTGTGTGTGTGTGTTGTGTGTGTGTGTGTGTGTGTGTGTGTGTGTGTGTGTGTGGTGTGTGTCGCGCGTGCGTGCGTGCGTGCGTGTGTGTGTGTATCTCTGTATTACTGTAATACATAGTTCTGTTTCTCATTGAGCGTTTTCCTCCGCACATCTTTAAGCCTCTTGCCTATTCGTTTTGAGTGCCTTTTTTTCCACACTTTCTTCCCCTGTATTTGATACTGATTATTGGAGAGAGAGAGAGAGGGAGAGGGAGGGAGAGAGAGAGAGAGAGAGAGAGAAAGAGAGGGAGAGGGAGGGAGGGAGGGACGGAGGGAGGAAGAGACAGACAAACAGTCAGGCACAGACAGACAGACGGACAGACAGACAGACGGACTGACAAATATATCATTGATAATGCATGCGTCCAGAGCACGATAGTTTGGCTCACCGAAGGACTTAGAGGGGGTCAGTGTGTGCGCGGACGTTGGTTCCAACAAGGAAATAAGTGTCTAACCTGGCTGTTTCTGGCGAGGGCTGCACCCAGGAGATCCGCACTTCTACATAACTGTATAGTAAAACCGAGAGGTTTGGACATGGGCACAACGGCATGCACCGTGGTCATTACTGTCCAAAATCTGGTGAAAACATGTCTGGGATTAGCAAATTCTCCTTCACAGACATTGAGAGACATGTGTGCACGTCTGTAGGCATGCTCTGAGTCTCTTTTTCAGACCAGTCATGATTAATGAAAGGAATTGGCAAGTTCTCTTTTCACAGACATTGACAGACACACATGCACCTTTGTAGGCCTGCTGTCAGTCTCGTCTTCAGGCCAGTTATAAATAATGAAAGGAACCTGTCGCCAAATTCGTCAGCTGCACAAAAACAATGCTGAGTGCTTTGCAGGGTGTCTTTTATTTTTGGTTGCGGCGCATTGGGGGGTTATCACTGACCTTAAAAACTACATAACTAAAAAAAACAAAAAACACTCGGGATCCGACCGTTTTGTGGGACAGAGAGAGAGAGAGAGAGAGAGAGAGAGAGAGAGAGAGAGAGAGAGAGAGAGAGATGAGAATGTGTGTGTGTGTGTGTGTGTGTGTGTGTGTGTACTCCATCCCAACGTGGAAAAAAGCGACCCCCCCTGCAGACAAATGTTATCGGAAATCCGCGCTCCGGGTTCTCGGCGTGTCGCCCCCCTGCGCGTCTAAAGTGGATGACAATCATAACGCTATCTGCCGCAGTCCTCTTGACTGACTTCCAGCCCCGACGGTTGGGCTGAGGCACGCTCTGCGTGTGGTGGCAGTTGTCAGATGCTGGTCAGCAGACGGTGCAGATATCCCGGATCTAAATCGGGATGCGCTTTTTCCAAACTTTCCGCTTCTCTCTCTCTCTCCCTCCCTCCCCCCCCCCCCCCCCCCGTCTCTCTCTCTCTCTCTCTCTCTCTCTCTCTCTCTCTTTTCCTTAACGCTTTTTTTTTTTGACTGAGAAAAATATTCGTTTTTAACTTCAAGAAATGGATTTCCCCAACCTTCCCTTTCTTCCTTTTTAAAGTGTGATGTTTCGTTTGTCTCCTGTTGTCAGTTTCCTTTCAATTCTGGCCGAAGTTCTTCCTTTTTTTTTTTTTTTTTTTTGGATACACTGAGAGCATCTTGGTTTCAGCTGCAGGAGATGAGTGTTCAGGCAAAGAGGAACACTTGGCAGTGATCACACACACACACACACACACACACACACACCACACACACACCCCACCACACACACTCAGATGCCCGAGCGTGCGCGCTTAGACAAGGACACACACACACACGCACATGCCCACAAACACGTTCACATATTCACATGAGCAGGCCTGCACACACACACACACACACACACACACACACACACACACACACACACACACACACACACACACACACACACACACACACACACACACACACACACACACACACATCTCAAACATTTTATCGAAACAAAATGCGTCTCACTTTTTAAACACTCCGCCTCAACCCTTCTCCCCCACCCTTCACCTAACCTTCCTCACCCCCCCTTCCCCCTCCCAGTCCCAACCCCCTCCCTTTCCCTTGAGCTGAATTCCTTGACAAGACGCGCTCACTGAAAGTCACGTCGCTTCTCAAGGGTGTTGGAGGGTTCAGGATCATTACTTTTGCCCTGGACATTCTCTGCATATTCCAGCTAATCTTTGAAAGGAGTGACCGCCAAACGGGCTGGAACTGCCGCGCTTCCATACACAAGTCACTGTTAATGACACGCTTTCCAAACACGAGGAACCTGTTCTGACTTCTCTTTCTTTCCGCCCCGACCTTTTCCTCTTTCACAGTTGGCCCAGCAGGTGGCTCAGGCATTGTCGGAAATCGGTACAAGTCTTTTCCAATGACTGGTGTCGTTTTGTGTGTGTGCTGTGTTCTCATACATCCCCCTCCCCCATCTAAATAGCTAAGATGCATATCGGCCATGACAAAGAGAGAGAGAGAGAGAGAGAGAGAGAGAGAGAGAGAGAGAGAGAGAGAGAGAGAGAGAGACGGGAGGGGGGAGGGTGAGGGTCGACGCATGCCTTTATGCTGTATAGTCATGACTCCTCAGAGAACAAGCGATATTGTGGAATTTAATGGCATAGGAAGAAAGAACACACACACACGCACACACACACACACACACACACACACACACACACACACACACACACACACACACACACACGGAGAGAGAGAGAGAGAGAGAGAGAGAGAGAGAGAGAGAGAGAGAGACTTCTTCTGTCTGCATATTTTCACTTGGAGAGAGAGAGAGAGAGAGAGAGAGAGAGAGAGAGAGAGAGAGAGGAGAGAGGGGAGTTCTTCTGTCTGCATATTTTCACTTGGAGAGAGAGTAGAGAGAGAGAGAGAGAGAGAGAGAGAGAGAGAGAGAGAGAGAGAGAGAGTTCTTCTGTCTGCATATTTTCACTTGGAGAGAGAGAGAGAGAGAGAGAGAGAGAGAGAGAGAGAGAGAGAGAGAGAGTTCTTCTGTCTGCATATTTTCACACGTCTTATGTATGCTCTCACACAGGTAACGAAACAGACTGCAGCAGAATTGAAAGGGGCAAAATACAAATAAACACACAGCTAACGAAACAGACTGCAGCAGAATTGAAAGGGGCAAAATACAAATAAACACACAGCTAACGAAACAGACTGCAGCAGAATTGAAAGGGGCAAAATACAAATAAACACACAGCTAACGAAACAGACTGCAGCGTTATTGAAGGAGGCAAAATACAAATAAACACACAGCTAACGAAACAGACTGCAGCAGAATTGAAAGGGGCAAAATACAAATAAACACACAGCTAACGAAACAGACTGCAGCAGAATTGACAGGGGCAAAATACAAATAAACACACAGCTAACGAAACAGACTGCAGCAGAATTGAAAGGGGCAAAATACAAATAAACACACAGCTAACGAAACAGACTGCAGCAGAATTGACAGGGGCAAAATACAAATAAACACACAGCTAACGAAACAGACTGCAGCGTTGTTGAAGGAGGCAAAATACAAATAAACACACAGGCCAAGGTGTGTTGCAGAGTTTATATACAGCAGACAAGCAGATTCTCCACTCTTCTTCAGAGGTTACGAAAAGCAGACAAAAATGCACAAACCACTTTCCCCCTGATAGCAATCACTACGTTACTTTACGCATTGTTTTGGAGTTTATATGTACTTTGTCTCTCTTTCACAGTCTAATTTACAGTCTAATTTTAAAACTGCCTGCCAAAAGGGAAGCTCGAACGAGGAAATTCATCATTTTCAAATCAGACGCTTTCAGTCTAATGTTCTATTTCCCGTCTATCTGCCGTGAGGCACGTCCGACTGTTGGACTTCGTTTTAATTAATCCAATAATAGTCGGAACTGACCACGTACAACTTCGTATAATGACACCACACTACTCCACGCCACGTTGCTACTACTACCTACACTTCAAGTTTGAAGTGGAAAGGGAAGGAAGCCGCTGGGAGCTGCTTTCCGCACGCGTCGATCGAAACCTGGCGCGTGCCGCATACAGAGAAGGTGACTTCACTGCGAGGAATGGCTCTGGCGCTGGGTCCGCCGTCGTTTGCAAGGCGTCTGGGTTGAGCTATCGGGGAACCCTGGCCAGCCTGCGCGCTTCGCTGCAATCATATCGTTCCTATGCGCTGAACAAGGCGCGAGCCGCCGGGTTTTTTTTTTTTTTTTTTTCCCCTCTCGCCTCTCAACTGTCATGCCTGTGAACCGCAAGGCGGTGGTGGTGGTGGCGGTGGTGGTGGTTGTGGTGGCGGTGGTGCTAGTGGTGGTGGCGGGGGGGGGGGGGCAGAGAAGGAGAGAGTGGGTGGGCCGTGTTTGGCCTCGTGACGACATTCCTTTTGCCCGCCTTCTCATTGGTTCAGCGCCGTGGGCTGCGGGCTTATAAATAGCACTGTATGGAATCACCGAGTCACAAACCAAACGCTCGTATCCACCAACAGGTGTTTAGTTTTCACGCCTCTTACCTTCACAGTTTTGGGTTCGATCCTTGGAAGAGAAGACTGAATTTCTCCCGTGCATCCAGATCAGATTGTCTACAGTATCTTTTTCTACTTTCACGAAGTGATTCAACGTTTTGTATTTGAAACAGCTCCGAACAAAGTTTCGCTGCAACCAGGAAAGAGTTCACAGCGCCTTTTTTGGAAGTTTTGAGGGATTTTCATACTCAGTTCAAGATGACCACTCTGAATTTCTGGAAGAACTCCAAGCCTTGCCAGGTGGTGCTGCATTCCAGCAGTCTGCAGGTGTCTTACCTGAAGAAGTCCAACAAGCCAGTCACAGGTAATTGCTTTTTTTTGTTTTATCATTTGTCACCTGATGACATTTTCATCTTTGCTAATTAGCGAAATCTTCGTTAACTTGTTTCCTCCTTTTTCAGTGTCTTGCAGTATTACATGTCGATCTATGGGTATTCTGTTGTGACAAAATAATACCAGCTGGTTTCAAGAAATGTGAATTTGATGTTCTAATTGCCGAAAGTGATATCAAATGCATGTCAATAATTTACATATGAAAAGCAGTCCGCAGTCTTTGATGGATTTAGGGTTTTTGATTTTCCACAGATGGTCGAGTTTTTTTGTTGTTTGTTTTTTGTTCGCTTTGAAGCAAACACATTTTAGGACAGTTTTTCTGTGAGAGAATTTTTTAAAATCAAGTTTTGAACATCAGTGAAGAAAAAGAAAAACCCTGAGATGTGCTGACCCTCGCAGCTACTGAGATGTGCTATGCACCGACATACCACACATTCCATCCAATAAGAACAATCAACCGGAGGAGGAGGGGCGCTTGGCTGGAGGTGGAAGTGGGTTAGTCAGCAAAACCATCAGCATTTGTTTTAACAGTTTACTCTGTCACAGAAGAAAAACCCATGTGTCATTCTGTAAGACATCACAGCGCTAGCTTGCATCACCCAGAGATTGAACAACAGACCAAGAACTGCCGGGGGCCAGGCCACTCAATAAATTGAGTCTGCTTTTGTCGTGAACCTGCGTAATGTCAACGTTGATCAGTGAGCGGGTGGTTTTCCCATCCCCAGCGCAGTAAAGGGACAACGTGCACCCGGCCTATCTCTACGGAGTTAGGCAAGAGGTCAAATCAGCCCCGGAGAGGGCGACCCGTGGTGGGACAGAGCGAGAGACAGAAGCTGACACCGCACGGTGTTCCCTGCATTCCAGCAAAGGTCACAGCGGGCCGCCTGTCGAAGCACGCGCCGTGCATGCCCCGAATTAGGAGGAGATTAGGAGGAGAAGACGTTTCGAGTGTCTCACCTTCCGTCAGGGGATGGGTCCCCGGGAATGCCATGAACGGGAAGAGAGACTCGCGCTCTAAATTCAGGGGAATCCGCGTCAGTTTGAAGTGATGTGTCTGATTTGTCGCGGGCCCTCGTTCCTCCCAGCGATGCAGTCGTCATCGACGCATATATTCCACTCTTTTCTGATCTTCGCTGATCACAATTCGTCTCTCGCTAACGGCTGCTCGCGCCTCTTCTTTCCTCCTCCCCCCCCCCTCCCCGCCTTCTCTTTCCCAAACTCCCCCCCAATGACTTTAGGGTTACATGTCAGCTGTCGAGTAGAAACATTTCACAAAGGGCAGTGCAAAGATCACATTGTCGTGTTCAGTTGTTATCTACGCTGTTGCCCCGCTTCAGTTTTTCTGTATCTGCCTACGACACTGCATGCTGACTTAGGTCGTGCGAGCTTTCAAATAACAAGAATTTAAAAACTATGATACAGAGAATTATGATTCCTTCAGAGAAAAAGAGTTTGGCCCAAGTGAGGATTGAACTGGAAAAATGTTTCTCTCCCTCCCTCCCTCCCTCTCTCTCTCTCTCTCTCTCTCTCTCTCTCTGACACACACACAACCACACACACACACACACACACACACACACACACACACAATCACCACTATTACAGTGTTACCACTGTATGAACCATTAGTAACATTTTCCTTCTCTCTCTCTCTCTCACAGTGGACATCTCTTACGTCTATCTGCTGGCGGCGCGGTGTGACACCGACGGTGGCAACGACCACGCCGTGCACCTGCACTTCGTCCGGCCCGTGGTCAACCGCCGCCTGCGTGTGGACACCCTGACCCTGCACTCCTCTGACCTCGACACCTGCCAGCTGCTGGTCAAGGCTCTGGAACAGGAACTGACCAGTAAGTGTGTGTGTGTGTGTGTGTGTGTGTGTGTGTGTGTGTCTTTGTGTGTGTGTGTGTGTGTGTGTGTGTGTGTGTGTGTGTGAGAGAGAGAGGAGAGAGAGAGAGAGAGAGAGAGAGAGAGAGAGAATCGTCTTTTTTGTGTCCAGTTGTCTGTTGTGAAGTTTTCCGGTCGAGTAGTCTCGTAGTGTTTTATTGACTTCTCCGTGCAATATTGTTCCGTTTTTTATACAGTGCACCCCCACCCTAAAACATCCCAGAAGATAAATCACACGTGCAATAAAATTGTTACCCTCTTGACTTTCGGAAACTCGATACCTGCGTATGCATATAAACTAGATATCAACCGCCAGCTCAAACACACGCACACACACCACACACGCACACAGAAGGGCGGGCGGCTGAAGTGGCGGTGTTTGACGTTGGTTGCCTGTAACAACGCCACTCTCAACAGCCGGCCGCCGTGCATGGTGACGTAGTGTTCACTGACACGTGTCGCGCTGGTTGTCATTACATCGCACGGCCGACCTGCCCTTTATCTGGGCAAGGGAGAAAGGGGGAGTGGGTGGAAGGGGAGGGGGACCAGGGGAGAGGGGAGTGAGAGGGGTAGTATACAGGTATTCTTTGGTGGAGTTGAACAAATCCCCCCCCCCCACCACCACCATCTCCCCACCCCTAATTTAGGCCCTGTATTGTCATTTGTTTAAATCAGGTCGTATGAGATTAGATGATGATAAGTGTAAATGTGCGTACTAGAGTGCGCGCGCTTGACTGGAAGAGAGAGAGAGTGTGTGTGTGTGTGTGTGTGTGTGTGTGTGTGTGTGTGTTCTAATTGTAAGTCTAGAGTCAAAGAGAGAGAGAGAGAGAGGAGGGGGGTGAGTGGGTGGGGGGCCGCTCTGTCTGGTAATCTGAACCTCTTTGACACGCACACACAAAACATCTCACCGATGACGCCCCTAAGGTGATTCGACCCCTCCTCCCCCCCCCCCTCCCCTTCCCTCCCCACCATGCTGCCTGTCCCGTGACCCGTGACAACCGATAAACCCTGATCAGTCACCGCCACCCCGCGTGATCGATGGATCGATCGACAGATCCACGTAACTGAACCAGTCGCTGTCCTAACCTCTGGCACGCGCCGTTTCCAGTCACGCGCGTGGGCGTGACCCCGTGACGACCCGCCAGTCTTCAGACATTCCTGACCTTCTCCACGCCGGCTGGGTCCGCTTTGGATCAATAACTTCATGACCGTTGTTATCTATCGCCCAGTCACACACCCTTCCCCCTCCCACCCTCACCCCTCCGCTGACCATTATCTGTATATCGCAGCCATCCGCGTGGCCGTAATAGTCAAGTGACCAGATTAGGTTGCCGGCCACAGCTTGATTGACACCTTAAGTTCTCTCTCTCTCTCTCTGACGATTTAGTCTCCCCCCCCCCCCAAAAAAAAAAAAAAAAAGAAGCGAAGAAATTCACTTGTTTAGTACCACCCACTTTCAGTGTTAATCAGCGACCAGGTTCAACAAAGTCAGAACGCACAAAAACAGAAAAGAACCACTATGAGAAGTAAACTTCAAAAGACCCAACGATACAAACACAACGAGGAACATTTGTACCCTAACAGTGTGTCATGATGATGATGAAAGAACGTCCTATGTTTCACTAGCGCAGACACAAACCACCATAGGCACACAGCCCAGACTACAGCCCTTCACTCGCTCGCCCTACTTTAATCAATAGCTCAAGCTCATGGACACTCGTGCCTGGAGTTTTTCACATACCTGGTTTTTGTTGGTATAGATAAGCCGTGCACATTCCACTCTCCCCCGACCCCTCCCTCCCCTAGTCGTATCCCCCGGTCATGATCTCACGCTGCGGCTCCAGGCGTCGGTTCGTTTCCTTGTTGCGTAGCGCTGTGTTGACAAAACACAAACTTTCACCACCCCAATACATTATTTACTGCCTTCTTGGAGGAGTTCAATCGTCCCATACAGACGCAGGAGAGAGAGAGAGAGAGGAGAGAGAGAGAGAGAGAGGAGTTTATAATTTCTTGAAAATCATCTTTGCGACGTTCCGGCTGTTTGTTTCCCTTCCTGTATCTA
>CM065719.1:2563286-2578286 GCA_033310375.1 Conus canariensis
ACGTAGTGAAATACCCTGCGTCTTGTTTGGGTCCAAGTCCGAGTGCACGTAGTGAAATACCCTGCGTCTTGTTTGGGTCCAAGTCCGAGTGCACGTAGTGAAATACCATGCGTCTTGTTTGGGTCCAAGTCCGAGTGCACGTAGTGAAATAACATGCGTCTTGTTTGGGTCGAAGTTGAAAGCTTGAAATCCTGACCAGAAACCAATTAGAAGCAGAACTGACAGGAGGGAGGTAAGGGGTGGGGTTGGTGGTGGTGGTGGTGGTGGTGTATGTGTGTGTGAAGGGAGGGGTGTGTGTGTGTGTGTGGTGGGGGGGGGGGGGTATACTTTTTACTCAACGGAACCCCTTTCTTACGGAAAGCGAAAACCACGGCTATCGAAGCCGTTACGTCGATCTGGTTTGGTTTATTTGGCTTTCTAGTAGACAGACGACTGTGCCCTCTGTGTCTCTCTGCGGTGTAGACAGACGACTGTGCCCTCTGTGTCTCTCTGCGGTGTAGACAGACGACTGTGCCCTCTGTGTCTCTCTGCGGTGTAGACAGACGACTGTGCCCTCTGTGTCTCTCTGCGGTGTAGACAGACGACTGTGCCCTCTGTGTCTCTCTGCGGTGTAGACAGACGACTGTGCCCTCTGTGTCTCTCTGCGGTGTAGACAGACGACTGTGCCCTCTGTGTCTCTCTGCGGTGTAGACAGACGACTGTGCCCTCTGTGTCCCTCTGCCCTATCCGTTTCCTCCCTCGCCACCTTTCTCACCCAGCCCCCAGCCCCCAGCCCCAGCCCCTGGTCCTAACTATGCTCTGCTGTCGCAGGCCATCTGTAGTCATCATCGCCGTCTCCTTCCCACCCCTCTCCTTCCCCTCTCTCTCCCAGTCCTTAATAGTTTGGAAAATCGATTCCGGGTTTTGGCCCTCCCCATCTTTCTTCGATGAACTGACCCGCCCTCCCCTTAATCCCCAGCCCCCGCCGCAGACAAAAGAAGAGAGCCGAAAAGCGAGCCATGACAGCAGCTCCTTAAACATTCGTAGTAAATAAATGAAGACCACGCAGTCCCGAAACGGTCACTGCCCTTTAAATGTTGACGTTGTTCAAGCACTTCAGCTGGCTCTGTCATCTTATTTCTATTCTAATTTTTGAAACAAACAAAACTGGAGACATTCGGGATGTCCACTCGCTTTCTATGGTACTGAGGAGATATACAGAAATCTGAACCCTGAAATATACAGAAACCTGAAATATACAGAAACCTTGATGATTTAATATATAGAGCAACCTGCATTGTTGCTTGAAGATCTAAGATATAGAGCAATCTGCAATGTTGCTTGAAGATCTAAGATATAGAGCAACCTGCAATGCTGCTTTAAGATCTAAGATATAGAGCAACCTGCAATGTTGCTTGAAGATCTAAGATATAGAGCAATCTGCAATGTTGTTTGAAGATCTAAGATATAGAGCAACCTGCAATGTTGCTTGAAGATCTAAGAGATAGAGCAATCTGCAATGTTGTTTGAAGATCCAAGATATAGAGCAACCTGCAATGCTACTTTAAGATCTAAGATATAGAGCAACCTGCAATGCTGTTTGAAGATCTAACGTATAGAGCAATCTGCTATGCTGTTTGAGAGGCTGACAGTCACAGAAACTTTCAATTCTGCTTGAAGAAATGAAATATAAAGAAACTTGCGATGCTACTAGAAAACCTGAAATAGACGGCAGCTTGCGCTGATGCTTGAGATTCTACAGAAACCTACACTGCTACTTGAAGACCTAAGTCAAACAGAGACCTGCAATGCTGCTTGAGGGTCTGAAATACTTAAACACCTACACTGCTGTTTGAAAGGGATGACATACACAGAAACCTGCAATGTAGCTTGAAATACATAACATAAAGACACCTGCTATGAAAATCTAAACATACAGAAAACTGCAAAGCTGATCGAAGATCCTCAATATACAGAAACCTGCGTCACTGTTTGAAGCTCTAAAATATACAGAATCCCGCAGTCCTGCCCGTGAACTTAGAACAAACAGAAACCACTAACGCTGGTTCAAAACCTAAGATATACAAAAATCTGAAACGCCATTGAAGACTTTACATATACAGAAACCTGTGGAGCTATCTGAATAGCTGAAATCTACAAAAACCTGCAATGCTGGTAGCAGACTTGAAATATGTATACACCTGCTATGCTGCTTCAGCTATTGTTGACAACAGCCTTGGAGAACCTTTTCCCAAAGAAATTCAGAAGCGCCCCAGAGTTCCTCTTTGTGCGACATGCAACTTGAGAATAATAATCATGAGGTAATTCAGGACTTCACCACACCAATATCACAGGACCGCAGCAATCTGCTATCTGTGTTTAGCTATTGGCATCAATCAGTGAGAAGGAGTGGAAGCAAACCTCCATAAAATCAGGCAGCACCCCGACTGGGTAAAGCACACATCATTTACAGCTCAGCCATCCACAGGGGTCACATCGGAACTGCAAACATGTTAAATTACACCACGTACAAACTGAAATGTGAAGACTACAATCTCAGACAGGCCAAATCCTATAACTAGAAAAAAGCGATCTAAAAAGGTCAATCACCAGCCACTTTTCAGTCAGACAAGATGTAAAATATCAATACCCTTTACAAAATAAACAGTCGCATCAGGTGGAACGTATCTGCATCTGAATATGCAGTAACACGCTCGGTCTGCTGCGGTATACGTCCCAGCACTTTGAACGAAGATATTAACACCGACTGGTTTGTCACGCTGTACGCGCCATGAGGTCCCCTCCTTAAAAGATCAAGTTCAGCATGTATTTAAAAGATAAGGTTTCAGACAGGTGTGATTTAAAAGATAGAGTTCAGACAGTGTATTAAAAGAAAAGAGTTCAGCGTGACCGGTATGCAGTCTGCACAACACTGTCTCTTGGACACGAAAAAAAAATGTGAAGAATTTGTTCGCGTCTGGACAGACTAAAAGAGTTCATTGTCAGTCTACTCTCACAGCGATCTTCAACGTGTCATTGCTGGTTCACTTTGGGATCTTAGACAGCAAAGGACGTACTTTCTAAGTTCTTGGATCGTGGCATTCCGCAAACTGGTCGACAACCTCGTTCCTTCGAATGCCAGCTTGACATGGAATCTAAGTGAAAGCAACATAGTTACCATCATTTTAAAGACAGGCATGCAATTCATGAAATTCCTGGGCATACGATGGTTGATGGGCCAAATGACGGTGACCTCCAGAGTGACAAAGGGAGTCAAAGAACATTCACGTCCTGTGTTGTTTTTGTCTCTGACAGTCAGTTGTGTTGCCCATCGTGAGATGCAACAAAGCCATACAATCAACAGCTTGGATATTTCACCCGATATCAATTTTGTCAATCTCCGACTCTCGCATCCTCGTAGAATACCACCAGTGACCTTTCGAGTTTTGTCTACACTAGGAAGTTGAGAAAACTGGTCTTCACACATTCGCTGGTCCCATCAATGCAAGCACTGCCAAGTTGAGCCTGACCTGTGGTTTCAAGCTGTTGGTCAAGATGTGCGGATGGACCACAGCATAAAGCCATGTCGTATGTTAATCCCTGCTGAACCGGGGTATAACAGGTGAAACGTGAGGAGCCGTGGCGTGTAGCATGCACTGTCCTGAGATCGTTCGGTCTGGTTTGTTGGAGTATGATATGAAGATAATAAAAGCGAGAAGAAACCAACGAGCTGGTGTTGATGTGGAAGAGATGGTGTCCACTCGCTTCCCTTCTTCTCCTACCCGTACAAGCTGTCACTCGTACTCTTTGCCACTATACATTATATTACTGTGTTTAAAAAAAACTGAAGGCTATAACGACACGCAACATTTTTTAACGATATGATAACAAAGTTGAAATGTTAGTGATAATGTACCGCCAAAAAACGGAGACAAACGAATCACAAGACATAACACGACGATTTTCAACCTCTTAGGTCTTCTTCAGGCAAGATACAAAACACTCAGGACAACGAAAATGAACGAGCGATCACTTATCTTCAGCCAATTTGCCCACCTTGCGCCGAATGGGATGAAGAGAAGTGACTGCTCGTTCATTTTCGTTGTCCTGAATGTTGTATATCTTGCCTGAAGAAGACCTAAGAGGTTGAAACTCGTCGTGTTATGTCTTGTGTTATGTCGTCTTATGTCTTGTGTTATGTCGTGTTATGTCTTGTGTTATGTCGTGTTATGTCTTTGTCTAGGTTTTTTGCGGTGTATTATCACTAACATTTTAAATGTGTTTAGATTTCCGCCTGCAGTCGCCTCACTTTGCAACTAGATATGAAACATTTCAACAAATTTCCCATTCTTCAACTCATCTTTCTATTGCTAGAGGTATGTATTTTTTACGCTTTAGGGGTTGTAAAATACCCTTGTGGTACCTCTACATATCCTGTCCTTACAGTCGGAGTGGAACACTGTAAATCTAAAGGCTGAAAGCATTAATTATGAGTAGTAGTGGTAGCTGCAATTGTCATACTAGTAATGCCAGCAGTAAGCGCAGCAGCAAGTAGCTGGAGCATAGACGTAGTGAGTTTATATGGTAGTAGTGTGGTAGCAGTTGCAGTAGTAACAGAAGAAGTGGTATCAGTGTGTCAGTAGTAACAGAAGTGGTATCAGTGGTGTCAGTTTAGTAACAGAAGAAGTGGTATCAGTGTGTCAGTAGTAACAGAAGAGTAAGTGGTATACAGAAGGTGTCAGTGTAATAGTAACAGAAGTGGTATCAGTGTGTCAGTAGTAACAGAAGATGAAGTGGTATCAGATGGTCAGTGTCAGTAGTAACAGAAGAAGTGGTATCAGTGTGTCAGTAGTAACAGAAGCGGTATCAGTGTGTCAGTAGTAACAGAGAAGTGGTATCAGTGTGTCAGTTCAGTATACAGAAGAAGTGGTATCAGTGTGTCAGTAGTAACAGAAGAAGTGGTATCAGTGTGTCAGTAGTAACAGAAGTGGTATCAGTGTGTCAGTAGTAACAGAAGAAGTGGTATCAGTGTGTCAGTAGTAACAGAAGTGGTATCAGTGTTCAGTAGTGACAGAAGAAGTGGTATCAGTGTGTCAGTAGTAACAGAAGTGGTATCAGTGTGTCAGTAGTAACAGAAGAAGTGGTATCAGTGTGTCAGTAGTAACAGAAGAAGTGGTATCAGTGTGTCAGTAGTAACAGAAGTGGTATCAGTGTGTCAGTAGTAACAGGAGTGGTATCAGTGTGTCAGTAGTAACAGAAGTGGTATCAGTGTGTCAGTAGTAACAGAAGAAGTGGTATCAGTGTGTCAGTAGTAGCAGAAGAAGTGGTATCAGTGTGTCAGTAGTAACAGAAGTGGTATCAGTGTGTCAGTAGTAGCAGAAGAAGTGGTATCAGTGTGTCAGTAGTAACAGAAGAAGTGGTATCAGTGTGTCAGTTGTAGTTTTATTTCAGGTCTTCTCACTCACGTGCTTTGTCATTAAAAAAAAAATCATATACAAGTAAACTGATCAACACTTGAACTGTTCAGAATGGATTCTGACGGATATAGAAAGCTGCATCTTCTCTTTATCTTTGTATTATGATTTCGTCTAATTAATTCAGCAAAAACTGTGGGACGGATGAAGCGATCGCGCTCTCTCTCTCTCTCTCTCTCTCTCTGAGATTCAGATTATCCGAATCTCTCTCTCCTCCTCTCTCTCTCTCTCTCTCTCTCCAATCGCAAAAACACGTGTCATCCTGAATATCGGCCACGCGGGAAAACGATTGGTCAGGTTCCTGCGGTAATGATGACATACTCCGTTCCGCAGTTCCCAAACACGACACAAAGAACCGGATACAAGTGGAAACAACAACAAGCCGGCATCCAACCGGAGAGCAGCCCGGTGGATGACCCCAGTCAAGAAGAGCTGCCGCGCAGACAGTCGGAGAGTCCGTGTCGTCGTGTCAGAGCCAGAGGCCCTCCAGCTGTGAAAATGGGTGCTAATTATGTAGGCCGACCATGCTGACAACCACGGGCCTCGGAGTTCCGGTAACCTTGGTGTGACCCACTCGCACCAATGATAACGCCGGTTTCGGTGCTGTCAAACGGACGGGGGGATTTCCCCGTGCTGACCCACGGGACAATTAGGTAACTTGATAACACGGTGGAGAGGAAGCAGTTTGAAAGAGAGATGAAAGCGCTGCAGCGAAGAAGAAGAGTACAGGCAATAAATCATGGTGGTGGTTGCGGATTTATGGCAGGCAAAGAAGCCGGGAATTTATCGACCACAGGTCTCCCACGCCCCAGATTCTCCGAGAGACAGTCAGCCCTTCTTTTATGCTTCTTTCCTGGCTGAAGTCGGTGCCTCAGTAGACTTACAGGTTTCAACTTATACAATTGAATGCCATGGTTTGGGACGTGTCTCGGTTGGGCAATTTACAACCTGAACCGAACTGAACTGAATTGTTTAGGCAACATTGCCGTGTGTTTCGATTCTCTCAAGTGATAGTTTTCTTGCCTTCTTGAGTTTTCATATCTATAAGATAAAGTCGAGTAAAGTTATGCCATCTGTATACCCGCGTGCCTGTACGAACGCCAGGATTAGGAGAACAAAGTTGTTCCCTTGAAGTGCAGTACCAACAGACATGCTGTGCTAAAAAGGGTATGTTTGTCCTTCGTACAACACGGCGTGCAGGAGCCTGCCAATAGCAACACGACAGAAATTGTTTTGATCGTGTGTTTGTCACATCACTTGAAGTGCTTCTTCCACTGTATTTTCTTGTTCTGTCTGCAGTATTCTGTTTCAAAGACTGGGCTAACCATTCTCCCAGTCCGTCCTCCAGTATCCTCCACACTTCCTCTGCTGATTACATGATCTTCATTTCGCTGGCAAAAGACCATCACAAATCATTCGCTTTTTACAGGTTTTAATGTAACACATGCTTTAACGCTGAACATAAGAAGGAATGAAACCACGGCAACACCCCGGGAAACGATCACTATGAATATGCTTCAGCAGTCATGTTCAGCCCCAAACCACGGCAACACCCCGGGAAACGATCACTATGAATATGCTTCAGCAGTCATGTTCAGCCCCAAACCACGGCAATACCCCGGTAAATGATTATAATGAATGTGCTTCAGCTCGTCTGTGTGTGTGTGTGTGTGTGTGTGTGTGTGTGTGTGTGTGTGTGTGTGTGAGTGTGTGTGGTGTTGTCTGAGAGAGAGAGAGAGAGAGAGAGTGTGTGTGTGTGTGTGTGTGTGTGTGTGACAGAGAGAGAGAGAGAGAGAGAGAGAGAGAGAGAGAGAGAGAGAGAGAGAGGAGTGTTTGTGTGTTTGTGTGTGTGTGTGTGTGTGTGTGTGTGATATCAATCTTATATAACCGCAAGTAAGTAAAAAAGAAAAAAAATAATGAATAGCACGCACACGAAAAGAGAAATGAAGGGCGGAGGGGGGAGGGGGGGTGAGTAAAATAAGAAGGGCGGGGAGGGAAGACAGGGACAGGGACGGAGGATGGAGGAGAGGGGTGTCTTTATAATCAATTCAGCAGAAGAGTGGAGGGGTGTTGAACACCTCACGATCCCGACCTCCCGATTTCAATACAGCACAGCGGGAGGTCCGTGGAGAGCGAAGGATGGCCCGAGGAGTTGAAAAACAGCCAGGCAGAATACACACAGTGTTTGAATAGAATCGCCAAGGAGGACAGAGAGAAAAAGAGAGGGGAGGAAAGAGGGAGGGGATCGGGGGTGGGGGTGGGGGAGAGAAGGAAAGAAATGGGAGAGAGAAACGCAGGTGGGGCGTGAAGAAACAGGTGTCGGATTCCGTGCAGTGATCGTAAAGAGCTAAATAGGGAATTTTCTTTTCACCCTCATCGGCAGACTATTTCCAGCTGATTTTGGGGCCTGATCTGTCATGGTCTGGATACTGTCGACTATGGGGCGAAATGTAGCACATCGTCAACAGTGAGCAACTTTTAGAATGACAAACCTGCACTGGGGTAGACCGTGTTCGTTCCTGGTTTAAAAGCTGATAGGGTGGAGGTGGTTCTTATGTTCAAGGGAAAGGAATACGGTTTAAGGTTATCAATTTGGATGAACTCTCTCTCTCTCTCTCTCTCTCTCTCTCTCTCTCTCTCTCTCTCTCTCTCTCAATAAGAAACGCATCAGATCTGATTTTTCACTTGACTTATCCCTAGAGTCTTCTGGCAAAGGTAAGGGCCGCAACTGCTCTGCTATCCGATTCTGTTCTGAGCCGTTCCTCCAGGTGGGCGCACGTTCCCCTGACGGCCTCCATCTCTCCATTTCACAGATGTTGTCCATGTCCGCCTCAGTCGGCCCACTCTTCTTCTTCCTTGGAGGTTCCAGTCCGGTGCTTGTCTTGTCACGTCGTTCTCGCTGTCCAGAACGTGGTTCAACAATGGCTGTAGCATCTTGGTTGATGTAATGTTGGACTGGAAGTCCTCGGGTGATGAGCCAGCAAGACACGCAGCTTCACCGCTCTTCATTTAGTCAATGGTCTTGATGACCTCTGCCTTTGTAGGGAGGCGGTGAGGGAGGACGGGGAGCGAGGGAAGGATGTGTGTGTTAATGCTCATGTTTCGCACTTCCTCCGCTAGAAGTAGGAGTATGTTTAATCCAGCGGATGTGGGGATGGGGTTTGGGAGGGGGGTGGTGGTGGTGGTGGTGGTGGGGGGGGGGGGGGTTCTCTGTTTAAGATTTCCTGCCTAACTGCATTTGTGCTTTGTCTCTTGATGACTTCTTCCACTCTGTCTTTTAGTATGCGTTTTGGTATTCTGTATATTTGCTTGACAGTGCCCGTATGATGTCGTAAACACGCCACGTCCCTCCTCCCAACTGTTGTTTCCGCCTCCCCTGTCAGTTCATGCGTGAAGTGTCGTTTATCTTTCCTTGCACTTGTCTTGACCCGGCGGCTGGTTCCTCACTACTGTTTCTAGCCGTTCTGCTGTCTACTGCAGAGTTTGGACTGCTTGAATTGCTGGTTCAGTGCTTCTCTTTGGGTGATCAGGGCATAAGCATTTGGCGTCATCCATTCTTTGCGTTCATTTTCTCTCTTGCAGAGAACTTCTAAACAGATGGTCTCTTAGGCCTGTTTGAAATTATCCCCATTATTCTGCGACGGTTTGTGTGGCTAGTCTTGATAGAACTTGCCACTTATTCTTTCTTGTGTCGCAGAATTCCTCCGTCTTTGTCTCAGAATGTATGCTCTGAATTCTATATTTCAGGTATGATCTATCAGCAGTGTCTGCAGCTTAACTTTGGTTGTCGCCAACAGAAGATGATGGTGTGATGGCGCATTCGCTCCTCTGTTCATGGCACCATTCTGCAAGGTCTCCACCGTTTCCCCGGCGATCGTGCTGTGTTCTGATTATCTGTGAAGTCCAAATTTGGTGGATTTTCTCGTGGCAAAAAAATACAGTTCCTCCGACTAGGTCGTTCGAGGCATTTGAGTCTGCTAAACAGCTCACCATGTTCATTTCTGAATTTTTTTTCTCCTTTTGTTATTTCAAGCTTTGGCATTCCGGTCTGTGTTACGATCTTCATATCTTTCATTGGTACTTTGTTGAGTATGGATTGTAATGTCTCACAGACCAGCTCTTTTATGTTTTCCTTCGCCGCACTAGTCAATACCTAGCGCTATAAGACAGTAACCTTCCTTCGCCGCACTAGTCAATACCTAGCGCTATAAGACAGTAACCTTCCTTCGCCGCACTAGTCAATACCTAGCGCTATAAGACAGTAACCTTCCTTCGCCGCACTAGTCAATACATAGCGCTATAAGACAGTAACCTTCTTCTTTCGCCGCACTAGTCAATACCTAGCGCTATAAGACAGTAACCTTCCTTCGCCGCACTAGTCAATACCTAGCGCTATAAGACAGTAACCTTCCTTCGCCGCACTAGTCAATACCTAGCGCTATAAGACAGTAACCTTCCTTCGCCGCACTAGTCAATACATAGCGCTTTATAAGACAGTAACCTTCCTTCGCCGCACTAGTTAATACATAGCGCTATAAGACAGTAACTTTCCTTCCTCGCACTAGTCAATACCTAGCGCTATAAGATAGTAACCTTCCTTCGCCGCACTAGTCAATACCTAGCGCTATAAGATAGTAACCTTCCTTCTTTCGCCGCACTAGTCAATACCTAGCGCTATAAGATAGTAACCTTCCTTCTTTCGCCGCACTAGTCAATACCTAGCGCTATAAGACAGTAACCTTCCTTTCGCCGCACTAGTCAATACCTAGCGCTATAAGACAGTAACCTTCCTTCGCCGCACTAGTCAATACCTAGCGCTATAAGATAGTAACCTTCCTTCTTTCGCCGCACTAGTCAATACCTAGCGCTATAAGATAGTAACCTTCCTTCTTTCGCCGCACTAGTCAATACCTAGCGCTATAAGATAGTAACCTTCCTTCTTTCGCCGCACTAGTCATACCTAGCGCTATAAGATAGTAACCTTCCTTCTTTTCGCCGCACTAGTCAATATCTAGCGCTATAAGACAGTAACCTTCCTTCTTTCGCCGCACTAGTCAATACCTAGCGCTATAAGATAGTAACCTTCCTTCTTTCGCCACACTAGTCAATATCTAGCGCTATAAGACAGTAACCTTCCTTCTTTCGCCGCACTAGTCAATACCTAGCGCTATAAGACAGTAACCTCCCTTTCTCTTCGAACAGACCCCTGCAGACATGAGCCTTAGTGATACACGTCCCATTCGCTGAGTACTTTACTCATGTCTAGTGACACACGTTCCATTCGCTGAATACTTCACTCATGTCTGGTGACACACGTTCCATTCGCTGAGTACTTTACTCATGTCTGGTGACACACGTCCCATTCGCTGAATACTTTACTCATATCTGGTGACACACGTTGCATTCGCTGAGTACTTTACTCATGTCTGGTGACACACGTCCCATTCGCTGAATACTTTACTCATGTCTGGTGACACACGTTCCATTCGCTGAGTACTTTACTCATGTCTGGTGACACACGTCCCATTCGCTGAATACTTTACTCATGTCTGGTGACACACGTTCCATTCGCTGAGTACTTTACGCATGTCTGGTGACACAAATAGTATTACTCCTTGAATGTGGTCGTGATTCCATACACCAATACGAGAGTGGGCAGCGGCCTCTCCTGTTGACAATCGGCTACGGCCTGTTTCATATATTCCTAGTGTGCTGATCTTATATCTCGTCATCTCCCTTGCGACTTAAACTGATCTTCCAGTCTCCTACAGAGAGTTGATGTTCCAGGTTCCTATCCTGGTCTTTGCCTTGATGGTATGAATATCTGATCTGTCGGCGGGCCGGCGTCCTGAAATGATTCACCAGCTCACGCCACGATTTCATCTGAAGGACGGTCTTCCCGATCCCAGCCATCACTGAGTCACGTGGTGGCAGGTTCTGTTGCCTCTTTTGCTTCACAAGATGTGTTGCTGGCTCCTCGACCAGTCTTCCTCCCGTGTCATTCTGACCCGGGACCGGGCAATGGCAGAGTTGTCAAGTCTGGCAGATGATGCTGATTGTGTGATTGGATCAAGGCGAGGTGATGTTTGTAGTCTTGTGTTGTTTTCCATCTTTATTAATGAACTCGCCGCGAAAGTTACCAGTACTTGTCCCTGTGAGATAATGTCCATACATATGCCAGAAAAGCAGATTTAGGGCAGAGGTAGATTGAGAGGCGATGGGTTCAGTGGGACGCTGTCTCTAATGATGATGGTCTCCACTGATCTTTTTGGAGTCTGATATTTCCACGCAAGACCGGCCAAAATAATAACCGATGATTAGACTGGTCTTGACACCACTGACGACCATTTCACCTGACAATGTCTGCAAATGAAACATGCTTTCAACAAAAGCACAACAAGCTGACAGCCATTGACGTTTCGAAGCTGCTTTGTTGAAAGTGATGTCACACCATGATATGACCAGCGAGGCATTGCCACGTGTCTACCCGCTGCGCTAATCCATGGCACCTCCTGTTAATTCCATGAGATTGGTGTCGCTAATCCACAGCTTCATGCAGCACGCAGGGAGCACCCTACAGCACGCTTGTTTGGGAATGTCACATTGTTCACGTGCCATTGAAATGTGATGAAGCCTTACGGCTGTGTACAGCTCTGAAGACAGACAGCAGCGGAGAGGCATAGCTGCCCAAGCACCTGTCAAGACACCATTAACATCTATACTGGTATGGGAATGATGATGATAAAGAGATCCTGTAGATTCAGTCTACGTTTGTTAGTCTACATTTGGCAGCTGTCGCTTTGTTGGTGTCTTTCCTTGCGTCCATCGGCTAAGTCGTCATCTAAAATATCCAGACGACTCCGACTTCAGCAGAGAGAGAGAGAGAGAGAGAGAGAGAGAGAGAGAGAGAGAGAGAGAGAGAGAGAGAGAGAGAGAGAGACAGAGAGAGAGAGAGAGAGGCGCGCGTGCGTGCGTGAGTTCGTGTTCTGGCATGCTCTCGTATCGGGTAATTTTTCTCGGTAAGGAAACTTCAACCGTGTTAATTTCCTTTTAACAACCGTCTCCTATTCATTTCCAAGCCCCCCCCCCCTCTCTCTCTCTCTCTCTCTCTCGTTTCACTCGTTCATCTCACACACGCAAACGAATCTTTGCACAGATCAGGGATCCGTTCAAGTCGTGAAAATGTTGAAAATGAACACAATAACAATTAAAATAAAATAAAGCAAAGTTACCCACAAGCTGTCAGCGGTGCCGAACAAAACAGCCCTTCCCCCGCCCCCAACCCCCCCCCCCCCCCCACACACACACACACGCACGCACGCACGCACGCACGCACGCACGCATGCACACACACACACACACACACACACACACACACACACACACACACACACACACACACACACACACAAAGCATCGCCGCAAGGTGACGACAACGGACCGGCCTGATGGGGTATGTACCTGGAAGTCCCAGCACCTGGGAGTTTCCATACCTGTGTCTTGCCGAAGGGCCAATCAAGTCAAAGATCAAGGAGATCCAAATCGAAGTCACCGTAATCCCGATCACGGTTAAAAGTTCCAGTGACCCAAATCGGGTGATGGTCACCTAGGTCACGGTGAAAGGTCAAGGAAACAGAAATTTGGTTAGACTGACTCCGAGTGGTTGTGTGTGTGTGTGTGTGTGTGTGTGTGTGTGTGTGTGTGTGTGTGTGTGTGTGTGTGTGTGTGTGACCAAAGTTCGTGCTGGCCCACACTGGGCTGGACTGAGTCTGACCAACATCAGAGATCGACCCAGTTGGCATGGGGAACACGTTTATGTACAGGGACGTGATAATAATTATACAGTTCACTCCCCGGTGGATCAACATTACATGGTCGATGCATGCCGTGTCTGAATCATCCTGATGTGAACAAACATGAAACCAATCAAGAAGAAATCGACAGCCAGGAGCGGACTTCAACATGAAACCAATCAAGAAGAAATCGACAGCCAGGAGCGGACTTCAACATGAAACCAATCAAGAAGAAATCGACAGCCAGGAGCGGACTTCAACATGAAACCAATCAAGAAGAAATCGACAGCCAGGAGCGGACTTCAACATGAAACCAATCAAGAAGAAATCGACAGCCAGGAGCGGACTTCAACGCTGTAGACAGTCGACAATTTCGTCCAAAACACCGCTTTTACCTTTTTTAGTCAATGGGTTGCCTTTTCAGCAGAAAAAATCCTTTTTTTTTCCTTTTTCTTTCCAAGAGGAATATGGTCTTTTCAGCGACAATATTTTCACACACTCCCGCCCCTCCTTGACAATTTTCCGCGTTCTTTACTGTCGTTAAAACAAACAAATGAATAAATGAACAACAAGAAGAAGAAGGAGAGGGGGGGGGGGGGGGGGGGGTATTTACTGACAAAATCGCTATTCCTTGGCTAAAAGGAGTTAACTGTCAAGTTTGGGCTTAAAAGCCATCACCCTGAAAATGTGCTCTTCCCGTAAACAGACTTAAACTAATGACAAAAGATGAGAGGAACAAAGAAAACAAACAAACAAAACAAACAAACGAACAAACACCCCTGACTTTACGTTGCAACGTTTTTCAGTGTCACTTTCCCATTCGTCTATCCCGGACACTTCAATCCTGATGCGGTCTCCCGTTGTCGGCTGGGCTGAAAACGATATGATTTCACGGTACACACACTCCAGGCTTCAGAAGACCGCCAGTCCTAGTGCTGAAACGACTTTTTAATTCAGTGAACGCAACGCCCGTCCCCCCCCCCCCCCTCCCCCACCCCTATGTTGTGTAAACAATTGTTTTCTTGTTTCACGCACTTATTTATATATAGAAAAACTGTTTCAAACGCTAAAATACTAAAGTTCACATGAGAATGTCCATCGGTAATAGAATACACAGATTTGCTTGGTGAATGAGTTGATAAAGCAAAAAAAAAAAAAAAAGTGATGGAAAATAGGAGGAAGGAGGATCCACAAAAAAGAAAAGAAAAAAGAAAAGAAGAAAAGGAAAGACTGGAGAAAATGTGGAAAAAAACAACAACGAAGGTTGGATAAAAGAAAGAAAAAGCACCGAACATACAGAAAGATCCTTTGCCCAAATGCTTTAAAAAAAAAAAATTATTAACCAGTCTATATCATTTATTCCTGTAAACGCACAAAGAGGAAGGTCGTTTGCCCCAAAGAATGTTTTAAGCGGATGTCCCGGTTCGCCCGAATGCTCTACAGCCTTTTTTTTTCCTTCCCTTTTTCCCCCTGTTTTCTTTTTCCTGTTCCCTTTATCATTTAAAAAAAAATTATTTTGGTCATTTATGTAATGGGGAATCCCACGATGCGGACATTTTCCTCCACTAGAACGATCCCTTTCAAAGTGTCCGCGAAGCGTGAACTGGGTTGGAGTTACAAGTTGCAAGGACTCACCGTGGGCGCCATAAAATGTTTTCCTTTCTGAGAAAACCCCATTGAAAGACAGATCGCGTTTCAACAGGCATGCATATGCCAAGGCTCTTTCCCCGGTTCATATAGCAGGAAGTTTGTGT
>CM065719.1:2583286-2588286 GCA_033310375.1 Conus canariensis
GCGACCTGGACACGAACTCAGCAGACGACCGGCGACCTGGACACGAACTCAGCAGACGACCGGCAACCTGGACACGAACTCAGCAGACGACCGGCAACCTGGACACGAACTCAGCAGACGACCGGCAACCTGGACACGAACTCAGCAGACGACCGGCGACCTGGACACGAACTCAGCAGACGACCGGCAACCTGGACAAGAACTCAGCAGACGACCGGCAACCTGGACAAGAAGTCACCAAGCATGCAGACGAGAAAAGGAAATCAAAACTGTGGTCACCATGAGAGGAGGGCATGAAGGGCCACAGATTTTGAGACATTTTTCATGCTGATCGATGTTGATGATGATGATGATGATGAGATCGATGATGATGATGAGATCGATGATGATGATGAGATCGATGATGGTGATGATGAAGAAGATGATGATGATGATAATGATGATTAAAGGGGTTCTCACCCATTTTTACAAATCTATTTTGACCAAATTCACGGTTTTGGTATGTGGTCGTATTGCGAAACCAAGCACCGAATCAGCCGCCTGTGCTCTCATCTTGCAGTGAGAGCAGCATTTCCTGCGGTTGGGAAAGCGAGAGGCTAACACAGGAACGAGAGCCTCGATTTCGATAAAAGGGGGTTTCCCGATTGATGACGTCGAAAAGCCAAGTCGCTCTTCGTGTTCGGCTGAAGTGAGATGGGGCTGGTTGCGGAATTTCTTCAGGAAATAAGCAAAGAGTAAGCGTTCATGCTTTTCCAGGTGCTTCCAGCCAGTTTAGGCGATTGTGGTTAAATTTTGTCACCACAACGAGGAAAGATTTTGTTCTTCGGGACAGTTATCACGGCATTTGCTGTCGTCACTTCGAAGAGCACAGTTTCCAAGACCAGCACACCTGGAAGGTAAATGTGGAAACTGGAATTCGGGTCCGAAGACAGCTGAAAGAGGATGCTGTGCCAACTATTATAACAGAAAAATGTATTAAGGCACTCTCTGTTCATTCGCCAGCTGCAAGTGCAAGCCTCAAACGCAACAGTGACAGGTATTCTGTCAGGAGCAAGAGAGCCAAACTCAGAGACGTAAAGAAGGTAAGGTTTGTGGAATGGGTGGTTGATCTTTTTGTGTTTCATTTCATTCTCAGTGCATGGTTGGTTGTAAAGATAGTTGTTGGTTTTTGTAGAGTGTTGGCATCAAACTGAAACATACATTGTTACTTTCAGTCACACATGCCAGAGTCATAGTGGCAGTCAGTCAGTCACACTGCCTGCTGCCGCTGAAACTGTTGCATGTTTGTGATTGATTTGTTTCCCCTGCTGTTGTTGTTTCCAACAAAACTGAAGTTACGATTCTTATTAACAAGAAAGTGTCCATGTCCACAAATAACAACTTGTTGGACTCCAGTGAATAATAGTTTGAGTTTTTATTTTTCAGGACATTGCTGAACATCAGGCACCCCTGCAAGTTCAAGTTTCCGCCCAACAACCATATGCTTTAGTAAGTGAATTATTTTTCAGTATTTGGATACAGGATGGTGACTTTGTGTGCATTTCAAGATATATGCAGGTGTGGTATGTCTGTATGCTATAAACTGCCCTGGTGAGTAAGAGAATAATGAGCTTAGATCTGCAGCTTAGTTCTGATGGCACGTCACGCATCAGTTTTTAAAATAACAGCCAGAATCTTTGACTGCAATATATTGTAAAAGACCCCTCAGATTCTAATAGTCATTGTGGGACTTCACAATTTAAGTGGAGAGAGTGAGATTGAAAATGAGAAATGTAAAAAAAAAGTGTGTGTGTGTGTGTGTGTGTGTGTGTGTGTGTGTGTGTGTGGTGGGGGGGGGGGGGGCTGAAAGTGAACAGCAATTGAAAAGATTTCTACAGCAGGGAAGAGAATTAGTGTGATGATGCAGTAGCTGACAAACTCCTGTCCAAAGGGAAAGGCATTATCTCATAGATCTAAACAACTGAAAGAAAATGTGGTTTATCACATAATCATTTTAAAGTTATTTAATACTACGGTAATGTGTGTGTGTGTGTGTGTGTGTGTGTGTGTGTGTGTGTGTGTGTGTGTGTGTGTGTGTGTGTGAACAGATGTATGTATGTGCATGTGTATATCATGTACTATCTGTGTCGTGCGTATGTGTGTACATGTACATAATATGGTCAACCTGTAAGATGTCTACCTGAGGGTGAAAACACCCTCTTAAAACTGCAAACATGGAGGCCACGGTCAGCCTAGTGGATAAAGCGCTGGACTCATGACCGAAATGTCGGTGGTTCGACATCGGGTTGGTCTTGGAAATTTTCATGTGGAATTTTTCCTGTTAAAATGACCATAATCCAGCCGTCTACATATCCTTAATTTGGGCGTGGACGTTAAACAAAACTCAGACAAACAAACTGCAAACATAGAGTGAAGAAACCCTTTAAAATATTAATCAAATTGGGAACCCTGATTATTATCTCAAGTAAAATTTGGGAGCATCTGCCATTATCGCCTCGAGGTGTTGGCATTTATACGTCACTTGCGGAATCCCCGACTCTCGTCTCTTTCCGTACTGTGCTCGGCAATCTCCGTGGCGAGTCACGATTTGGCTACTTGCACGACCCGAAACATGGATAGAAGTGAGTTCCAGAAGAAAAGTAACACGTACATTGAAACACGCTGGATCATACTTTTGAACAAGCCAAACATGCTATTTATGGGTGAGGACCCCTTTAAGATGAGGCTGTGGTGTTCCATTCCAACCTGAGCCTGCATGACGGGGCTGTACTCTGCGCTGACTTTCACCATATAACCCGGCGGCAACCAGGCCCCGAGAAACGAGACACCTGCGATGCTGGTCAGGTAAGGCGAACAACAATGTAAGGGCTCCATCAAAGGGGCGAAAGTCGACTGCATGACCCCTGTCTTCCCTGCTGAGCCCGCAGCAATCTCCACGCTGTGCAGGAGCCGGTCGTGGCCGACAAATCCCACCAGTAAATAGTTCTGATGGTCATCGAACCCATGACTTTCCAGCCGGCAGTCCGCCACGCTAACTTCACCAGTCAATTAAGCTTCTGTGAATAAAAAGTATTGGATAGTTTCGGCAGTGGCTTACAAGCTCTCTCTCTCTCTCTCTCTCTCCTCTCTCTCTCTCTCTCTCTCTCTCTCTCTCTCTCTCTCTCTTCTTGTACCTCCCTCTCTTCTTGTACCTCCCACCCTTCTCCCTCTCTCTCTCTCTCTTCTTGTACCTCCCTCTCTTCTTGTACCTCCCACGCTTCTCTCTCTCTCTCTCTCTCTCTCTCTCTCTCTCTCTCTCTCTCTTCTTGTACCTCCCTCTCTTCTTGTACCTCCCACCCTTCTGAGGAGCTATGGCCTATCAGAATAAAGATCTGAATCTGAGTCTCTCTCTCTCTCTCTCTCTCTCTCTCTCTCTCTCTCTCTCTCTCCCCCCACCATCCTCCCCACCATCTCTCTCTCTCTCTCTCTCTCTCTCTCTCTCTCTCCCTCCCTCCTCTCTCTCTCTCTCTCTCTCTCTCTCTCTCTCTGAGGAGCAGAAGGTGACAGAAGATGTGGTGACGACATAGATTGAAGATGGTCTGACACTGTTAATCCTGATGCTGCGACCTGTCAGGCTGGGCCTCACGTTCTGCCTGATGTGTCATTATGACAACTTGTGAGGCTGGGCCTCACGTTCTGCCTGATGTGTCATTATGACGAGCTGTCAGCCTGGGCCTCACGTTCTGCCTGATGTGTCATTATGACGACCTGTGAGGCTGGGCCTCACGTTCTGCCTGATGTGTCATTATGACGAGCTGTCAGGCTGGGCCTCACGTTCTGCCTGATGTGTCATTATGACGAGCTGTCATCCTGGGCATCACGTTCTGCCTGATGTGTCATTATGACGACCTGTGAGGCTGGGCCTCACGTTCTGCCTGATGTGTCATTATGACGAGCTGTCAGGCTGGGCCTCACGTTCTGCCTGATGTGTCATTATGACGAGCTGTGAGGCTGGGCCTCACGTTCTGCCTGATGTGTCATTATGACGACCTGTGAGGCTGGGCCTCACGTTCTGCCTGATGTGTCATTATGACGACCTGTGTGGCTGGGCCTCACGTTCTGCCTGATGTGTCATTATGACGAGCTGTGTGGCTGGGCCTCACGTTCTGCCTGATGTGTCATTATGACGAGCTGTGTGGCTGGGCCTCACGTTCTGCCTGATGTGTCATTATGACGAGCTGTCAGGCTGGGCCTCACGTTCTGCCTGATGTGTCATTATGACGAGCTGTGTGGCTAGGCCTCACGTTCTGCCTGATGTGTCATTATGACGAGCTGTCAGCCTGGGCCTCACGTTCTGCCTGATGTGTCATTATGACGAGCTGTCAGGCTGGGCCTCACGTTCTGCCTGATGTGTCATTATGACGAGCTGTGTAGCTGGGCCTCACGTTCTGCCTGATGTGTCATTATGACGAGCTGTCAGGCTGGGCCTCACGTTCTGCCTGATGTGTCATTATGACGAGCTGTGTGGCTGGGCCTCACGTTCTGCCTGATGTGTCATTATGACGAGCTGTGTGGCTGGGCCTCACGTTCTGCCTGATGTGTCATTATGACGACCTGTGAGGCTGGGCCTCACGTTCTGCCTGATGTGTCATTATGACGAGCTGTGTGGCTGGGCCTCACGTTCTGCCTGATGTGTCATTATGACGAGCTGTGTGGCTGGGCCTCACGTTCTGCCTGATGTGTCATTATGACGAGCTGTGTGGCTGGGCCTCACGTTCTGCCTGATGTGTCATTATGACGAGCTGTCAGGCTGGGCCTCACGTTCTGCCTGATGTGTTATTATGACGAGCTGTGTGGCTAGGCCTCACGTTCTGCCTGATGTGTCATTATGACGAGCTGTCATCCTGGGCCTCACGTTCTGCCTGATGTGTCATTATGACGAGCTGTCAGGCTGGGCCTCACGTTCTGCCTGATGTGTCATTATGACGAGCTGTCAGGCTGGGCCTCACGTTCTGCCTGAT
>CM065719.1:2593286-2608286 GCA_033310375.1 Conus canariensis
TTTCTTCACTGTTGTCGACTGTGTTTCTGCCTGTGTGGGCCATTCTCCTGTGTTTGTTCTGACAACTCTTTCTACGCTTCTTTTCGGACCACATTTATGACATGCCAGTTCCCCCCCCCCCCCCCCCCTTTTTTTTTTTTTTCTTTCCTTCTGCAAGCTGGCGACTAGGCAGTGAAAGCTGTGCACACTGTCCAGTGTGGACACTGGCCATCCAGCCTGCACTGTCTGTTTGACCAACAGTCATTGTATGTCCTCCATTGTTTCAGTGAAGGCTGTGCACACTGTCTAGAGTGGACACTGGCCATCCAGCCTGCACTGTCTGTTTGACCAACGGTCATTGTATGTCCTCTAATGTTCCAGTTGAATTCTTTTCACGATTTTTCTTTTACTGTTGGTTTCAAAACTGTAGGACAGAGAAACCAGTCAGCATGGCGGGTGCTCACAGCAGGGCCCAGTGTGGGTCTTCAGGAGGTCAGCAGTTCAGCTGCCATGTTGTTTTGAGGCGTTTTTAGCAAGTCATCGTTTTCCAGGGTGGGCTCTTTTATTTTTCCCTATGTGTTTTACAGCATGTGCGGTCGGTTGAGTTATAATGATTAAAAAAAAACACACACACACACAGAACAACTCGGCGAAAACTTAGACAACTGCAACTGACGAGATCAAGAAAAATACAATGGCACATTGACACTTTGCTGTAAGAAGAGAGAGAGAGAGAGAGAGAGAGAGAGAGAGAGAGAGAGAGAGAGAGAGAGAGAGAGAGAGGATGGGGTTTCGGGTGGTGGGAAATGTACACATAAAGCAGAAACCTGTCCAATCACGTCATTAACATGCATTCACAGAACACATTTGAACATTCAAAAATGTTGTTTGAAATTCTCGTGTTCTAAAAACAAACAAACTTTAAGATATTTCATGCTGAATGTTAAATGAAGTGTGGATTTTTCACGTGTTCACTTTCTCTCCTGGAGAATTTGTTTGGCAGCAGTTTTATTCCGCCGTCATTGACAATTATCATTTACATGTCAAGTGCAGTTCGACCTTTAGTTCACGGAATGGTCATTTAGCGCAGATTCTTTCATTGTGTGGTATATTTCTTACCTTTCCTGATAAACACATACAAGTATAGATGTTCGTTTCATAACTAAACACATACAAGTATAGATGTTCGTTTCATAACTTAATATTCAAAAGATGTTCGTTTCATAACTTCATATTCAAAAGATGTTCGTTTCATAACTTCATATTCCAAAGATGTTCGTTTCATAACTTCATATTCCAAAGATGTTCGTTTCATAACTTCATATTCCAAAGATGTTCGTTTCATAACTTCATATTCCAAAGATGTTCGTTTCATAACTTCATATTCCAAAGATGTTCGTTTCATAACTTCATATTCCAAAGATGTTCGTTTCATAACTTCATATTCCAAAGATGTTCGTTACATAACTTCATATTCCAAAGATGTTCGTTTCATAACTTCATATTCCAAAGATGTTCGTTTCATAACTTCATATTCAAAAGATGTTCGTTTCATAACTTCATATTCAAAAGATGTTCGTTTCATAACTTCATATTCAAAACATGTCCGTTTCATAACTTCATATTCAAAAGATGTCCGTTTCATAACTTCATATTCAAAAGATGTTCGTTTCATAACTTCATATTCAAAAGATGTTCGTTTCATAACTTCATATTCAAAAGATGTTCGTTTCATAACTTCATATTCCAAAGATGTTCGTTTCATAACTTCATATTACAAAGATGTTCGTTTCATAACTTCATATTCAAAAGATGTTCGTTTCATAACTTCATATTCCAAAGATGTTCGTTTCATAACTTCATATTCAATAGATGTTCGTTTCATAACTTCATATTCAAAAGATGTTCGTTTCATAACTTCATATTCAAAAGATGTTCGTTTCATAACTTCATATTCAAAAGATGTTCGTTTCATAACTTCATATTCAAATCTCGGTAGGATGAAACCACGACAATGGACGGGCTGATTCCTCTGATGAAGGCTCCAATAGTTCACAGCATTACTGGCTGTCGGTTGATATCGATGACAGCCAGTCTTCAATCCTCTATTTGATGAAGGCTCCAATAGTTCACAGCATTGCTGGCTGTCGGTTGATATCGATGACAGCCAGTCTTCAATCCTCTATTTGATGAAGGCTCCAATAGTTCCTAGCATTGCTGGCTGTCGGTTGATATCGATGACAGCCAGTCTTCAATCCTCTATTTGATGAAGGCTCCAATAGTTCCTAGCATTGCTGGCTGTCGGTTGATATCGATGACAGCCAGTCTTCAATCCTCTATTTGATGAAGGCTCCAATAGTTCACAGCATTGCTGGCTGTCGGTTGATATCGATGACAGCCAGTCTTCAATCCTCTATTTGATGAAGGCTCCAGTAGTTCACAGCATTGCTGGCTGTCGGTTGATATCGATGACAGCCAGTCTTCAATCCTCTATTTGATGAAGGCTCCAATAGTTCCTAGCATTGCTGGCTGTCGGTTGATGTCGATGACAGCCAGTCTTCAATCCTCTATTTGATGACGGCTCCAATAGTTCCTAGCATTGCTGGCTGTCGGTTGATATCGATGACAGCCAGTCTTCAATCCTCTATTTGATGAAGGCTCCAATAGTTCACAGCATTGCTGGCTGTCGGTTGATATCGATGACAGCCAGTCTTCAATCCTCTATTTGATGAAGGCTCCAGTAGTTCACAGCATTGCTGGCTGTCGGTTGATATCGATGACAGCCAGTCTTCAATCCTCTATTTGATGAAGGCTCCAGTAGTTCACAGCATTGCTGGCTGTCGGTTGATATCGATGACAGCCAGTCTTCAATCCTCTATTTGATGAAGGCTCCAATAGTTCACGGCATTGCTGGCTGTCGGTTGATATCGACGACAGCCAGTCTTCAATCCTCTATTTGATGAAGGCTCCAGTAGTTCACAGCATTGCTGGCTGTCGGTTGATATCGATGACAGCCAGTCTTCAATCCTCTATTTGATGAAGGCTCCAATAGTTCCTAGCATTGCTGGCTGTCGGTTGATATCGATGACAGCCAGTCTTCAATCCTCTATTTGATGAAGGCTCCAATAGTTCACAGCATTGCTGACTGTCGGTTGATATCGATGACAGCCAGTCTTCAATCCTCTATTTGATGAAGGCTCCAGTAGTTCACAGCATTGCTGGCTGTCGGTTGATATCGATGACAGCCAGTCTTCAATCCTCTATTTGATGACGGCTCCAATAGTTCCTAGCATTGCTGGCTGTCGGTTGATGTCGATGACAGCCAGTCTTCAATCCTCTATTTGATGACGGCTCCAATAGTTCCTAGCATTGCTGGCTGTCGGTTGATATCGATGACAGCCAGTCTTCAATCCTCTATTTGATGAAGGCTCCAATAGTTCACAGCATTGCTGGCTGTCGGTTGATATCGATGACAGCCAGTCTTCAATCCTCTATTTGATGAAGGCTCCAGTAGTTCACAGCATTGCTGGCTGTCGGTTGATATCGATGACAGCCAGTCTTCAATCCTCTATTTGATGAAGGCTCCAGTAGTTCACAGCATTGCTGGCTGTCGGTTGATATCGATGACAGCCAGTCTTCAATCCTCTATTTGATGAAGGCTCCAATAGTTCACGGCATTGCTGGCTGTCGGTTGATATCGATGACAGCCAGTCTTCAATCCTCTATTTGATGAAGGCTCCAGTAGTTCACAGCATTGCTGGCTGTCGGTTGATATCGATGACAGCCAGTCTTCAATCCTCTATTTGATGAAGGCTCCAATAGTTCCTAGCATTGCTGGCTGTCGGTTGATATCGATGACAGCCAGTCTTCAATCCTCTATTTGATGAAGGCTCCAATAGTACCTAGCATTGCTGGCTGTCGGTTGATATCGATGACAGCCAGTCTTCAATCCTCTATTTGATGAAGGCTCCAGTAGTTCACAGCATTGCTGGCTGTCGGTTGATATCGATGACAGCCAGTCTTCAATCCTCTATTTGATGAAGGCTCCAATAGTTCCTAGCATTGCTGGCTGTCGGGTTGATATCGATTACAGCCAGTCTTCAATCCTCTATTTGATGAAGGCTCCAATAGTTCCTAGCATTGCTGGCTGTCGGTTGATGTCGATGACAGCCAGTCTTCAATCCTCTATTTGATGAAGGCTCCAATAGTTCCTAGCATTGCTGGCTGTCGGTTGATATCGATGACAGCCAGTCTTCAATCCTCTATTTGATGAAGGCTCCAGTAGTTCACAGCATTGCTGGCTGTCGGTTGATATCGATGACAGCCAGTCTTCAATCCTCTATTTGATGACGGCTCCAATAGTTCCTAGCATTGCTGGCTGTCGGTTGATGTCGATGACAGCCAGTCTTCAATCCTCTATTTGATGACGGCTCCAATAGTTCCTAGCATTGCTGGCTGTCGGTTGATATCGATGACAGCCAGTCTTCAATCCTCTATTTGATGAAGGCTCCAATAGTTCACAGCATTGCTGGCTGTCGGTTGATATCGATGACAGCCAGTCTTCAATCCTCTATTTGATGAAGGCTCCAGTAGTTCACAGCATTGCTGGCTGTCGGTTGATATCGATGACAGCCAGTCTTCAATCCTCTATTTGATGAAGGCTCCAGTAGTTCACAGCATTGCTGGCTGTCGGTTGATATCGATGACAGCCAGTCTTCAATCCTCTATTTGATGAAGGCTCCAGTAGTTCACAGCATTGCTGGCTGTCGGTTGATATCGATGACAGCCAGTCTTCAATCCTCTATTTGATGAAGGCTCCAATAGTTCACGGCATTGCTGGCTGTCGGTTGATATCGATGACAGCCAGTCTTCAATCCTCTATTTGATGAAGGCTCCAGTAGTTCACAGCATTGCTGGCTGTCGGTTGATATCGATGACAGCCAGTTCTTCAATCCTCTATTTGATGAAGGCTCCAATAGTTCCTAGCATTGCTGGCTGTCGGTTGATATCGATGACAGCCAGTCTTCAATCCTCTATTTGATGAAGGCTCCAATAGTACCTAGCATTGCTGGCTGTCGGTTGATATCGATGACAGCCAGTCTTCAATCCTCTATTTGATGAAGGCTCCAGTAGTTCACAGCATTGCTGGCTGTCGGTTGATATCGATGACAGCCAGTCTTCAATCCTCTATTTGATGAAGGCTCCAATAGTTCCTAGCATTGCTGGCTGTCGGTTGATATCGATGACAGCCAGTCTTCAATCCTCTATTTGATGAAGGCTCCAATAGTTCCTAGCATTGCTGGCTGTCGGTTGATATCGATGACAGCCAGTCTTCAATCCTCTATTTGATGAAGGCTCCAATAGTTCACAGCATTGCTGGCTGTCGGTTGATATCGATGACAGCCAGTCTTCAATCCTCTATTTGATGAAGGCTCCAATAGTTCCTAGCATTGCTGGCTGTCGGTTGATATCGATGACAGCCAGTCTTCAATCCTCTATTTGATGAAGGCTCCAGTAGTTCACAGCATTGCTGGCTGTCGGTTGATATCGATGACAGCCAGTCTTCAATCCTCTATTTGATGAAGGCTCCAATAGTTCACTAGCATTGCTGGCTGTCGGTTGATATCGATGACAGCCAGTCTTCAATCCTCTATTTGATGAAGGCTCCAATAGTTCACAGCATTGCTGGCTGTCGGTTGATATCGATGACAGCCAGTCTTCAATCCTCTATTTGATGAAGGCTCCATAGTTCACAGCATTGCTGGCTGTCGGTTGATATCGATGACAGCCAGTCTTCAATCCTCTATTGATGAAGGCTCCAATAGTTCCTAGCATTGCTGGCTGTCGGTTGATATCGATGACAGCCAGTCTTCAATCCTCTATTTGATGAAGGCTCCAATAGTTCCTAGCATTGCTGGCTGTCGGTTGATATCGATGACAGCCAGTCTTCAATCCTCTATTTGATGAAGGCTCCAATAGTTCACAGCATTGCTGGCTGTCGGTTGATATCGATGACAGCCAGTCTTCAATCCTCTATTTGATGAAGGCTCCAATAGTTCACAGCATTGCTGGCTGTCGGTTGATATCGATGACAGCCAGTCTTCAATCCTCTATTTGATGAACGGCTCCAATAGTTCCTAGCATTGCTGGCTGTCGGTTGATATCGATGACAGCCAGTCTTCAATCCTCTATTTGATGACGGCTCCAAAGTTCCAGCATTGCTGGCTGTCGGTTGATATCGATGACAGCCAGTCTTCAATCCTCTATTTGATGAAGGCTCCAATAGTTCACAGCATTGCTGGCTGTCGGTTGATATCGATGACAGCCAGTCTTCAATCCTCTATTTGATGAAGGCTCCAATAGTTCACAGCATTGCTGGCTGTCGGTTGATATCGATGACAGCCAGTCTTCAATCCTCTATTTGATGAAGGCTCCAATAGTTCCTAGCATTGCTGGCTGTCGGTTGATATCGATGACAGCCAGTCTTCAATCCTCTATTTGATGAAGGCTCCAATAGTTCCTAGCATTGCTGGCTGTCGGTTGATATCGATGACAGCCAGTCTTCAATCCTCTATTTGATGAAGGCTCCAATAGTTCCGCATTGCTGGCTGTCGGTTGATATCGATGACACAGCCAGTCTTCAATCCTCTATTTGATGAAGGCTCCAATAGTTCCCCCCGGTTTGATATCGATGACAGCCAGTCTTCAATCCTCTATTTGATGAAGGCTCCAATAGTTCCTAGCATTGCTGGCTGTCGGTTGATATCGATGACAGCCAGTCTTCAATCCTCTATTTGATGAAGGCTCCAATAGTTCCTAGCATTGCTGGCTGTCGGTTGATATCGATGACAGCCAGTCTTCAATCCTCTATTTGATGAAGGCTCCAATAGTTCACAGCATTGCTGGCTGTCGGTTGATATCGATGACAGCCAGTCTTCAATCCTCTATTTGATGAAGGCTCCAATAGTTCCTAGCATTGCTGGCTGTCGGTTGATATCGATGACAGCCAGTCTTCAATCCTCTATTTGATGAAGGCTCCAATAGTTCACAGCATTGCTGGCTGTCGGTTGATATCGATGACAGCCAGTCTTCAATCCTCTATTTGATGAAGGCTCCAAGTAGTTCACAGCATTGCTGGCTGTCGGTTGATATCGATGACAGCCAGTCTTCAATCCTCTATTTGATGAAGGCTCCAATAGTTCACAGCATTGCTGGCTGTCGGTTGATATCGATGACAGCCAGTCTTCAATCCTCTATTTGATGAAGGCTCCAATAGTTCCTAGCATTGCTGGCTGTCGGTTGATATCGATGACAGCCAGTCTTCAATCCTCTATTTGATGAAGGCTCCAATAGTTCACAGCATTGCTGGCTGTCGGTTGATATCGATGACAGCCAGTCTTCAATCCTCTATTTGATGAAGGCTCCAATAGTTCCAGCTTGCGGCTGTCGGTGATTCGATGACAGCCAGTCTTCAATCCTCTATTTGATGAAGGCTCAATAGTTCTAGCATTGCTGGCTGTCGGTTGATATCGATGACAGCCAGTCTTCAATCCTCTATTTGATGAAGGCTCCAGTTCCTAGCATTGCTGGCTGGTCGGTTGATATCGATGACAGCCAGTCTTCAATCCTCTATTTGATGAAGGCTCCAATAGTTCCTAGCATTGCTGGCTGTCGGTTGATATCGATGACAGCCAGTCTTCAATCCTCTATTTGATGAAGGCTCCAATAGTTCCTAGCATTGCTGGCTGTCGGTTGATATCGATGACAGCCAGTCTCAATCCTCTATTTGATGAAGGCTCCAATAGTTCCTAGCATTGCTGGCTGTCGGTTGATATCGATGACAGCCAGTCTTCAATCCTCTATTTGATGAAGGCTCCAATAGTTCCAGCATTGCTGGCTGTCGGTTGATATCGATGACAGCCAGTCTTCAATCCTCTATTTGATGAAGGCTCCAATAGTTCCTAGCATTGCTGGCTGTCGGTTGATATCGATGACAGCCAGTCTTCAATCCTCTATTTGATGAAGGCTCCAATAGTTCCTAGCATTGCTGGCTGTCGGTTGATATCGATGACAGCCCGTCTTCAATCCTCTATTTGATGAAGGCTCCAATAGTTCACAGCATTGCTGGCTGTCGGTTGATATCGATGACAGCCAGTCTTCAATCCTCTATTTGATGAAGGCTCCAATAGTTCACAGCATTGCTGGCTGTCGGTTGATATCGATGACAGCCAGTCTTCAATCCTCTATTTGATGAAGCTCCAATAGTTCCTAGCATTGCTGGCTGTCGGTTGATATCGATGACAGCCAGTCTTCAATCCTCTATTTGATGAAGGCTCCAATAGTTCCTAGCATTGCTGGCTGTCGGTTGATATCGATGACAGCCAGTCTTCAATCCTCTATTTGATGAAGGCTCCAATAGTTCCTAGCATTGCTGGCTGTCGGTTGATATCGATGACAGCCAGTCTTCAATCCTCTATTTGATGAAGGCTCCAATAGTTCCTAGCATTGCTGGCTGTCGGTTGATATCGATGACAGCCAGTCTTCAATCCTCTATTTGATGAAGGCTCCAATAGTTCCTAGCATTGCTGGCTGTCGGTTGATATCGATGACAGCCAGTCTTCAATCCTCTATTTGATGAAGGCTCCAATAGTTCCTAGCATTGCTGGCTGTCGGTTGATGTCGATGACAGCCAGTCTTCAATCCCTATTTGATGAAGGCTCCAATAGTTCCTAGCATTGCTGGCTGTCGGTTGATTCGATGACAGCCAGTCTTCAATCCTCTATTTGATGAAGGCTCCAATAGTTCACGCATTGCTGGCTGTCGGTTGATATCGATGACAGCCAGTCTTCAATCCTCTATTTGATGAAGGCTCCAATAGTTCACTAGCATTGCTGGCTGTCGGTTGATATCGATGACAGCCAGTCTTCAATCCTCTATTTGATGAAGGCTCCAATAGTTCCAGCATTGCTGGCTGTCGGTTGATATCGATGACAGCCAGTCTTCAATCCTCTATTTGATGAAGGGCTCCAATAGTTCCTAGCATTGCTGGCTGTCGGTTGATATCGATGACAGCCAGTCTTCAATCCTCTATTTGATGAAGGCTCCAATAGTTCCTAGCATTGCTGGCTGTCGGTTGATTCGATGACAGCCAGTCTTCAATCCTCTATTTGATGAAGGCTCCAATAGTTCCTAGCATTGCTGGCTGTCGGTTGATATCGATGACAGCCAGTCTTCAATCCTCTATTTGATGAAGGCTCCAATAGTTCACAGCATTGCTGGCTGTCGGTTGATATCGATGACAGCCAGTCTTCAATCCTCTATTTGATGAAGGCTCCAATAGTTCCTAGCATTGCTGGCTGTCGGTTGATATCGATGACAGCCAGTCTTCAATCCTATTTGATGAAGGCTCCAATAGTTCAAGCATTGCTGGCTGTCGGTTGATATCGATGACAGCCAGTCTTCAATCCTCTATTTGATGAAGGCTCCAATAGTTCACAGCATTGCTGGCTGTCGGTTGATATCGATGACAGCCAGTCTTCAATCCTCTATTTGATGAAGGCTCCAATAGTTCTAGCATTGCTGGCTGTCGGTTGATATCGATGACAGCCAGTCTTCAATCCTCTATTTGATGAAGGCTCCAATAGTTCCTAGCATTGCTGGCTGTCGGTTGATATCGATGACAGCCAGTCTTCAATCCTCTATTTGATGAAGGCTCCAATAGTTCCTAGCATTGCTGGCTGTCGGTTGATATCGATGACAGCCAGTCTTCAATCCTCTATTTGATGAAGGCTCCAATAGTTCCTAGCATTGCTGGCTGTCGGTTGATTCGATGACAGCCAGTCTTCAATCCTCTATTTGATGAAGGCTCCAATAGTTCCTAGCATTGCTGGCTGTCGGTTGATTCGATGACAGCCAGTCTTCAATCCTCTATTTGATGAAGGCTCCAATAGTTCCTAGCATTGCTGGCTGTCGGTTGATGATCGATGACAGCCAGTCTTCAATCCTCTATTTGATGAAGGCTCCAATAGTTCCTAGCATTGCTGGCTGTCGGTTGATTCGATGACAGCCAGTCTTCAATCCTCTATTTGATGAAGGCTCCAATAGTTCCTAGCATTGCTGGCTGTCGGTTGATTCGATGACAGCCAGTCTTCAATCCTCTATTTGATGAAGGCTCCAATAGTTCCTGCATTGCTGGCTGTCGGTTGATTCGATGACAGCCAGTCTTCAATCCTCTATTTGATGAAGGCTCCAATAGTTCCTAGCATTGCTGGCTGTCGGTTGATATCGATGACAGCCAGTCTTCAATCCTCTATTTGATGAAGGCTCCAATAGTTCCTAGCATTGCTGGCTGTCGGTTGATTCGATGACAGCCAGTCTTCAATCCTCTATTTGATGAAGGCTCCAATAGTTCCTAGCATTGCTGGCTGTCGGTTGATGATCGATGACAGCCAGTCTTCAATCCTCTATTTGATGAAGGCTCCAATAGTTCTAGCATTGCTGGCTGTCGGTTGATTCGATGACAGCCAGTCTTCAATCCTCTATTTGATGAAGGCTCCAATAGTTCCAGCATTGCTGGCTGTCGGTTGATGTCGATGACAGCCAGTCTTCAATCCTCTATTTGATGAAGGCTCCAATAGTTCACAGCATTGCTGGCTGTCGGTTGATATCGATGACAGCCAGTCTTCAATCCTCTATTTGATGAAGGCTCCAATAGTTCACAGCATTGTGGCGTCGGTTGATATCGATGACAGCCAGTCTTCAATCCTCTATTTGATGAAGGCTCCAATAGTTCCAGCATTGCTGGCTGTCGGTTGATATCGATGACAGCCAGTCTTCAATCCTCTATTTGATGAAGGCTCCAATAGTTCCTAGCATTGCTGGCTGTCGGTTGATATCGATGACAGCCAGTCTTCAATCCTCTATTTGATGAAGGCTCCAATAGTTCCTAGCATTGCTGGCTGTCGGTTGATTCGATGACAGCCAGTCTTCAATCCTCTATTTGATGAAGGCTCCAATAGTTCCTAGCATTGCTGGCTGTCGGTTGATTCGATGACAGCCAGTCTTCAATCCTCTATTTGATGAAGGCTCAATAGTTCCTAGCATTGCTGGCTGTCGGTTGATGTCGATGACAGCCAGTCTTCAATCCTCTATTTGATGAAGGCTCCCAAAAGTTCCTAGCATTGCTGGCTGTCGGTTGATATCGATGACAGCCAGTCTTCAATCCTCTATTTGATGAAGGCTGCAATAGTTCCTAGCAGTTGCTGGCTGTCGGTTGATATCGATGACAGCCAGTCTTCAATCCTCTATTTGATGAAGGCTCAATAGTTCCTAGCATTGCTGGCTGTCGGTTGATATCGATGACAGCCAGTCTTCAATCCTCTATTTGATGAAGGCTCAATAGTTCCTGCATTGCTGGCTGTCGGTTGATATCGATGACAGCCAGTCTTCAATCCTCTATTTGATGAAGGCTCCAATAGTTCCTAGCATTGCTGGCTGTCGGTTGATATCGATGACAGCCAGTCTTCAATCCTCTATTTGATGAAGGCTCCAATAGTTCCTAGCATTGCTGGCTGTCGGTTGATATCGATGACAGCCAGTCTTCAATCCTCTATTTGATGAAGGCTCCAATAGTTCCTAGCATTGCTGGCTGTCGGTTGATATCGATGACAGCCAGTCTTCAATCCTCTATTTGATGAAGGCTCCAATAGTTCCTGCATTTGGGTGGCTGTCGGTTGATATCGATGACAGCCAGTCTTCAATCCTCTATTTGATGAAGGCTCCAATAGTTCACTAGCATTGCTGGCTGTCGGTTGATATCGATGACAGCCAGTCTTCAATCCTCTATTTGATGAAGGCTCCAATAGTTCACAGCATTGCTGGCTGTCGGTTGATATCGATGACAGCCAGTCTTCAATCCTCTATTTGATGAAGGCTCCAATAGTTCACAGCATTGCTGGCTGTCGGTTGATATCGATGACAGCAGTCTTCAATCCTCTATTTGATGAAGCTCCAATAGTTCCTAGCATTGCTGGCTGTCGGTTGATATCGATGACAGCCAGTCTTCAATCCTCTATTTGATGAAGGCTCCAATAGTTCCTAGCATTGCTGGCTGTCGGTTGATATCGATGACAGCCAGTCTTCAATCCTCTATTTGATGAAGGCTCCAATAGTTCCTAGCATTGCTGGCTGTCGGTTGATGTCGATGACAGCCAGTCTTCAATCCTCTATTTGATGAAGGCTCCAATAGTTCCTAGCATTGCTGGCTGTCGGTTGATGTCGATGACAGCCAGTCTTCAATCCTCTATTTGATGAAGGCTCCAATAGTTCCTAGCATTGCTGGCTGTCGGTTGATGTCGATGACAGCCAGTCTTCAATCCTCTATTTGATGAAGGCTCCAATAGTTCCTAGCATTGCTGGCTGTCGGTTGATGTCGATGACAGCCAGTCTTCAATCCTCTATTTGATGAAGGCTCCAATAGTTCCTAGCATTGCTGGCTGTCGGTTGATGTCGATGACAGCCAGTCTTCAATCCTCTATTTGATGAAGGCTCCAATAGTTCCTAGCATTGCTGGCTGTCGGTTGATGTCGATGACAGCCAGTCTTCAATCCTCTATTTGATGAAGGCTCCAATAGTTCCTAGCATTGCTGGCTGTCGGTTGATGTCGATGACAGCCAGTCTTCAATCCTCTATTTGATGAAGGCTCCAATAGTTCCTAGCATTGCTGGCTGTCGGTTGATGTCGATGACAGCCAGTCTTCAATCCTCTATTTGATGAAGGCTCCAATAGTTCCTAGCATTGCTGGCTGTCGGTTGATATCGATGACAGCCAGTCTTCAATCCTCTATTTGATGTAGGCTCCAATAGTTCCTAGCGTTGCTGGCTGTCGGTTGATGTCGATGACAGCCAGTCTTCAATCCTCTATTTGATGAAGGCTCCAATAGTTCACAGCATTGCTGGCTGTCGGTTGATGTCGATGACAGCCAGTCTTCAATCCTCTATTTGATGAAGGCTCCAATAGTTCACAGCATTGCTGGCTGTCGGTTGATATCGATGACAGCCAGTCTTCAATCCTCTATTTGATGAAGGCTCCAATAGTTCACAGCATTGTTGGCTCGGTTGATATCGATGACAGCCAGTCTTCAATCCTCTATTTGATGAAGGCTCCAATAGTTCGCAGCATTGCTGGCTGTCGGTTGATATCGATGACAGCCAGTCTTCAATCCTCTATTTGATGAAGGCTCCAATAGTTCACAGCATTGCTGGCTGTCGGTTGATATCGATGACAGCCAGTCTTCAATCCTCTATTTGATGAAGGCTCCAATAGTTCCTAGCATTGCTGGCTGTCGGTTGATATCGATGACAGCCAGTCTTCAATCCTCTATTTGATGAAGGCTCCAATAGTTCCTAGCATTGATGGCTGTCGGTTGATATCGATGACAGCCAGTCTTGGCGCCTGGGGACAGTGTGGTCAGAGGGATCAAGACGATCGATCATCTTGGGCCGTTCCTTTATGTGGAACTGTCTCTCAGTTGAAACTGGATAGCATGTCAAACACCACACCGCGGCCACAGGGTATGACAAGGGTAATTCAGCTGCTCCGCCAGTGATACCGCCCATCAGTTTGGATCAGTTGTCAGAATCGATCCTTTGACAAAGCTTTCTCAAATAACCGGTGGCTCATTTTCTTTCGACATAAGTGTTTGAATTCCTCTTCAGTCTGTGTTGCTAGACAGAATTCAGTTGTTAATCCTGAACAACTCTCTAGGAAATGAGATGGCTCTTATTTGCCAAATACCTTTGTATCCAATGATTAAAAGCATACAAAGTTTCGTTTATTCTACTTTTCTTTGTTATATGAGAAGTTATTTTTCCCTGTCCAAGAGTTAAATAAGACATAATGTCAGACTGAACCAAGTAATGTACACGTCTCTCGCCTTTGACATGTGTGCACCTAGGCCTGGAAATACCAGCGTAGAGTCTATCCTGCATACAAGCGTGCTGCATGGGAAAATGCACATGGTTTGACTATTTTCATTTGGAAGATAGTTCATTGCATGTTCGACTCTAACTGTCACGACAAACACGAGTGCTCTACAGAAAAATGAAGACAGAGAAAATGCTAGAACCGGGAACCAAAGCACTCAGCATTTCCTAAATACTGAGCAAGCGACATAATACATTGTACGGCTAGAAAGATATTTTGTTCTTCATTTTCCTTGTTTCCACTAGTCAAGCTGCTGGTGAGGCTCACTGATATTACCACACAACTGCTGCTACTATTACTACTAAAACTCTACTGCTGCTGCTGCTACCATGACGACGATTGAGACGACAACGACAGCGATTGATAACGACAGCGACGACAACGACTTTCACTGCTACTGCAGCTAATACATGTATGTGATACTTGTAATTCTTCCCGCTACCGCTATGATTCCACTGTACGTTTGATTTCCTTCATTGTACTATTACTACCACTAGCATTTTGCATGTTTGCCTTTTTTTTTAAAAAGATACGATACACCGTGTTGTTAAATTTCCCTAATGCCCCCATTATTGTTATCACTAGCGTAACTTTCTTCTTCTTCTTTGGTGTTGTCGTGTGTTGTCTTCTGGGCGTGGTCAGCAACGAAATGACCTTTAAGGTCAGACCCCAAGGCCTTCTACCACATGAAGTGCTGTTGAATAGATCGCTGCCCATGGAACACGAAATGGCTCGGGGGGAACTGTGTCTGACGTCAACACACTAAATCGTACCTCTAGCGTCATTTCCGGGCTCCGCGTACGGAACAGATCGGTCAGGCCATAACCCTTATTGAACAGGTCGACTATTATTATACGTGGCACTTTGCCATCGAGTACTTAAAAAAGGCGACTGTTTTCGTTGGCACGGTTCGATAGCAAGGTTAATTTGTTTACGTACTAGTTACAACGCTATCAGACCAACCGAGAACAGAGTCCACATCTGAGTTGAACGCCAGCTTAAAATAGAACTATATGGAAATTTGAATATCATAACTCA
>CM065719.1:2618286-2633286 GCA_033310375.1 Conus canariensis
CAATGTCTCTGATGGTGCCCGCCACCTTCAATGTCTGTGATGGTGCCCGTCACCTTCAATGTCTTGATGGTGCCGCCACCTTCAATGTCTCTGATGGTGCCCGCCACCTTCAATGTCTCTGATGGTGCCCGTCACCTTCAATGTCTCTGATGGTGCCGCCACCTTCAATGTCTGTGATGATGCCCGTCACTTCAATGTCTCTGATGGTGCCGCCACCTTCAATGTCTGTGATGATGCCCGTCACCTTCAATGTCTGTGATGATGCCCGTCACCTTCAATGTCTGTGATGGTGCCGCCACCTTCAATGTCTCTGATGGTGCCCGTCACCTTCAATGTCTTGATGGTGCCCGCCACCTTCAATGTCTCTGATGGTGCCCGTCACCTTCAATGTCTGTGATGATGCCCGTCACCTTCAATGTCTCTGATGGTGCCCGTCACCTTCAATGTCTGTGATGATGCCCGTCACCTTCAATGTCTCTGATGGTGCCCGTCACCTTCAATGTCTGTGATGGTGCCCGCCACCTTCAATGTCTCTGATGGTGCCCGTCACCTTCAATGTCTGTGATGATGCCCGTCACCTTCAATGTCTCTGATGGTGCCCGTCACCTTCAATGTCTCTGATGGTGCCGCCACCTTCAATGTCTGTGATGGTGCCCGCCACCTTCAATGTCTCTGATGGTGCCCGCCACCTTCAATGTCTGTGATGGTGCCCGCCACCTTCAATGTCTGTGATGGTGCCCGCCACTTCAATGTCTGTGATGGTGCCCGCCACCTTCAATGTCTGTGATGGTGCCCGCCACCTTCAATGTCTGTGATGGTGCCCGCCACCTTCAATGTCTGTGATGGTGCCCGCCACCTTCAATGTCTGTGATGGTGCCCGCCACCTTCAATGTCTGTGATGGTGCCCGCCACCTTCAATGTCTGTGATGGTGCCCGCCACCTTCAATGTCTGTGATGGTGCCCGCCACCTTCAATGTCTGTGATGGTGCCCGCCACCTTCAATGTCTGTGATGGTGCCCGCCCCTTCAATGTCTGTGATGGTGCCCGCCACCTTCAATGTCTGTGATGGTGCCCGCCACCTTCAATGTCTGTGATGGTGCCCGCCACTTCAATGTCTGTGATGGTGCCCGCCACCTTCAATGTCTGTGATGGTGCCCGCCCTTCAATGTCTGTGATGGTGCCCGCCACCTTCAATGTCTGTGATGGTGCCCGCCACCTTCAATGTCTGTGATGGTGCCCGCCGTCTTCAATGTCTGTGATGGTGCCCGCCACCTTCAATGTCTGTGATGGTGCCCGCCACCTTCAATGTCTCTGATGGTGCCCGCCACCTTCAATGTCTGTGATGGTGCCCGTCACCTTCAATGTCTGTGATGGTGCCCGCCGTCTTCAATGGTCTCTTCAGAGTTTGGCTCTTTGTCCCGTTTCGCCTACCCGCTATTTCTCTTTATTCGAGAGTGCTCAGTTCATGTTGTTTACAGCCGAGCTGACCACAAGGGCCCACATCTGGGCTGATGTGTGTGTGTGTGTGTGTGTGTGTGTGTGTGTGTGTGTGTGTGTGTGTGTGTGTGTGTGTGTGAGTGTGTGTGTTTACGTGTGCGCGCGCGCGCGTGTGTGTGTGTGTGTGTGCATTGTGTACGCGAGCGCGCGCGCGCGCGCGCGCGTGTGTGTGTGTGTGTGTGAGAGAGAGAGAGAGAGAGAGAGAGAGAGAGAGAGAGAAGACAGACAGACAGACATACAGACAGACAGACAGACAGGTAGACAGACAGAGACAAAGACAGTGTGTGTATACCAGGTGTGCTGACAAGTGATTTTCATCACTATCTATTTGATAATTAAAAACAAAAAACCTTAAGCCTGCTGTTTATCGCTATTGGCCGAATGAAATAGACTTCTAGACAAGTGACGCGGCCACACATACACATAGATGTGTCAACGTACGTGTGTGCAAAGTATGTGCGCGTGGGCGTGCAAGGTGTGTTGTGGAGTGGTTTTCATTACTACATAGATCTTTTTTGTTTTATAAAAGAACAGCCGATGTCCTATGGAGTACACAGAGAACTGGGGAAAAAAAAGGCAAACTGGGATCGATAACTTGGGAATCGGGAATAGGCGAATCTGTAATCGGCAAACCGGGAATGTGCGAGCGAGCATGACATCAATGTTTAAAAGGTATTTAAAATACGTCCGCCAGTTCACATGGTCAAACGAATTACAAGACAAAACGCAACGAGTTTCGACCTTTTAGGTCTTCTTCTTTGAGAAGACACGTGGTCGCTCGTTTTTCATTTTCATTGTCCTGAGCGTTGTTTATCTTGCCTGAAGAAGAGTTATGAGGTCGAAACGCGTCGTGTTTTGTCTTGTAATTTCTTTTAAAATGTGTTTCAGTTTCCGCCTGCAGTCACCTCCCTTTGCAACCAGCATGACACCAGCCTGCCGGCAAGCTCGGTGCTATACCAAGGAAGACACCCCCCCCCCCCCCCCTACATACAAACACACTCTCACCTCCACCCCACCTCACTCCACGATCCCTTCCTGCCAGACTGTGTGCAGTGGCCACGGTGAAAGAAGTCCTTTTTCAGGGGTTGTTGGACGATGCATTGTCCACTTCATGGTAGACAGTTTACAGCTGTTGCCTCTCACACGCCTCCCTTCCATGTCAGTGAACGACTTTTAATGATAAGTCCCGAGAACATCAGCCTCATCATCTGCATCTGCATTGATGTTCTCTCTCTCTCTCTCTCTCTCTCTCTCTCTCTCTCTCTCTCTCTCTCTCTCTCTCTCTCTCCCTCTCTCTCTCCCTCCCTCCACCCCTACTCTCTCTCCCTCCCTCCCCCTCTTTCTCCCTCCCTCCACCCCCTCCTCTCTCTCAATCTACAAATTATAACACAGTCCCTACCTCCGCCCCCCCTCCCCCCCCCCCCACACTCCCATCCCCACTCCCACCCACACGCTGGTGCCCAGGTGTCCAGGCGGCCTGCGAGGTGAGCCCAGAGCCCAGAAATGGCGGATGTTCAGAGCGGAACGAAACTGGACCCAATCCTAATCCCCAGCCCCTGGGGAACGCCAGCAATGCTGGGCGGTAGAGTGCCAGACGGAGGATTAAGATGAGATCAGCACATGCCTGCGGCGCCGTGTTTGGAAATAGATCGATGATGTCTCCAGTGGCGGTTAAAGCAGCTGGAGCAGGCTTCCGTCCTACCAACAGCCTGAGGTCCCTGCACTGGCTGAACCGGACAGCGGACCGCATTCTGCCATGGCTGTCAGGTGGTTTGTCAAACTTCCAAGCCGTCATCACTCCCTGGTTCCCCCCTCTCTCTCTCTCTCTGTCTGTCTGTCTGTCTGTCTCTCTCTCTCTCTTTAGAGATGGCCACAAGCAAATTCTCACACACATGCTCGCTCAAACATACACACACACACGTGCACGCACGCACGGACGCACGCGCGCGCGCACACACACATACATACGCGCGCGCACGCACACACACACACACACACACACACACACACACACACACACACACACACACACACACACACACGCACATACACACGCGCGCGCGCACGCACTTTGGACACCCTACTTCTGAGACTTCATATCTACGAGCACCAAAGCAAAAGGTTTTAAATCCAATGCATAAAGTAAGTACCGTCGGCAATACGCTTTTGTAACATTTGAAAAACCTGACTGCAAACAGCACCAAAGCAAAAGATTTTGAGTCCAATGCATAAAGTAAGTACAGACGGCAAGACGCTTTAGTGACCTGAAAAACCTGACTGCAAACATAGGACCAACCCTAACATTACATCTACGCGAAAATGTACTTCAGTAGTTAATTTTCTTTTTAGATCTTAACAATACATTGGGAGGTACTGTCCTAGACTGTAAGAAATCCACAGATGACAACGAAAGTTCAGCGAACTTCAGTTCGTTTTGCTTAAAGCCCAGCCGACCGCAAAGGGCCACATTAGGACTGTCACCTAGTCTCAACAAGTTCTGCGGAAGTTCAGCAGACGTCCACAGAAGTCGCACGTCCGCGCTCCATGTATAAATACTGGACAGTTACCCACTGAACTCCAACACACACACACACACACACACACACACACACACACACACACACACACACACACACACGCACACACACACACACACACACACACAGAGAGAGAGAGAGAGAGAGAGAGAGAGAGAGAGAGAGAGAGAGAGAGAGAGAGGATATTTTAATCATAAAGCCATTGCCCCTCATGAAGGGGTGCATCTGGAAATCATTCAAATATTTTAAACGGTCAAAACTGATTCAATACCATGCATTAAGAAACAAGAATAGATCGTAACTTCAATGCTTTATATAAGTAAATGGACAGGTTTCTAGTTGTTCGTTCATTATTGGAAGCTAGAAAAAAACGTAATCTGAAGAGTCTTGGAAATCTATAGTAGTTTAACTGTATATAACGTTCTCGTATTTCGTTTAGTAAAGGACAGCACAGAACAAACTGCACTTCGTCTTCTTTCTCTTCTTTACACAATGGACAAATGAAATCAACAGGGGTATGTTGTTTGTATCGATATCTATGTACAGTAATATCTGAAATAGCCAAACTGAATCTTGTTGTAGTAATCTTGATAAGTCTGTCTGGATTCAACATTAAATGCATTTTATCGACTGCAATTGTGCAAAAAGTCTTATGTTTACTGAATCTGTCAGTGTTCTTGACATGAAGATCCCATTCTTACCATCTGCAAAGTACAAGTCTCTCTTTAAAGTCAGCCAGAAACTGTTCCACTCCCTCAACACCTTGGTTTTACCACACATTTCCAAAACCATACATATATAACTTACAGCGATTGCCCAGTTTGTCTTATCACAAGAATCTAACTCAAATAATGTTCTATATGCTTATAGCGGTAATCTTGACTCATCCATTCTTGTCAACTTTAACCAGTAGTGCATACACCTGACGGCAGAATTATGTAACCAGGGATCTGTTTGTCTCTTCATATACCAGATCATTCGGTGTTTGTATTTGACTCCCCAAAACAACAACAACAACAAACTTTTAAGAGCAAAAAGATGTACTTTTTCCACAGAGATGTGCAGCATGACTTAGCCCCCACAATTCAGCACCATGCTGAACAATTAGTTGTATCTGCGCATCAAGTAGTTTTAAATATTCAGAAAGAGAAACGCATCTTAACTAATTTTTAATTTTAACTGAATTTTAAATTCAGTGGCAAGCTATTCAAAACTCCACGCACGCGTTTGTATATCTTATAACATGGGCAGGAAACGGGAGATACAGAGCGATTGACGTATTGAGGTCATACAAGTGTCCATTTAAAACACTATTTATGATCTAGATGTTGGATAAATCTTGCAACCACGGGCCGGTCGAACACACACACACACACACACACACACACACACACACACACACACACACACAATCTAAACAACAAATCATTCACCGTTCTATTTTTCCACACCAGCCCCTTCGCTGGCTGCTTTAGAAACCTTATCGGATTGTGAACCCCCTCCCCTCCCTTCCCTCCTTCCTCCTCCTCCCGTGGGGGTCAGAATATTGCTGATTGACGTGGAACGTTCTGCTACAGATCGCAGTGGACCATCACTACCACCGCCCAGCTTTCTCTCCAGTCCACCCAGGAGATTGAAAATTAACTCCAGTCCGGGGCAGCACACTCTCCTGTCTTCATGAAAGAATTTAAAGGACCCTGTGCACTGTCAGCGAACCCTTCCCCTTTCCTCTCTTAAAGGAATAAATGAACTGGAAAACATGTTGCAAGTCACCTCCATAGTGACGAGGAATCATCTGCATACACGCGTTTGCCTCCATTTCTCATTCTTCTTCGATTTCTTAGAAAAAATGCAAATGCCCATTTTCCGTGTTATTCATGAAAACAAACGTGAAAAAAAAAATCAAGTTAACGGATATATATTCAGTTGACGACAGGAGGTCTGTTTGTTAAAGAGCGCGATATGTATCCAACAGATGACAGGGAGTGCATTCAGAACATGACTCGGGTGTCTTCAATACAGGACGGAATACACACAACAACAAAAACGCGCTGAAGATAGTCAACACATTACAGGAAATGTATACCAAAAAGAATAGCGAATATATTTCATAGATGACAGACAGTACTCCATTCCACAGAGACCAAAAGGTGTATTCAGTTATGTACTTACTCAACAGAGATCATATTCAATAGATGACAGGAAATACATTTATAACAGGAGCTGAGTATATTCAATAGACGACAGAGGGTATACTCATCAGATAACACGAGGTATAACATTCTGCTGATGACATGGAGTATATCCAGTATGTGACAAGGAGTGTGTTCAGCAGTTGACATTCAGTACTCATTCGCAAGGGTGGTATTTTTTTTAAGACAGCAGAATGAATGACGATGAATGACTCAATGGACAGTACATAATGAAGACAGCAGAACCGATCCTGGACGATGCATGACTCAATGGACAGTACATAATGAAGACAGCAGAACCGATCCTGGACGATGCATGACTCAATGGACAGTACATAATGAAGACAGCAGAACCGATCCTGGACGATGCATGACTCAATGGACAGTACATAATGAAGACAGCAGAACCGATCCTGGACGATGAATGACTCAATGGACAGTACATAATGAAGACAGCAGAACCGATCCTGGACGATGAATGACTCAATGGACAGTACATAATGAAGACAGCAGAACCGATCCTGGACAATGCATGACTCAATGGACAGTACATAATGAAGACAGCAGAACCGATCCTGGACAATGCATGACTCAATGGACAGTACATAATGAATGAAGCATGAAAAGTCGGTACAGATTGCCAGTCACTTTGACCTTGGCATTGTTTTTATTAAGTCACAGAGTGAAACATATGTTAAATGCTGGCGTGTATTTTGCAAGCACAGATTTCACGTGTAGGAATAAACGAACACCTCGTATTTTCAAAATGCACCACTCCCATGAATGTAAGCGAAGTGCAAATTTGCAACTAACCAAATCAGTCGATGTGTTCTGTTGATTAAACAGATTCATTTCAAAACATTGCGGCAACAATGACATAATTTATACGTACAACCTTGAGATCAGGAAACGTACTTCGACCGCAGTAATGGAAATAGGATGAAGAGAAACAGGATGAACACACACACACACACACACACACACACACACACACACACACACACACACACACACACACACATCTATCTATCTCTCTCTATCTCTCTCTCTCTCTCTCTCTCTCTCTCTCTCTCTCTCTATCTGCCTATCTAGAGCAACCGTACATATATAGGGAGAGACAAAGGATGATGTATCTTTAATAGAATATGCCAAGACTGGCGATTTTCGCACTCAAATAACTCAGTTAGGAAGGACGAGTGTATATTCGTTTATCGACATAAATCAGTTAGCGTCAAACGTAACATCTGATTCAGTTCAGAGTCCGTAAAAAAAAAAAGAACAGTCATATGGACGCTCTTTTGTTTTCTTCAGAAAATGTTTAAAAGGATTCCTGGCACCTGACTAAGGTGGTGTAACAGGCAGTATCACCTCTTGATGTGGACAAGGATCACAGTGAATACCGCTGAGCCTGTGTCGTTTAGACTGAATATTGAATCCGCTGGCATGGACGAAATGTCCTGGGCGGTTCACACTATTTCCAATTTAGACTGACTTGTCCTTTCGTTGTTTGAGGTTTCTTTGAAGTCGTTGATTTGTTTATTTGTTTACTGATTCGTTTATATTACACAGTGTGCAAGAGGGGAGAAATGCTTAGCTGGCTTCAGTGTTTTTTCCTTTCACTAGACTGGGAAGAAGAAGAAGAAGAAGAAGAAGAAGAAGAAGAAGAGACAGACAGACAGACATACAGACAGACAGAGACAGAGACAGAGACAGAGACAGACAGACAGACAGAGACAGACAGACAGACAGACAGGCAGGGACAGACAGACAGACAGACAGACAGAGACAGAGAGAGACGGAGACAGAATGTGTTTTACAGTGTTTGGAGGACTAGGGGAGGGTAACATATTTTGAAAGGAATGGAGCATTCGCGAGGAAAACACAACAGGTTTTTCTACAATAATATTTGTTCATGCACTGCTTCCAAAACGGACAAAAATGCGCCGAAAATACACTTAAAACATACACAGGAGTGTGCGGAATTCGCCAAGATCAATCAGGGAAATTCTGTTAAAGATATACAAGCGTGTGTCTACGTCCTCTCTCTCTCTCTCTCTCTTCTCTCCCCTCTCTCTCTCTCTCTCCCCTCTCTCTCTACCCTGCCCCCTATCTCTCAAATCTTAAACAGTCCACTGGTTCTATTCATAAATACACACATCTCTCTCTCTCTCTCTCTCTCTCTCTCTCTCTCTGTCACAGACAGACAGACAGACAGACAGACAGACAGACAGACAGACAGACAGACACACACACACACACACACACACACACACACACACACACACACACACACACACACACCTGTGCGCGGGCACACACGGTCGTGCTCACACAAGCGCGTTCATATGCATATATATGCATGCATGTACATAAACACACAGAGACACACACATCCACCTCTAACGTCTGTCCTCGTCCCTCCCTCTTTTCCCAACTCCCTTCGGGGAAAATCACAAGACCACACAGACACACAGACACACACACACACACACACACACACACACACACACACACACACACACACACTGTTCTTTTGTGGTCATGACATCACCTGTTCCATCCCCTAATAAACAAATAAATAAATATGTAAATAAATAAGAAATTGACAAAGACATAGAAATATAAGTAAATAGATAGATAAATGAATAAATACATAAGCAAATAAATAAGTACGAAACCAATGAAATATTGCATAAATACATTAAAGAAAATATACAAATGAATAAATATATAGATAAATACCCAAATAAATAAATAAATAAATAATGAATGAATGAATAAATAATTACATAAACACAAAAATAGATACATTCTTACCTAATAATTTCTGCAAGGAGAACGCCATCGGCTTTCTCTGCAGTTTAGAGACATTTCTGTCCAGATACTGATCGCAGAGCCATGGAGGCAGCTCCAGTCCCATATCAACATGTGATGTTGGAAACCAGTTGGGTCCCGTTGGTTACCCTGGCCTCTAAGTTCAACTCTCTGTTATCTCAAGTAGTTCGCTCATCCATCCAAAACCTACTTTTAACAAAGGAAAGAGACGCGAATGCGGCCACTCCTCTGCCTACAATGATGAAACTTATTTCTGTCATACACTACAATGGATTTAATGTCGTGTCCTCAGCTGGTACGTTCTCTCACCATTGTGGCTTTTCACTACAGCAACGTCAAGCGTCTTCAGCGGAGAGAAGCTAAGGGAAGGGGAGCTGGGAGAAAAGGCTGGTGGAGGGACAGGGCAGAGGGAAGGATGGAAGTTTGGGGTAACAAACCTTTTCTGTCTTGAACCAAAAAAGTACCAGATGTCAGATTCTGTCAAAATGTAAATCTGAATTTGATCACATGTGTAAATGAATATTCCTCTCCCCGCCCCCTCCCCCCCCCCCTCCTTACCCCTCCCCCTGTTACACTCAGAGGGACGAACAGACATATACATGTACATAGAAGCCCTCCCGATCCCCCTTCGACACCCCTCTCCTGCTCCTCCCCTCCACCTTCACGACCCTTCCCCCACCCACACCCCCGCTCATGTCCCTTCACACTTCTTTCCTCCCTAAGACCAGAAAGAAAGAGTGTGTGGATACGAATGGAATTTTAACTGCGAACAGACGTCTGTTTGCCAGCTCTGAAGCCACTGAAATAGCCGGCAAAGCGCAATCAGTCTCTGCCAATAACGAGTCTAAAAATGTCCAGTGGAACGGTTCTGACGTATATCGCTATTATCCATTCATATGTCACTGCCGTCATACGAACGTACTTTGACCGACTGATCGCTGCAAAACAAGGGTGACCTGTGGGCCACTGGTCAAAAGGCGTCCGGAGAGGAACGTGGCGGGGAGATGGAGGGTGGGCGTGCAATGTGGAGGTAGGGACCGTGCCCGAGGGTCAATGCCAAAAAAAAGGGTGTTCCTTCTTGGTTCACCTATAGTTCATTTCTTTGGACAGAGAGAGAGAGAGAGAGAGAGAGAGAGAGAGAGAGAGAGAGAGAGAGAGAGACAGACAGACAGACAGACAGACAGACAGTCAGACAGACAGATTCGGAGGGTTTGTTTATTTATAGGCTTTGACCATATATGAAAGAGACTGTAGTAACAAAAGCAAAGAAAGAAAAAAACACACGATATATTTGTGTCACAGTATAGCAGATGATAACATTATGTACCTTCTATAAACACACACACACACACACACACACACACACACACACACACACACACACACACACACACGAAACAAAAAAACAACAACAAAAATGGGAACATGTCAAAATCATCAGCAGAAGTTGACGATATTAATAACAAAATTTAAAAAAAGGGGGAGGGGGCTTTATGAAGTAAACGAGCATATTCCCGAAGGATGTGTAATAAAGAACCAAACGTTATCTCACTTTCCGATGATTCTTTGCAAAGAGGGCAGAGCAAATCATCACCGCTAACAGTTCTGCATGTACAGTGATCGGCCGCTCTTCCTGAAGCACCCAGTCTTAGTTTCATAATCACAAATCTGAAATGTCTATCCATAGCAAAGACTAAGCAGGATTTCTGATTATGCGCATCACATTAATTCCTATAAACTTCAAATCTTTCTCTATTCAGGACCTGATATTTAATTCTCCTTTTATGCACAGAATCAAAGTTCTTTTTAATATGTCAAAACAACATTAAAGGTTTGATTGTATGAAAGTTTGGGGGTTTGTAATCGCACTTAAAAATTGTCCATGTTGTTGGCAGTTGAAAAGCCTTTTTTTAAAAAAGCAGTTTGATAACCACTTTTAATGTTCTCCTCCAAAAGTCTTGTAATTTATTGTTTGCAATCATCAGAGAGAGAGAGAGAGAGAGAGAGAGAGAGAGAGAGAGAGAGAGAGAGAGAGAGAGAGAGAGAGAGAGAGAGCCTGTACGTGCGTCATCAGTTTCACCGAACCGGTAGTCTCCTAGTCCCGCATGTAGTTAGGATTTGAACATGATCATTTATTAAGCATTCAACATACGTCCCTCGGCTCAAATATCAGACCCCAGGGCTATTTATGACCCCATCCTACCCGTTACAGTCACGTGTGGAATGTGAAAGGTATGCGGACTCGGGTTAACACTTCTCTCTTATCTGACCCGAAGTCGTTGCAGCGTCATCATTGGTCAGTGAACCGTCAGATAACTCCCACCGCCCAGATCCAGCTCTACTGGACAGAGGAAGTTCAGGTGGCATACGGCTTCCTTTTGGTCTGTGAAATGAAGGAAGGAATGCATGGGCAGGTGTGGGCGGGTAAAGGGGGTACACCTTCATTCATGAAGTTCTGGACACGTGAGAGTGGAGAGGAGATGAAGTAGGTGGGGTGGGTGTGTGGGAATACAAGTCGTGAGAACTTAACCATTTTAAGACGGTATGGGCACGTTGACGGGGTGGGTGCGGGCTATCTGGGGTTTGGAATGGGTGGAAGGAGTTTTTATTCGTCGCCCGTGATATCTCTTCAATTTTTTTCAATATTGCTCACGTGACGGTTCTACAATGTCAGCTACCAGTTTCCGTCTTCTTCTTTTTTTTTTTTTTCGATCGCAAGTAACTCAACGGGTTATATAGCATCTTCGGTTTTGATAGATGTATAGCACTGGGTTGAACCGTACATCACAGCATAATTCCCTATTGAACTGCACTGCGCCGTTCTGTGTTGCACTGACGTCGCAGTACGCTTTGAGTTCAGTGTTAAAGCCCCGTAGCCTCATGGCCATGGCTAAGTGAACTGTACGAGGTTTATCGTGTGTAGGGCACGGCATTGTGGAGAGCGAATCCTGAACTGTACGAGGTTTATCGTGTGTAGGGCACGGCATTGTGGAGAGCGAATCCTGAACTGTACGAGGTTTATCGTGTGTAGGGCACGGCATTTTGGAAAGCGAATCCTGAACTGTACGAGGTTTATCGTGTGTAGGGCACGGCATTTTGGAGAGCGAATCCTGAACTGTACGAGGTTTATCGTGTGTAGGGCACGGCATTGTGGAGAGCGAATCCTGAACTGTACGAGGTTTATCGTGTGTAGGGCACGGCATTTTGGAAAGCGAAGCCTGAGCTGTACGAAGTTTATCATGTCTAGGGCACGGCATTGTGGAGAGCGAAGCCTGAACTGTTCTTCCGCCGCCTTAACCTTCCACCGCCTTAACCTTCCATAACTGGCATCGAGTACCTAGCTACTGCTGCCTTAACCTCCATAACTGGCATCGAGTACCTAGCTACTGCTGCCTTAACCTCCATAACTGGCATCGAGCACCTAGCTACTGCTGCCTTAACCTCCATAACTGGCATCGAGTACCTAGCTACTGCTGCCTTAACCTTCCATAACTGGCATCGAGTACCTAGCTACTGCTGCCTTAACCTTCCATAACTGGCATCGAGTACCTAGCTACTGCTGCCTTAACCTTCCATAACTGGCATCGAGTACCTAGCTACTGCTGCCTTAACCTCCATAACTGGCATCGAGTACCTAGCTACTGCTGCCTTAACCTTCCATAACTGGCATCGAGTACCTAGCTACTGCTGCCTTAACCTCCATAACTGGCATCGAGTACCTAGCTACTGCTGCCTTAACCTTCCATAACTGGCATCGAGTACCTAGCTACTGCTGCCTTAACCTCCATAACTGGCATCGAGTACCTAGCTACTGCTGCCTTAACCTTCCATAACTGGCATCGAGTACCTAGCTACTGCTGCCTTAACCTTCCATAACTGGCATCGAGTACCTAGCTACTGCTGCCTTAACCTCCATAACTGGCATCGAGTACCTAGCTACTGCTGCCTTAACCTTCCATAACTGGCATCGAGTACCTAGCTACTGCTGCCTTAACCTCCATAACTGGCATCGAGTACCTAGCTACTGCTGCCTTAACCTTCCATAACTGGCATCGAGTACCTAGCTACTGCTGCCTTAACCTCCATAACTGGCATCGAGTACCTAGCTACTGCTGCCTTAACCTCCATAACTGGCATCGAGTACCTAGCTACTGCTGCCTTAACCTCCATACCTGGCATCGAGTACCTAGCTACTGCTGCCTTAACCTTCCATACCTGGCATCGAGTACCTAGCTACTGCTGCCTTAACCTCCATAACTGGCATCGAGTACCTAGCTACTGCTGCCTTAACCTTCCATAACTGGCATCGAGTACCTAGCTACTGCTGCCTTAACCTTCCATAACTGGCATCGAGTACCTAGCTACTGCTGCCTTAACCTTCATAACTGGCATCGAGTACCTAGCTACTGCTGCCTTAACCTTCCATAACTGGCATCGAGTACCTAGCTACTGCTGCCTTAACCTTCCATAACTGGCATCGAGTACCTAGCTACTGCTGCCTTAACCTTCATAACTGGCATCGAGCACCTAGCTACTGCTGCCTTAACCTTCCATAACTGGCATCGAGTACCTAGCTACTGCTGCCTTAACTTTCCATAACTGGCATCGAGTACCTAGCTACTGCTGCCTTAACCTTCCATAACTGGCATCGAGTACCTAGCTACTGCTCGGTGGACAGCGGAAGTTTTCCACGTTGTAATATTTCGACCCCGCGAGCAATTCGAACTTACGATTGTTAGCTCCGTAGCTGAACACCCTGTTTGACAGTGCCCCTCTCCCCATCCACACAAAGCACCCCCCCCCCCCCTCTGTGAATGTATATATATATATAATATATATATAATAATAAACTAATAAATTCCAAGGATAAGTACCGCACCATTCCAGCAACTTACAGAGCAGCTTGGTGTTGCAATGACTGCAAGAAACATTCAATTATAAACAAAGCTTGCTCTTATGTCTTAGATTGAAGAAATAAGGGTAGATAAGCATTCATATCTGCAGTGGCAGATAATTCTGCCTAACTAACAGTATGTGCTTGAGTGGGTGAATGGGGAAAAATAAAATAAATGCTTCTCAAAATGAACCTGCAGCAAGCTTATAGTCTCCAAGGGGGAGACAATCTCCAATAGGGAGGAAACTCACTAACATATAACTCCTGGTCAGATACCGAAATTTCGAAACCTGATTGTTTCTCCTCAGTGACCGCGGAAAGTGATAATTTGACTCCTCTGCCTTTTTCGGTTTTAAGAAGAATGCTATCCCAGAAAAGACTGGTGTACAATACCGTAGTATGTTTGTTGAGTTTTCAAAAAAACCAACCAAAGGTGCCACCTAAGAAGCAAAAGGAAATCATAAAGGAACAAAACAAGCTACATTTTCTTGTGAAAAGTAGAAAATATAAAAAGATAACCTCTTAAGACACAGGTGCTGAGGGCCAGTTCTTGGAATGAATCCGCAAGGGACTAAAATACAATAAACTAATAAATTCCAAGGATAAGTACCGCACCATTCCAGCAACTTACAGAGCAGCTTGGTGTTGCAATGACTGCAAGAAATATTCAGTTATAAACAAAGCTTGCTCTTATGTCTTAGATTGAAGAAATAGGGGGAGAAGCATTTATTTTATTTTTCCCCATTCACCCACTCAAGCACATACTGTTAGTTAGGCAGAATTATCTACCACTGCAGATATGAATGCTTATCTCCCCCTATTTCTTCAATCTAAGACATAAGAGCAAGCTTTGTTTATAATTGAATATATATATATATATATATATATATATATATATATATATATATCTCTCTTCTCCCTCTCTCTCTCTTTCCCTCTCTCTCTCTCTCTCTCTCTCTCTCTCTCTCTCTCTCTCTCTCTCTCTCTCTCTCTCCTCAGTTTGCGTTTTACCTCTTTTTGCTCCCACGCAAAATTTGAAGACTTT
>CM065719.1:2648286-2650786 GCA_033310375.1 Conus canariensis
ACACACACACACACACACACACACAACAACACACACAATATGATAATAAAGAGTGAGAGAGAGGGAGACGACAAACAAATAGAAAGACGGAAAAGGAGAGAGAGAGAGAGAGAGGAGAGGGGAGAGGGAGAGAGAGAGAGAGAGAGAGAGAGAGAGAGAGAGAGAGAGAGAGAGACAAACAGACAGACAGACAGACAGAGAGGCGGGCAGACAGACAGACGGGGAGAGGGGTCGTAAACAAACAACCAGAAAGTCTCTTAAGAGAGCGCAGACCTCCGCCAAGGTTGGACAGGTCTGTTGCCTCATCATGTTGTCATGGACAGGTCTGTTGCCTCATCATGTTGTCATGGACAGGTCTGTTGCCTCATCATGTTGTCATGGACAGGTCTATTGCTATCATGTTGTCATTGTACGTCCACAACTTGGACAGGTCTGTTGCCTCATCATGTTGTCACGATTTGACAAAAACTTGGACAGGTCTATTGTATAATCATGTTGTCACGATTGACGCAAACTTGGACAGGTCTGTTGCCTCATCATGTTGTCACGATTTGACACAAATTGGCATTTTGTATAACAGTTGCACGATTGACACAAACTTGAAGGTCTGTTGCCTCATCATGTTGTCACGATTTGACACAAACTTGGACAGGTCTGTTGCCTCATATCATGTTGTCACGACTTGACACAAACTTGGACAGGTCTGTTGCCTCATCATGTTGTCACGATTGACACAAACTTGGACAGGTCTGTTGCCTCATCATGTTGTCACGACTTGACACAAACTTGGACAGGTCTGTTGCCTCATCATGTTGTCACGATTGACACAAACTTGGACAAGTCTATTGTATAATCATGTTGTCACGATTTGACACAAACTTGGACAGGTCTGTTGCCTCATCATGTTGTCACGATTTGACACAAACTTGGACAGGTCTATTGTATAATCATGTTGTCACGATTTGACCAAACTTGGACAGGTCTGTTGTATAATCATGTTGTCACGATTGACACAAACTTGGACAGGTCTGTTCCTCATCATGTTGTCACGATTTGACACAAACTTGGACAGGTCTGTTGTATAATCATGTTGTCACGATTGGACACAAACTTGGACAGGTCTGTTGCCTCATCATGTGTCACGATTGACAAAACTTGGACAGGTCTATTGTATAATCATGTTGTCACGATTGACACAAACTTGGACAGGTCTATTGCCTCATCATGTTGTCACGATTGACACAAACTTGGACAGGTCTATTGTATCAATCAGTTGTCACGATTTGACACAAACTTGGACAGGTCTATTGTATAATCATGTTGTCACGATTTGACACAAACTTGGACAGGTCTGTTGCTCATCATGTTGTCACGATTTGACACAAACTTGGACAGGTCTATTGTATAATCATGTTGTCACGATTTGACACAAACTTGGACAGGTCTGTTGCTCATCATGTTGTCACGATTTGACACAAACTTGGACAGGTCTATTGTATAATCATGTTGTCACGATTTGACACAAACTTGGACAGGTCTATTGTTAATCATGTTGTCACGATTGACACAAACTTGGACAGGTCTATTGTATAATCATGTTGTCACGATTTGACACAAACTTGGACAGGTCTATTGTATAATCATGTTGTCACGATTGACACAAACTTGGACAGGTCTATTGTATAATCATGTTGTCACGATTGACACAAACTTGGACAGGTCTGTTGCTCATCATGTTGTCACGATTTGACACAAACTTGGACAGGTCTATTGTATAATCATGTTGTCACGATTTGGACACAAACTTGGACAGGTCTGTTGCTCATCATGTTGTCACGATTTGACACAAACTTGGACAGGTCTGTTGCCTCATCATGTTGTCACGATTTGACACAAACTTGGACAGGTCTGTTGCATAATCATGTTGTCACGATTTGACACAAACTTGGACAGGTCTGTTGCCTCATCATGTTGTCACGATTTGACACAAACTTGGAAAGGTCTGTTGCCTCATCATGTTGTCACAACTTGACACAAACTTGGACAGGTCTGTTGCCTTATCATGTTGTCACGATTGGACACAAACTTGGACAGGTCTATTGTATAATCATGTTGTCACGATTTGACACAAACTTGGACAGGTCTGTTGCCTCATCATGTTGTCACGACTTGACACAAACTTGGACAGGTCTGTTGCCTTATCATGTTGTCACGACTTGACACAAACTTGGACAGGTCTGTTGCCTCATCATGTTGTCACGACTTGACACAAACTTGGACAGGTCTATTGTATAATCATGTTGTCACGATTTGACACAAACTTGGACAGGTCTATTGTATAATCATGTTGTCACGACTTGACACAAACTTGGACAGGTCTATTGTATAATCATGTTGTCACGATTTGACACAAACTTGGACAGGTCTGTTGCCTCATCATGTTGTCACGAATTGACACAAACTTGGACAGGTCTGTTGCCTCATCATGTTGTCACGATTT
>CM065719.1:2665786-2673286 GCA_033310375.1 Conus canariensis
GGGGGGGGGGGAGCTGTTACAGGAAGAAAGGAGACGGGGTGGGGGGGGGGGGGGCTGTTACAGGAAGAAAGGAGGACGGGGGGGGGGGGGGGGGCTGTTACAGGAAGAAAGGAGACGGGGTGGGGGGGGGCTGTTACAGGAAGAAAGGAGACGGGGGGGGGGGGGGGCTGTTACAGGAAGAAAGGAGACGGGGTGGGGGGGGGGGCTGTTAAGGAAGAAGGAGACGGGGGGGGGGGGGGGTGTACAGGAAGAAGAAGGGGGGGGGGGGGGCTGTTACAGGAAGAAGGAACGGGGGGGTTGGGGCTGGGGGGGGGCTGTTACAGGAAGAAAGAGACTGGGGGGGGGGGCTGTTACAGGAAGAAAGGAGACGGGGTGGGGGGGGGGGCTGTTACAGGAAGAAAGGAGACGGGGGGGGGGGCTGTTCAGGAAGAAAGGAGAGGGGGGGGGGGGCTGTTACAGGAAGAAAAGACGGGTGGGGGGGGGGCTGTTACAGGAAAAAGGAGACGGGGTGGGGGGGGCTGTTACAGGAAGAAAGAGACGGGGGGGGGGGGGGCTGTTACAGGAAGAAAGGAGACGGGGGGGGGGCTGTTACAGGAAGAAAGGAGACGGGGTGGGGGGGGCTGTTAAGGAAGAAAGGAGACGGGGGGGGGGGGGACTGTTACAGGAAGAAGGAGAGGGGGGGGGGGCTGTTCGGAGAAAGGAGACGGGGTGGGGCTGTTACAGGAAGAAAGGAGACGGTGGGGGGGGGGGCTGTTACAGGAAGAAAGGAGACGGGGGGGGGGGGGTGTCAGGAAGAAAGGAGGGGGGGGGGGGGGCTGTTACAGGAAGAAAGGAGACGGGGGGGGGGGGGGGCTGTTACAGGAAGAAGGAGAGGGGGGGGGGGGGGGCTGTTACAGGAAGAAAGGAGACGGGGTGGGGGGGGGGGCTGTTACAGGAAGAAAGGAGACGGGGGGGGGGGGGGGCTGTTACAGGAAGAAAGGAGACGGGGGGGGGGGGCTGTTACAGGAAGAAAGGAGACGGGGTGGGGGGGGGGGGCTGTTACAGGAAGAAAGGAGAGGGGGGGGGGGGGCTGTTACAGAAGAAGAGGGGGGGGGGGGGGGGCTGTTACAGGAAGAAAGGAGACGGGGTGGGGGGGGGGGCTGTTACAGGAAGAAAGGAGACGGGGGGGGGGGGGGGCTGTTACAGGAAGAAAGGAGACGGGGGGGGGGGGGGCTGTTACAGGAAGAAAGGAGACGGGGTGGGGGGGGCTGTTACAGGAAGAAAGGAGAGGGGGGGGGGGGAGCTGTTACAGGAAGAAAGGAGACGGGGTGGGGGGGGGGGGCTGTTACAGGAAGAAAGGAGACGGGTGGGGGGGGGGGGCTGTTACAGGAAGAAAGGAGACGGGGTGGGGGGGGGGGCTGTTACAGGAAGAAAGGAGACGGGGGGGGGGGGGGGGGCTGTTACAGGAAGAAAGGAGACGGGGTGGGGGGGGGGCTGTTACAGGAAGAAAGGAGACGGGGTGGGGGGGGGGGCTGTTACAGGAAGAAAGGAGACGGGGGGGGGGGGGGGCTGTTACAGGAAGAAAGGAGACGGGGTGGGGGGGGGCTGTTACAGGAAGAAAGGAGACGGGGTGGGGGGGGGGGGGGGCTGTTACAGGAAGAAAGGAGACGGGGGGGGGGGGGCTGTTACAGGAAGAAAGGAGACGGGATGGGGGGGGGCTGTTACAGGAAGAAAGGAGACGGGGTGGGGGGGGGAGGCTGTTACAGGAAGAAAGGAGACGGGGTGGGGGGGGGGGGGCTGTTACAGGAAGAAAGGAGACGGGGTGGGGGGGGGGGAGCTGTTACAGGAAGAAAGGAGACGGGGGGGGGGGGGGGGGCTGTTACAGGAAGAAAGGAGACGGGGGTGGGGGGGGGGGCTGTTACAGGAAGAAAGGAGACGGGGTGGGGGGTGGGGGGGGGCTGTTACAGGAAGAAGGGGACGGGGTGGGGGGGGCTGTTACAGGAGAAGGAGACGGGGGGGGGGGGGGGCTGTTACAGGAAGAAAGGAGACGGGGTGGGGGGGGGCTGTTACAGGAAGAAAGGAGACGGGGTGGGGGGGGGGGCTGTTACAGGAAGAAAGGAGACGGGGGGGGGGGGGGGGGCTGTTACAGGAAGAAAGGAGAGGGGTTGGGGGGTGGGGGGCTGTTACAGGAAGAAAGGAGACGGGGTGGGGGGGGGGCTGTTACAGGAAGAAAGGAGACGGGGGGGGGGGTTGGGGGGGGGAGCTGTTACAGGAAGAAAGGAGACGGGGGTGGGGGGGGGGCTGTTACAGGAAGAAAGGAGACGGGGGGGGGGGGGCTGTTACAGGAAGAAAGGAGACGGGGGGGGGGGGAGCTGTTACAGGAAAGAAAGGAGACGGGGGGGGGGGGGGGAGCTGTTACAGGAAGAAAGGAGACGGGGGGGGGGGGGGGCTGTTACAGGAAGAAAGGAGACGGGGTGGGGGGGGGGGGGCTGTTACAGGAAGAAAGGAGACGGGGTGGGGGGGGGGGGCTGTTACAGGAAGAAAGGAGACGGGGTGGGGGGGGGGGCTGTTACAGGAAGAAAGGAGACGGGGTGGGGGGGGGGGGGCTGTTACAGGAAGAAAGGAGACGGGGTGGGGGGGGGCTGTTACAGGAAGAAAGGAGACGGGGTGGGGGGGGGGGCTGTTACAGGAAGAAAGGAGACGGGGTGGGGGGGTGACGGGGGGGGGTGGGGGGCTGTTAAGGAAGAAAGGAGACGGGGGGGGGGGGGGGGGCTGTTACAGGAAGAAAGGAGACGGGGGGGGGGGGGGGGGGGCTGTTACAGGAAGAAAGGAGACGGGGTGGGGGGGGCTGTTACATGGAAGAAGGAGACGGGGGGGTGGGGGGGGCTGTTACAGGAAGAAAGGAGACGGGGGGGGGGGGGGGTACAGAGAAGGGCGGGTGTGGAGGGCTGTTAAGAAAAGGAGACGGGGGGGGGGGGGCGGGGCTGTTACAGGAAGAAAGGAGACGGGGGGGGGGGGGGGGGGGCTGTTACAGGAAGAAAGGAGACGGGGTGGGGGGGGGGGCTGTTACATGAAGAAAGGAGACGGGGGGGGGGGGGGCTGTTACAGGAAGAAAGGAGACGGGGTGGGGGGGGGGGGCTGTTACAGGAAGAAAGGAGACGGGGGGCGGGGGGCGGGGCTGTTACAGGAAGAAAGGAGACGGGGGGGGGGGGGGGGGGCTGTTACAGGAAGAAAGGAGATGGGGGGGGCTGTTACAGGAAGAAAGGAGAGGGGGGCTGTTACAGGAAGAAAGGAGACGGGGGGGGGGGGGGGGCTGTTACAGGAAAAAAGGAGACGGGGGAGGAGGGGGGGCTGTTACAGGAAGAAAGGAGAGGGGGGGAGGGGCTGTTACAGGAAGAAAGGAGACGGGGGTGGGGGGGGGAGGCTGCCACAGGAAGAAATGAGACGGGTTGGGGGGGGGGGGGCTGTTACAGGAAGAGAGGAGACGGGGGGGGGGGGGGGGGAGGTGAAAGGAAACAAAAACGAACAAAATGAAAGAAAATGAGGGTTGGGGGGTGGGGGTGGGATGGAGGAGGGTTGAAAATTTGTTAGGGTTGTATATACTCGCGCGCGCGCGCGCGCGCGCACACACACAGACACAGACAGACAGACAGACAGACAGACACACACACACACACACACACACACACACACACACACACACACACACATATATCACGCACATACGCACAGAGACACACACACACACACACACACACACACACACACACACACAGAGAGAGAGAGAGAGAGAGAGGAGAGAGAGAGAGAGAGAGAGAGAGAGAGAGAGAGAGAGTGCGCATTGGAGCGTGGAGCGATGCGAGGGTGTGGTGTGGGTAGGTAAAGATTGCTGTCACCAAAACCACGACGGAATGAGCCGGAAGTGATGTCGTGGTCCTAAATATCTAGATATAGATAAGGCCACAGACAGGTGGCAAACATAACATCAAGGACACACACACACACACACACACACACACACACACACACACACACACACACACACACACACACACACATATCCGTGCGCACACACACGCGCGCACACAAACATGCACGCGCGCGCGCGCACACACACACACACATACACACATACATATCCGCGCGCACACACACACACACACACACACACACACACACACACACACACACACACACACACATACACACACACACACATACGCGCGCGCGCGTACAAAAGCACGCACATGTGCGTGAGTTAATGAAAATTTGACGCAAAAGAATGTTATGGGATACCATTTTCACTCAAATAAAAATGAGTTTTTTTTTAAATGACTGATTTATTGGTTACACCAAATTTCAAGCGCAACAGACTTTGTATCAAAAGACAACTGACGGTGACTGACTTCAGGAGATACGCCATGAACGAGAGAATCAGTAAAACAAAGCAAGCATCCGCCATGCTCAAGCTCATTTGGTGATCCACTGGCCTAAGCGTCCACACCAAAGCCAGGACCTTCAAGAGCACTGCCCTCAGCTCGGAGTACTGGAAGACCACCGTCGCTATCGAGCAGAAGTTAGAGAGGTTCCAGACCACGCGCCTGCCATGTATCCTCAAGATCTTCTGTCCGAACACTAGCTCCAGTATGGAGAGTATGCCCTGGAGCCCTGTGTCCTCAACATCTTCTGTCCGAACACTAGCTCCAGTATGGACAGTCTGCCCTGAAGCAGGGCAGGACTGGTGACGGTGCAAGCGACAATCCGGGCGCGCCGGTGGAGATAGGTGGGACACATTTGTCGCCGGCTACCCAGCTCACTACCTGACACAGCTCCACGGTGGACAACACCCCAGGGAAACCGAAAACCGAGGGCTATCGAAGGACCCTGACGCAGAATAGTTGGAGAGAGAGAGAGAGAGAGAGAGAGAGAGAGAGAGGAGAGAGAGAGGAGAGGAGAGAGAGAGAGAGAGAGAGACTAGGCGAAGATCCCTTGCCCATTCCTCAAGACAACCCCCAAAGCAGCAGTCAGACAGACAGGCCAAGATCCCTTGCCATTGCCTCAAGACAACCCCCAAAGCAGCAGTCAGACAGACAGGCCAAGATCCCTTGCCCATTGCCTCAAGACAACCCCCAAAGCAGCAGTCAGACAGACAGGCCAAGATCCCTTGCCCATTTCCTCAAGACAACCCCCAAAGCAGCAGTCAGACAGACAGGCCAAGATCCCTTGCCCATTTCCTCAAGACAACCCCCAAAGCAGCAGTCAGACAGACAGGCCAAGATCCCTTGCCCATTTCTCAAGCACCCCCAAAGCAGCAGTCAGACAGACAGGCCAAGATCCCTTGCCCATTGCCTCAAGCAGACCCCAAGCAGCAGTCAGACAGACAGGCCAAGATCCCTTGCCCATTGCCTCAAGCAGCAGTCAGACAGACAGGCCAAGATCCCTTGCCCATTGCCTCAAGCAGCAGTCAGACAGACAGGCCAAGATCCCTTGCCCATGGCCTCAAGCAGCAGTCAGACAGACAGGCCAAGATCCCTTGCCCATTGCCTCAAGCAGCAGCCAGATAGACAGGCCAAGATCCCTTGCCCATTGCCTCAAGCAGCAGTCAGACAGACAGGCCAAGATCCCTTGCCCATGGCCTCAAGCAGCAGTCAGACAGACAGGCCAAGATCCCTTGCTCATTGCCTCGAGCGCGAGACGGCGCCGAGAAGACTGCAGCTGACCCGCTTTTGTGTTTCTGCACATTTTGGATTAATTTCATTGTGGCTCTTGTCTGAACATGTGTCCTTTTCACATGAATAGATACATACTTATCTATTATTGTCTGTATATGTTATTCTGCATCTACGTATGTATCTACGACTTACTTGGGATCTATGCTGATCGAACACCGGTCCCATAAGCTCATGACTTCTGTCTGTCTGTCTGTCTGTTCCCTCTCTCTCTCTCTCTCTCTCTCTCTCTCTCTCTCTCTCTGTATGTGGGTGTGCGCGAATGAGCGCGCGCGCGTGTGTGTACGTGCATCCGTTCGTCCATGTGTGTATGTGTGTGCGGGCGTGCGCGCGCGCCAGTGTGTGTGTGTGTGTGTGTGTGTGTGTTGTGTGTGTGTGTGTGTGTGTCTGTCTGTGCGTGCTTGCATGCGCGCGCGCACGTGTGTGTGTGTGTGTGTGTTGTGTGTGTGTGTGTGTGTGTGTGTGTGTGTGTGTGTGAGAGTAGAGAGGAGAGAGAGAGAGGTGTGTGTGTGTCTGTGTGTGTGTGATTGTGTGTGTGTGCGTGCGTGTGTGTGTGCATGCGCAAGTGCGTGCATGTGCATGTGTATGTGTGTGTGTGTGTGTGTGAGGATGAGAGAGAGAGAGAGAGAGAGAGAGAGAGAGACAGACAGACAGAGAGACAGACAGACAGACAGACAGACAGAGGGGATAAAGGGAGGTGGAGGTGGGGGAGGTTTGCCTCTCGTGACTTGACTGCAACCGACAACACTCCTATGAGAGAGAGAAGAGAGAGGTGTGTGTGGGGGTGGGGGGTGGGGGGGGGGAGGGGGGGGGGGGGGGGGGGGCAGGGGAGGAGGTGAGACCGAGGGTGTGGGGAGAACTAATGGAGAGGCGAGTGGAGAGGGAAAAGGAAGAGACATTTTGTGAAATCACAGAGATACCACCAGGATAACACCAAGAGTCCTTTGTTGTGCGGTTAACTCAAGGGTTCGTTTCTATGAAAATGCAGACAGTCCGGTTCTCAACCGACCACCTGAGGCAGGCTGTTTGGACTCCGTCAGGACACAGGGAGGGTGAGGGAAAGCGAATGTAGGGAAGGGGGGACAGGAGGGGAGGCCGAGGGCGAGAGAGAGAGAGAGAGAGAGAGAGAGAGAGAGAGAGAGAGAGAGAGAAGAGAGAGGAGAGAGAGAGAGAGAGAGAGAGAGAGAGAGAGGCCCAACTTCACTACACCCCTTCCCAAACAAACATTATTTCATTTATCAGCGCCGACCTTAAGACGCCCGACCCCTCCCCGCCCCCTCTGCCCCTACCTCCACCTACCCTTCGCTCCGATTCTCCCTTTCCATTCGATAGACCCCCCCCCTCCCCTCCACTATCCCCCTTCCTCACTGACAATTAATTCAAGGCAAACCGGTTAATTAGACTGACAGACATGTTTTCAATCAGTTACGCCTGCTGCGACAAGCTTTTTCCGCCCGAACAGCGGTGGTGCATATCCGTCATTCAACAATACAATTTCACACCACCTCGCACCACGCGGTGTTCCTAGAAATGCTAATGTAGCGTAGCCAAATCCGCCTAGTAATGAGACGGACAGCGTTGAGGGTGGTTGAGGAAGAGAGAGAGAGAGAGAGAGAGGAGAGAGAGAGAGAGAGAGAGAGAGAGAGAGAGGGGGGGGCGCAAATAGCAATACAGAAAGACGAGAGAGAGGAGAGAGAGAGAGAGAGGGTGCGAATAGCAATAGAGATATAGGTTAATTATGCTTAGTTTTCCTCCTCCCCACTCCTATTCCCCCTCTCTCTTTCTCTCCTCC
>CM065719.1:2678286-2688286 GCA_033310375.1 Conus canariensis
TCGCTGAGTCACCATATGCCACAAGTATTTCCGGGCATTACACATTGACAGCCAATGTCTCGCTGAGTCACCATAGCCACAAGTATTTCCGGGCATTACACATTGACAGCCACATGTCTCGCTGAGTCACCATAGGCCACAATATTTCCGGGCATTACACATTGACAGCCAATGTCTCGCTGAGTCACCATAGCCACAAGTATTTCCGGGCATTACACATTGACAGCCACATGTCTCGCTGAGTCACCATATGCCACAAGTATTTCCGGCATTACACATTGACAGCCACATGTCTCGCTGAGTCACCATAGGCCACAAGTATTTCCGGGCATTACACATTGACAGCCAATGTCTCGCTGAGTCACCATAGGCCACAAGTATTTCCGGGCATTACACATTGACAGCCAATGTCTCGCTGAGTCACCATATGCCACAAGTATTTCCGGGCATTACACATTGACAGCCACATGTCTCGCTGAGTCACCTATCCACAAGTATTTCCGGGCATTACACATTGACAGCCATGTCTCGCTGAGTCACCTATGCCACAAGTATTTCCGGCATTACACATTGACAGCCACATGTCTCGCTGAGTCACCATAGGCCACAAGTATTTCCGGCATTACACATTGACAGCCAATGTCTCGCTGAGTCACCATAGGCCACAAGTATTTCCGGGCATTACACATTGACAGCCACATGTCTCGCTGAGTCACCATAGGCCACAAGTATTTCCGGGCATTACACATTGACAGCCACATGTCTCGCTGAGTCACCATAGGCCACAAGTATTTCCGGGCATTACACATTGACAGCCAGATGTCTCGCTGAGTCACCATATGCCACAAGTATTTCCGGGCATTACACATTGACAGCCACATGTCTCGCTGAGTCACCATAGGCCACAAGTATTTCCGGGCATTACACATTGACAGCCACATGTCTCGCTGAGTCACCATAGGCCACAAGTATTTCCGGGCATTACACATTGACAGCCAGATATCTCGCTGAGTCACCATATGCCACAAGTATTTCCGGGCATTACACATTGACAGCCACATGTCTCGCTGAGTCACCATATGCCACAAGTATTTCCGGGCATTACACATTGACAGCCACATGTCTCGCTGAGTCACCATAGGCCACAAGTATTTCCGGGCATTACACATTGACAGCCAGATGTCTCGCTGAGTCACCATATGCCACAAGTATTTCCGGGCATTACACATTGACAGCCAGATGTCTCGCTGAGTCACCATACGCCACCAGCCATGCATAGACACCACCGGAATCTCTGGCGTCAAAACTAATTCTCAATCCCATTGAATTCCGAACTGTGCCAGACAGGATTTTTTTTTCTCTAACTCATGCGACATTTACAGATAGCAATCTAAGGTATGCCCTCATCCACTGTGTTTATGGGATGTCAGTGTTATGGCCTGCATCCAGACTATGTCTGAGGCACTGTGGGTCCGTTAAAAGTTTGAAGCTATAATCGTCAAACCATTATTATTCGTTCGTTCGTGGGTGAGTTTAACGTCCTATTGGCCTGAGGCCCTTAAGGACGAGGTGCACTCGCAGACGTAGGTCTGCATGTTCTGTGGCAACTGTTGTCGCTGGCAGTAGTGGGTGAGTTCCGTGTGGGGCCTTTGTATTTCTCTCTCCGAGCTCTGGTTCCTTTTGAACTTCAGTTCAGATTCGGCTGTTGGTCGGTCGACGATGGGCGTCGGTGAATTTGCCTCTTTTCCCCAACCAAAAGGCTGTCTTCAGGACCACCAGGCGGCCTTCTTCGTGCTCGGGTGGCGATGGTCCTGTGCTGCGTGAGGCCGCCTCAAGGAGGGAGCAGGACGAAAGTCGCTGGAGCGCTGCACGAGTCCCTAAAATTCGGCGGGTACTTGCAGACTACGGCCGAAAGGGCATTTTTTCATCCCAATCCCATAAGGAGTGCCCCCATGCTTGCCTGGCACAGAGCACGGTATCCCAGGCCACGGTAATCGCAGTCAGGCAGCGCTCCATCGCTGATCACCCCACATCTCCAGGAGCCGTCCCCCGGCGATACAGGCTAGACCCGCCGTCACCCATATGGCTGGAAGGTTCGCTGCGCTGCGTGACACTGACCTCTCACATCAGTGTCCTTCAAAGGAGAGCTGCGACCTCTCCCTTGGTGTCCGCTGCTATGCCACACTCGCAGCGCACGACGCAATGATTATCATCGGTACGGAACTTAAAGGACCGTGTCCTGCGTACATTGGATCACAACAGACAGCTACTGGCCACCACCGAAATGAGTGGGCACCACTGCAGCGTCTTTTCAGGGATGGCCTGATGACCACTTGACGTTAGAAGCTCATCTTTTCAGGGATGGCCTGATGACCACTTGACGTTAGAAGCTCGTCTTTTCAGGGATGGCCTGATGACCACTTGACGTTAGAAGCTCGTCTTTTCAGGGATGGCCTGATGACCACTTGACGTTAGAAGCTCGTCTTTTCAGGGATGGCCTGATGACCACTTGACGTTAGAAGCTCGTCTTTTCCGGGATGCCTGTTGACCACTTGACGTTAGAAGCTCGTCTTTTCAGGGATGGCCTGATGACCACTTGACGTTAGAAGCTCGTCGACAACTGGTTCGCGGACTGGGACAGAACGGCAGTCGGTGTGGTAGAGCGAGGAGGGGTGGGGGTGGGGGTGGGGGGCGGAATGAGCGGCCCGGGAGAGATGCCACTGAGAGGTGGCATGGAAGATCACACACACACACACACACACACACACACACACACACACACACACACACACACACACTACCACCACCACCACCACCACCACCACCAACAACAACAACAACAAAAATTCCATTCATCCACTCCCAACTAGTTCAGCGCAGCATCTGCTCTGACTAGGAATTCTTTCTTACATTCCTTCCTTTCTTACTTTTTAAAATATTTCTTTTTTTTCTTCTTAAAACAAATGGAAAGCCCTTTAGTAAACACCAATTGTTTCCTGGTTCCGTGAACCAAGTGCTGCCGATCGGCTGTACTGCAACAAACAATGGGCACTCTGTTGAACAGACACGGGCACATGTTAGCTGTGTATCTATGTACAGATCGCCTGTACTGCAACAAACAATGGGCACTCCGTTGAACAGACACGGGCACATATTAGCTGTGTATCTATGCACAGATCGCCTGCACTGCAACAAACAATGGGCACTCCGTTGCACAGACACGGGCACAGGTTAGCTGTGTATCTATGTACAAAACCGTATGAGATCGCACGTGATGTGAAAGCTGGCTTTCATTTTCTATTAATAACCTTGATCTCGTCTGTTCCCACGCCTGTTTTTGATCGTTTTCGTCGTGTTACCCACGAGTTCTATCGATTTATTTTCCAGTATAAGTCATTTCACTCTACTGTCTTTGGCTTTAATGTACACACTGACGCACCAGTCGTTTTATTCACATTTATTTCTGATTTGATTCACTTTTTCTTTTCACTGTAATCTGTCAAATGTCATTATCCTTGACGCTATTTCAGGTGTGTGTGTGTGTGTGTGTGTGTGTGTGTGTGTGTGTGTGTGTTGTGTTAGATGGATTTGTATATTTCCCTAAGCGTTGATTTAACTTGTGTTTCCTAAGAGCAAGGTTTTACCACCGCAGTTCGTTAACAATCATTGTGGTTGGTTTTGGTTTCCAAGAGCAACAAACGTTCTGCGTTATGGAAGTTTGTTTTTCTGTTTGGTTTTCAGTGTGATCTATTTTCGTGTCTTAAAACATCTTCCATGAGCTGCAGGGAACCGAGCACGGGTCCAACAATAACAAAACATTTCTGTATGTTTGTAAACTGAACTTCCAGCGGCATTGTTTAACACGCAAACACGGACACGCACATGCACGCGCACACACAAAACAAAACAAAACACCAAGTTCACCTCCGCTTGGTTTGAAACCACAAAAAAAAGAAGAAGAAAAAAAAAACGAACTTCAAACAATCTCTCTCTCTCTCTCTCTCTCTCTCTCTCTCTCTGTCTCTCTCTCTGATGTGACTTAACACATAGGCTACACGTGAGTGAATATTCGTCCTTTCCATGCGCATGTATGTACAGTTTGTTACTGCTTGTCTGATGCCGCATGTAGCTTAATGTCTACTTGATACCCATGAAAATGCGAGTAGGGAGAAAATAATTCCTCAGATATTACATGTACATTCCGTCCCCCCCCCCCCCCCCCCTCTCCCGCCCAATAAACCACTTCTTCACCAACCACCACCCTATCTCTCTCAACTGCTTCTTCTTACGTGGGTGTGCGTTGTGTGTGTGTGTGTGTGTGTGTGTGTGTGTGTGTGTGTGTGTGTGTGGCGCGCGCGCGCGCGCGCGGATGTGTGTGTGTGTGTGTGTGTGTGTGTGTGTGTGCGCATGCGCGCACGCGTGGGTGTGTTTTCAAACTTACATTTTCTCTCTATTTTTTCACTGTGCGTGTGCGCGTACGCGCGCATATGCGCGCGTGTGAGTGTACCCTGCTTGTGTACGTTCTTCTCCACGTGTTTATGCGTATGTTCAGATAAGTAAGGCATGCATGTACATGCTTAATTCTCTCTCTCTCTCTCTCTCTCTCTCTCCTCTCTCTCTCTCTCTCAAGGAAAGTAAGAATAAAACGAGCGGATTGGGATATCGAAGTGATTTGGAATGGATGGGGGAGGGTGGAGTGTTGGAGGGGGTGGGCAGAAGTTTTTAAAAAGAAAAAAAAAATTTAAAAAAAAAAGAAAGAAGAAAGCAGCGGAACCGCAAGGGTTCCCGCCCTTCACCCTGAAGGACTCTTTGCTGCCAATCAACGGCAGCGCGTGCATGGCGCGACCTGCAGAGCAACAAAGTGGCACCTGAGGGCATGAACACAAGTGGTGCTCTCTGGGCCTCTCCAGTGGCCCCTAAGCCTCTCTGAGACAGCCGGCACCCTCTACAGGTCGGCCAGGTGGAGGTAATCGGTCGTTGCTGATTGGCACAAGCGCCCGACTGGAATTCCATGGCTGCATTCTTCGTTGTTTGTGATTTCATCGTTTTTCTCCCCGTGGTGGAATTTTGACAAGGGCTTTGCGATCTGGTTTCTAGCCAATGGTGTTTTATTTCCCTTTTTTCTTTCCTTTATTTTTCTTCTCCTTTTTTTTTCCTTTTTCTGTTCCTTCTTCTTTCTTTTTTATTCGTTTTCTGTTTAGTGTTAGCGGTATGTTATCGGATTAACGATCCGTTAGGTAATGCGATTAAAGAGCATACCGACGTCCGCGCCGATATTCTTTTAGTACCAGGCCCAATGAACAACAACAACAACAATAATCATTTGAAAATAATCAAGACACGTAACTTGATCAATACCTGAAATCTCAAATATGTTCGTCTTGCTGTTAAAAAAACTTGGACAGCCGTCTTGGTGACGGGTGTATTATCCGTTAAACTACTCCGCTTTTAATAAAGTACTCCCTCGAAGAAGGCAGAAAGGATCCCCTAACCCCTAAGCTCCATCTCATAGAAAAAAAAAGAAAAAAAGAAGCTAGGCCAATTTAGAAATACCTGGCACAACGACAAGGACTCCATCAGTACCATCGCCACCGCTTCCTTCACCACCTACTTCCGCATATCTATCTATCTAGCTGGATCTTTCAATTCTTCAATTTAAAGAAAAAACATGTCTATGACTAATACAGCAGCATACAGACACACACGACTTGCCGGCAGAGAGAGAGAGAGAGAGAGAGAGAGAGAGAGAGAGAGAGAGAGAGAGAGAGAGAGAGGATTAAGCCCACTCATCCTTTTCCTGCATTCCAAACAAAACAGTGACAGGGATATCAGCCAAAATGCCTCAGTGGTGAATGTTACGGGCTGCTGAAGACAGGTCGCTGGTTCAAACACACCAGAGGCATTTATTTCATGATTTTATGACCCGGACCGCATCTACCCAGAGTCGAGTGTGCTGGATGGCCTCAAAAAAAAAAACAACAACAACAACAAAAACAAAACAAACAAACAAAACAAACGAACAAACAAGAACAGGAACCACACACTTGAGTTTTATCAAATACATTTTTGAAAATGCAGCTTAGCTTTCCTGACAAACACTGCAGGTATCTGTATCTCACGGACCTGATTACAAGCAGAATATACTCTGAAAGGGAGAGTAGAATGCAATCATGTCAGTCCAAAACATTACAACCTCACACTACCCTCAGTGACCATGATAAACATTCTGTGGCCCTTCGTACCCTGTTCTGGTACGAAATGAATTCGGCTCGTCCTCTACATCCATACCTTTAGTGAGTTCGTTACAATGTTTAAGGTATCGGCCAATTCATATGGACTGCTGATGCATGGATATGGTGGCGATCTATTCTAAGGATGCTCGCTGATGCTTGTTCTTTGTCTGAGTTGTATTACTGTCAGTCAGCAGAGACGTGGTAAGCTGGGTCCTGCGCTTGCTGGCTAAGAATGTAGCTGCAGTGCCGTGTCTCCGCTGCCTGGTTGTCTCGTAACAACCTGATGCTGTTGGCTCCCCATGACCGCTGGATTTAGGGCTGCAGCAGAACACATGTGGCTGTGGCTGTGTACGGGGGAATAGAGAGCGGAAGTGTGGGAGGAATACCACATGTAGGTCACGGAAAAGGAGTATATGTTTATGTTTGTGTGAATGAGTATGAGTGCGCGTGTGTGAGTGTATGTGACTTTGTGTGTGGGCGCGCGCTCTTATTGTTAACAGAAACCATCCGCATTTTTGCACAAACGGAGCATATTTTGTCATGCTTACTAAGTCTTCTAACTAACAACGTTTTTGATTTGTCAGACCAACGTTTCCTTCAGCGATCAGAAACAAAACACACTCAAAAAATGTATTAATCTAGTCAAAGAAAGTCACAATGACAACAGTTCCGCTCAAAGACATTTGACAGAACCGCGCCTCGCTGATCAGTTTGCAGTCTTTTGTTGTTGTCAACATGGTTGAGTTACATTCTTTTGTTACCGTGGCTGTCTTTTTTGTTGTGGTAAACATGGTTGAGTTACATTCTTTGTTACCGTGGCTGTCTTTTTTGTTGTGGTAAACATGGTTGAGTTACATTCTTTTGTTACCGTGGCTACCTTTTTTTTTGTGTAAACATGGTTGAGTTACATTCTTTTGTTACCATGGCTACCTTTTTGTTGTGTAAACATGGTTGAGTTACATTCGTTTGTTACCGTGCTTTAATGCGTTTTGTTTTCCCCAAGCATATACCTACTCTGTATTTTCTTCCCATATGTCTGGGCCACGCTTGGCTTGCAGTTTGGGGAAGCTGATAAGAGCAAAACTGAAGGTGTGTTTTTGTTTGTTTGTTTGATTTTTCCAATTCTTCTGTCATGATGAAGACGCTTTTTTTTTCATAAACAGGAGCAGATACTTTGACGACCCCTTTTCCCACTCCATCCCCGATTTAATAATCGACGAAGAGAACTGAGAGAAGTGAAAGGAAGTACAGAACGTTGGCAGGTGGGGGTGGGGTGGGGAGCACTGCCACGCCAAACCGACTGGTTACATTTGCTAGTAGAATATGAAAAAGAACGAGGCGCTGACATGGACAAGAGAATGAAAGAGAGGTGAAAAGGGCAGAAGGGTGGAAGTGATGACACAAAACCTCCATTCAACTGACGTGTGTTTGAGGAGCAAGCTAAAGGCGGAACGGGCCACTAAACAATCAGCGGGCGCGAAGAATGTGGCATGACCCAAAACTGGGTGGCTGCTCACTCCCAACGCCGGAATGCACGCGTGGTTCAGATTCATCATTTGTTGATAGCTGAGATGTAATCGGAGTCAGACCTGCTTCCACACTGTCCTCGACTTCTGAGGGATGGGGGGAATTGCCCACGCACTCATGCATAGAAATAAGTTTGTGTTAATGAAGAGAAAAGATCAGCATAAAAATGAAGATGGTTAGGCTGATAAATTTAGAGCAGTCGAGTTAATCCGAACCTCTTCCTCTGGGCGCGAAGGAGAAAGTTAATATGATAATGTGTAGGTATTAATAGAAGAATTAACGTTACAAAGATGGACAAAGTTAATATAATTTGTACGTATTAATAGAAGAATTAACGTTACAAAGATGGAGAAACTTAATATGATAATTTGTACGTATTAAGAGAAGAATTAACGTTAAAAAGATGGAAAAAATTAGTATGATAATTTGAACGTATTAATAGAAGAATTAACGTTACAAAGAAGGAGAAAGTTACTATGATAATCTGTACGTATTAACAGAAGAATTAACATTACAAAGATGGAGAAAGTTAATATGATAATTTGTACGTATTAATGTTACAAAGATGGAGAAAGTTACCAGCCGCCGTGGCGAAGTGGTTAGCGTCGCGGACTCCCGGCTGGGAGATCGTGGGTTCGAATCCCATCAGAGTCATGTGGGTTTTTCTGCCCCGACCGGCTCCTACCCAGAGTTGAGTTTGCTGCGGACTCAGTTGGGAAGACCGGGACCACACAGTCGAGTTTCATCCACTTAATGGATGAGTTTCTGAGAGTGTTGCTCAAATTTCTTGACCGACACTGCAGGTGCCTGTATCTCTCGGGCCTGGTTGACGCCGGGATATATTATGAAAGGAAGCGTAGAGTACAGCCCTGTCATGTTAGTCTCAAGCCGAAATGGAAATCCGTAGTATCATCTTAATCATCCTAACACTCATTGATCAGCATTAAAAAAAAGTCAAGTTCTGTGGCCATTCATGCCCTGTTCTCATGGTGACCTCAATTTCGATGTCCTCTCCATGTCTGTGGCCGTGGTTTGGTTCCGTCGGCGTCACCAGTATCGGCGAGTCCATGGGGGCTGTCGTTGGACGGACGTGGTGGCGCCCTCCGGAGGGAGAGCTCACTCACGCCGGCTCCGCGACTAAGCAATTATTGTTGTCAGTAGGGGGCTTAGTAGGTGGTGTCCTGCGTATGTTAGATCAGAACAGGCGCCACTGAACGCCACCGAAGTGACTCGGCAGCAGTGCAGTGTCTCCTCCGGTGGGTTGCCTCTTGACGACTTGACATTGACTGCTCCCTGTAGATTGCTGGTGCCGGGGCTGCGGCGGGGCCGACCGGGCTGTGGCTGTGGACGGGGTATCAGAATGGGCGGCGTGGGTGCACTGCCTCTGAGGTGGCACAGAGGTTGGGAAAGCAAAAAAAAAAAAAAAAAAGAAAAAAAAAGGAGAAAGTTTATATGATAATTTGTACGTATGAACAGAAGAATTAACGTTACAAAGATGGAGGACAGCAGACGTTCAAATAAGCTTTCTTGTCCTGGAAGGAATGAAGTGTCCGCAAGCGCAATCAGAGGAAATCTCCATTGCAGCTGCGCTGCTCGCTTATATACTCCTGCTGTGGCTTTACTCCCCGTTTATGTGCACCATCTATGTATAAGTCAAGGAAAGTGAATTCATAAAACGCAACTTGACCGAAGTGCACCCACGAAAGTATCGCCGTTTCGTTTTTTAAGCGACCTGTACGGAGCAATACCTTGACGACTGACGTGTGGTGCTTTCAGATACGCATTGTGTGAAGATTTGCTTCGTATTATTATGCATTTTATTCATAAAATCGTGTATCCTTGCGATTCCTGATATTCTTCATCATGCCATGACTATTTTTTTTTTTATTTACGTGTTCCGGGTGTACCGACCTCCCTTACGCAGAAACAAAAAAAAATAATAATAAAGAAAAAATGACAGAAGTGAAAAAAAGGAAATGGATGAATGATGCAGAAGAGATACAAAGCAAAAAACAAAAAAGAAAGAAAAAAAGAAAAGAAAAGAAAAGGTCAAAGAAAGTACTTCAAACCATCCTTCATTGATGATGCAATAGCCGGAATAGCTCAGTTGGTAGAGCGCCTGACTCGTAATCTTGGTGATCTGGGTTGCGGGTTCGAATCTCCGCGGGGCGTTTCGGTACAGGGGATTTTTCCCTCGGAGTTAACATTAGTTCTGACTCCATTTCCCATACAGTCCTTCG
>CM065719.1:2693286-2713918 GCA_033310375.1 Conus canariensis
TTCCACAGCCACACCACATGCTGTGGCCACATCGACTGTCAGCAGGACGTCCGCATTAACTCTACCACAGCAATACCATATGCTGTGTCCACTGTCTGCAGGACGTCCACATCATCTACTACAGCCACACCAGATGCTGTGGCCACTGTCAGCAGGACGTCCACCTAATCTCTACCACAGCCGCACCACATGCTGTGGCCACTGTCAGCAGGACGTCCACATCATCTCTACCACAGCCACACCACATGTTGTGGCCTCTGTCAGCAGGACGTCCACATCATCTCTACCACAGCCACACCACATGCTGTGGCCACACCGACAGTCAGGACGTCCACATCATCTCTACCACAGCCACACCACATGCTGTGGCCACACCGACTGTCAGCAGGGCGTCCACATCATCTCTACCACAGCCACACCACATGCTGTGGCCACACCGAATGTCAGCAGGACGTCCACATCATCTACCACAGCTAGACCACATGCTGTGGCCACATCGACTGTCAGCAGGATGTCCACATTATCTCTCCCACAGCCACACCACATGCTGTGTCCACTGTCTGCAGGACGTCCACATCATCTACTACAGCCACACCACATGCTGTGTGGCCACACCGACTGTCAGGACGACGTCCACATCATCTCTACCACAGCCACACCACATGCTGTGGCCATGTCAGCAGGACGTCCACGTCATCTCTTCCACAGCCACACCACATGCTGAGGCCACATCGACTGTCAGCAGGACGTCCACATTAACTCTACCACAGCAATACCATATGCTGTGTCCACTGTCTGCAGGACGTCCACATCATCTACTACAGCCACACCACATGCTGTGTGGCCACACCGACTGTCAGGACGACGTCCACATAATCTCTACCACAGCCACACCACATGCTGAGGCCACTGTCAGCAGGACGTCCACATCATCTCTACCACAGCCACACCACATGTTGTGGCCACTGTCAGCAGGACGTCCACATCATCTATACCACAGCCACACCACATGCTGTGGCCACTGTCAGCAGGACATCCACATCATCTCCACCACAGCCACACCACATGCTGTGGCCACATCGACTGTCAGCAGGACGTCCACATCATCTCTACCACAGCCACACCACATGCTGTGGCCACTGTCAGCAGGACGTCCACATCATCTCTACCACAGCCACACCACATGCTGTGGCCGCTGTCAGCAGGACATCCACATCATCTCTACCACAGACAGACCACATGCTGTGGCCACTGTCAGCAGGACGTCCACATCATCTCTACCACAGCCACACCACATGCTGTGGCCACACCGACTGTCTGCATGACGTCCACATCATCTCTACCACAGCCACACCACATGCTGTGGCCATTGTCAGCAGGACATCCACATCATCTCTACCACGGCCAGACCACATGCTGTGGCTACTGTCAGCAGGACGTCCACATCATCTACCACAGCCACACCACACCCTCTGGCCCCAGACGGCGCCACCTGAGCTTGCAGCCGTGATCGACGGGCATCATCAGACTTTGGAAACAATCTGAAATAAAGGTCTTAGCAGGTATAGTGTCCTGCGAGTTTTCAGTTACAACAGGTACTAACAAACACATCGAGAAGTGACACAGCAGCACTGGGGGCCTCCTTTGTTGAGTGGCTTCACAGCAGCCCGGGAGGCTCCTGTGGATTGCAGGCGCTGAGGTGGAGCTGGATGTGCTGATGTGTGGAGGCAGCAGGATGAACTGTTAGGGAGCAACACCATTGTGGATGCATGGAAGAGAGGGGGGAAATCTGTTGGGAAGCCCCCAACCCACTTTTCCTCCCTAACACCTCCAACAGTAAACTGGAAATGAAACAACCCGACCCCGGCGATCGGCTGGACCACAAACAATGCTGCTGGAAAAGGAAATAGTGGAAATGCTCTCTGCTGCCCTACAGAACAAGGGCGAGGGGGTGAACGTGTCTTCCCACGCTTCCCTCATGCTGAAAACATGAATGTTTTAACTTGGACAATACATTCTAAATTTGATGGCGCCATTACTAACTAAATTATCGTTAAACAAGATGCAAAGCATATAAACGTACTCCCAGTTTATCCAGAATACGCGTGAGATATTTCATAAAGAGGAAAAACCGTCTTGGGCTGGTGTAACCGTTAGTAATGGCTATTCTGGTAAACATCGGCTATCGTCTGTGACCTAAAATGAACATACTTACAAATTTCAGAAAGATCGGCCAAGAACTTTCTGAGATTTTCCATAAAGAAGAAAACCATTATGGGCCGTTAGTAACGGCTCTAACGGTAAACTTAAACATCGGACAACATCCGTGACCCATAATGAACATATCTACAAATTTTCAGAAATATCGGCCACGTACTTTCTGAGATATTCCATAAAGAAGAAAACCGTTACAGGCCGTTACAGCCGTTAGTAACGGCTATAACGGTAAACTAAAACATCGGGCATCATCCGTAATCCATAATGAAGATACCTGCTAATTTTCACAAAGATCGGCCAAGTACTTTCTGAGATATTCCATAAAGAAGAAAAGCGTTACGGGCCGTTACAGCCGTTAGTAACGGCTATAACGGTAAACTAAAACATCGGGCATCATCCGTAACCCATAGTGAACATACCTGGTAATGTTCACAAAGATCGGCCAAGTACTTTCTGAGATATTCCTTAAAGAAAAAAAAAACACGTTACAGGCCGTTACAACCGTTACTAATGCTATAACAGTAAACTAAAACATCAGGCATCATCCTAAACCATAATGAACATACCTGCTAATTTTCACAAAGATCGGCCAAGTACTTTCTGAGATATTCCATGAAGAAAAACAACCGTTACAGGCCGTTACAGCCGTTAGTAACGGCTGTAACGGTAAACTAAAACACGGGCATCATCCGTGACCCATGATGAACATACCTACAAATTTTCAGAAATATCGGCCAAGTGCTTTCCGAGATATTCTATAAAGAAGAAAAAGCGTTACAGGCCGTTACAGCCGTTAGTAACGGCTATAACGGTAAACTAAAACATCAGGCATTTTTCGTGACCCATAATGAACATGCCTACATATTTTCTGAAAGATCGGCCTAGTACTTTTTGAGATATTCTATAAAGAAGAAAAACCGTTACAGGCTGTTACAGCCGTTAGTAACGGCTATAACGGGGTAAACTAAAACATCGGGCATCATCCGTGACCCATAATGAACATACCTGCTAATTTTCACAAAGATCGGCCAAGTACTTTCTGAGATATTCCATAAAGAAGAAAAGCGTTACAGGCCGTTACAGCCGTTAGTAACGCTGTAACGGTAAACTAAAACATCGGGCATCATCTGTGACCCATATAAACATTACTACAAATTTTCAGGAAGATCGGCAAGTACTTTTTAATATTTCTAAAAGAAGAAAAGCGTTAAGGCTGTTATAGCCGTTAGTAACGGCTGCACGGGGTAAACTAAAACATCGGGCATCATCCGTGACCCATAATGAACATACCTGCTAATTTCACAAAGATCGGCCAAGTACTTCGGAGATATCTATAAAGAAGAAAAAGCGTTACAGGCCGTTACAGCCGTTAGTAACACACAGACAGACACACAGACACACACACAGACAGCATTTCTTCGTTCCATTCTAAAGTACTCCCTGTTCTTTAAGAACTGGGAGTGCAAAAAAAAAAGAAGAAAAGAAAGAAAAAGGAAAGAAATGGTAGAAACAGGTTTTGTAAGTGGGAAAAGGAGGGGGGGGGGGGGGGGGGGGGGGGGGGGGGGGGGGGGGCGTTGTTAAGCCCGAAACAACTGTCAACTGAGAACTTCCAGTGATGAATTGAATTTATGTTCAGTACTTTTACCTGCATACTAACGAAGACGAAATTCAGAGACGTAAAAAAGACCGCCTTGCAATGTGAGAGTGAGTCATGCCTAGTACAAGGAGCTTCGCTGTGAAGTCTGCTTGTTAATATTCTGCCTCGCTGTGAAGTATACTTGTTAATATTCTGCCTCTTAATTCCACAGAGATTAGCCTGGAAACCAAACGACAGTAAATCGCCTTTTGATAAGTCTGCGTTGATTTACAAGCCATCATGACTCATTGGAATGTCAAGGGCGGCGAGTGGAAGGTCGTGGATTTGAACCCCGTGAGAGAAACATATGAGCTTTTTGGCCCCGGTTGGTGTTGGTTCACATTCGTCGAAAGTCTTATGGGTTCAAATGGGCAGACTGAAATCACATGGGTGACCTACATTCACATTAATGAGTGCGTCTCTGAGAGCGCCGATCAATTTTCCTAGCCAAGACTGCATGTGCCTGTATCTCTGCGGCCTGGTTGACACGAGGGTATGCTATGAAAAGAAACAAGAGTTTCACCCTGTTACACACCCTCATACCATAATGGACCCCCATGTCATCGTTGTCTTTGTCGGCATTTTCTTTCGTTATCTGAAAAAGAAGGAAAATCTCTCGAATCTGTTATACATGCTCAGTTCTCTTTGTGTCCCTCCCCCCCTCCCCCCCTCCCCCCCCCCCCCCTCCACGTGCATAGCTATGGTGCAGTACATGTGGGAGTTAGATAGACAGCAGGTTCATGGGAACTGTTCCTGGACAGACGTGGTTTCACTCTCCCTCCGAAGAAGAATGCTGACTCAGTCTGGCTCAGCGACTAAGCAGTTCTCGTCGTCAGTAAGGAATCTTGCATTAGCTGGAAGAGAACAAGCACCACTGACCACCATCGAAGTAACTCCGCGGCAGTCACTTTGTCCTCCGGCGGGCTGCCATAGACCCTGATGTTATGACATCCCTATGGACTGGGTTTTGGCAGTGCACTTTGTCCTCCGGCGGGCTGCCATAGACCGGCCTGATGTTATGACATCTCTATGGACTGGGTTTTGGCTGTGCACTTTGTCCTCCGGCGGGCTGCCATAGACCTGATGTTATGACATCCCTATGGACTGGGTTTTGGCTGTGCACTTTGTCCTCCGGCGGGCTGCCATAGACCTGATGTTATGACATCTCTATGGACTGGGTTTTGGCTGTGCACTTTTGTCTTCCGGCGGGCTGCCATAGACCTATTACATCTCTATGGACTGGGTTTTGGCAGTGCACTTTGTCCTCCGGCGGGCTGCCATAGACCTGATGTTATGACATCCCTAAGGACTGGGTTTTGGCAGTGCAACAAGACGTCATGGGTATTGCTGTCCAAGGTGAAACTGGAAAGAGCGACTTTGAAATCCTTGATGACACAAAATAGAACGAAAAAGGCTTAATTTGTGATATTTGATGAAGTTAAATCCGATTTTGCTTTTTAAATGCCGTTTTGCTTCAGAACGTGTTCATCAAGCTCAATGGATGATGGATGTATATATATATATATATATTTTTTTTTATTTTTTTATAAACATTACAGAATGCTGAGGAGAGAAAAGTGTTCATTTTCTTTATATATATAAAAACATGTTTAAGATTTAAGAGAAAATGTCAAAAACAACCGAGGAGCAGAAAATAGACAAAAAAGAACTTTAAGACAGCATGGAAAAGAAAGATCTTACTCATAATTTGCGTGCGTGCGTGCGTGTGTGTGTGGGGGGGGGGGGGGGGGGGGGGGGGGGGGGGTGAGAGAGTTCCCTACAACGGATGAGTCTTAACGGGCTAGCCATACCTTAGAGTATTGAGGAGCGTAGCCCGACGCGCTATCCTTGGTTCAATGACATCCTCTCTCTCTCTCTCTCTCTCTCTCTCTCTCTCTCTCTCTCTTCTTTCTGTCTGTCTGTCTGTCTGTCAGTCTGTCTGTCTGTCAGTCTGTGCTGTCTGTCTGTCTGTCTGTCTGTCTGTTTCGCAATCAATCTGCGTTCTAACCGTTAGGGCAGTGGGTCCAACATGGCCGTGACAGTCATGGTCTTTAGGACATCTGCATCGTCCTTTCAGACAAAACCAAAGCGCGGTCATGTGTTCGGGAAACTTTCCTGGTTTGTACACTTAATTGGTTTGCTCTAAACGCGGAGCTTCAGAACTACGTCGTCATTTATTTCGCAAGCTTTGAAAATATTTCTGTTCATCACCAGTACAACCTAACAGGCGAACTGGAGAGAGGACAGCGGCAAACACCAGCACACCGGCGAGTGTTTACGTGATATTTTTCATTGTCTTACCCCAAACTCCTCTCCTTCTGTCCCACCTGCCTGGGTCCCCCCCCCTCTCTCTCTCTCTCTCTCTCCGTACCCTCCCCCACCTCTAAGCCTATCCTGCAAGCCCACAAACCAAACCAAAAGCCAAATCTTTTCATCTTAACATAAGCCGTTCAAATTCCGTTGGCTTCTGGCGGCCGGGGCTGTGCTATTTCCAGGGACAAAGGGCGGAAAGCTCCGCGGGTTTGTATAACAACCGATCCGAATCCAGAGCAGGGCTGTTTCTGTTTACCGTGCGCCTGAATGCCAAGTATTTCTATGGGTTTCTAAGTCGGTCCGCTCCTGTGGAATTTTTTCTGCTTTGATGAGTACCTTGCGGCCATAGTCACCGATTGAACGGCAAAATGGTCGTTACGGCGACGTCACTACGCCAGCCTGCACGATCGTACCACCGACATTGTCTGCTGATTGGCTGACATTTAGGTTTAACGTCCACGCCCACCTCAGGTATCATGACACACGGAGATAATAATCTCAGGAGAGTTGCGGTGTGAGGACGTATCTAAACTACACCTGTACCACCAGAATGACAACTGGTTAAGAAGAGGAGCAAAAATTCCAGTTGACCTACTGGTTGCCAGGGGTTCAAACTCAGCCGTTGAATATCAACGGTCTGATGGCCAAACTGCGAAGGTTACACGCACGCTGTGTGCTGGATAATCGAGGATGTACCTGTAACACATTGTCAACACCTGTTGCATAACGTGAAGTATGGAACAGGCAGGAAAATCCGTTTCTGGTTAAATGACAGATATAATTTCATGGCACGTGACTCGATTTTGAATGGACTTCTATAGCACGCTGCTAATTGAAGTAAACCCAGACAAACAAACTTTTCCGTTTGACCACTATTTTCTGCATCTTCTATGCATTTGAGCACGTACATTGTGTTAAGTCAGTTAACTGAGAGGATGACAGTCTTCGATCATCGATCATTGAACATGTTCTTAAGAGCCATAAATATGTTCTTGATAGAACATATTCTTGAGAGCCTAGACAGCTGTAAAATATTCTTGAGAGCCTAGACAGCTGTAAATTATTCTTGAGAGCCTAAACAGCTGTAAATCTTCATTCTTACTTGGAAGAAAGAACTCACGGCCTTCATTCACTGACTCGAAGCCCGGACCTCCAAGACATGTCCGAAACAGAGACTATTAGAATATGACACAAGTTGAGAATATGGGCACCAGGATATATACCACTGGAACTATACTCTGAATGGTTCGAACTTAGCCGAAAACTCTGTTCACAAACAACGACTTCGATGAAGCACAATGAATATGCATGCATCATCCACAGACACGTATATACACTCTAGCCAGCACGCTCACAACAGAGCCCGCAAAAAAAAGAAAGAAAAAAGACTGGGTCCACAGAATGGGCGGATAAAATGGCCAGCGAAGGCATGGAAAATGAAAACCTCATGCCACTGTAAAGATGTCATCGTAAAAAAGGGGATACTGGCTTTTGAAGAAAGGATCTTATGAACACAAAAGCAATGACAATGTTGAGGCTGACGGAGAATTACCGCTTCATCTTACAGACTGGCATTTAATGCTCTAATGATGACAGGCGTTACGTATTCATGCGGACCCAGGATCTCTACACTTCCTATCTGGTTTCAAATTATTTACTGTAGCTGTTATGAAAATGTCATTAATTCATGCTCATGGGCTGACGTATAGCAACCATTTTTAAAGATTGGTCTGATGTTTTTATACTGACAAAACGAAAATAAACTATGAAGTTTTTTTTAGTGAAAGAAAAGCAAATTATTTCATTTAACGGACTGCTATCAAGGGACAGTTTTAACTCATAAGAATCCGACAGGTAATCATCAGGGAATCTCTCTTGACTTCATGCCATTGCTCTCGCTGTTTTAAGTCCATCTCTCTTGACTTCATGCCATTGCTCTCGCTGTTTTAAGTCCATCTCTCTTGACTTCATGCCGTTGCTCTCGCTGTCTTGGTTCAGTCCATCTCTCTTGACTTCATGCCATTGCTCTCGCTGTCTTGGTTCAGTCCATCTCTCTTGACTTCATGCCGTTGCTCTCGCTGTCTTGGTTCAGTCCATCTCTCTTGACTTCATGCCGTTGCTCTCGCTGTCTTGGTTCAGTCCATCTCTCTTGACTTCATGCCATTGCTCTCGCTGTCTTGGTTCAGTCCATCTCTCTTGACTTCATGCCATTGCTCTCGCTGTCTTGGTTCAGTCCATCTCTCTTGACTTCATGCCATTGCTCTCGCTGTCTTGGTTCAGTCCATCTCTCTTGACTTCATGCCATTGCTCTCGCTGTCTTGGTTCAGTCCATCTCTCTTGACTTCATGCCGTTGCTCTCGCTGTCTTGGTTCAGTCCATCTCTCTTGACTTCATGCCGTTGCTCTCGCTGTCTTGGTTCAGTCCATCTCTCTTGACTTCATGCCATTGCTCTCGCTGTCTTGGTTCAGTCCATCTCTCTTGACTTCATGCCGTTGCTCTCGCTGTCTTGGTTCAGTCCATCTCTCTTGACTTCATGCCGTTGCTCTCGCTGTCTTGGTTCAGTCCATCTCTCTTGACTTCATGCCGTTGCTCTCGCTGTCTTGGTTCAGTCCATCTCTCTTGACTTCATGCCATTGCTCTCGCTGTCTTGGTTCAGTCCATCTCTCTTGACTTCATGCCATTGCTCTCGCTGTCTTGGTTCAGTCCCACCCCCTTCTCCCCCAATCGCTCTGTCTCTCTGTCTCACCACTTCCTATTTCCCCCACCCTCCCTTTTGCTCTGATATTCCGGTCAAACATATTCTATTAACAACAACAACAACAACAACACAAACACACACCACGCACACAAACACACACATACAACACACGCACACATACACATATTACGCACACACACACACACACACACACACACACACACACACACACACAACACACTTCCTTCGCAAATTGTTCCTTCTTTTTTCCCTCCTTTCCTCCCCCTCCCCCCTCCTCCGGTAAGTGGCGTGATCGACGCAGGCTGTCTGGTTGTCAGACGCAACAGATCGGGCCGATGTCTATCACCAAGTTCCCAGCGGGGCGCTCTCTCGATCGAGAATATTGTTTGAAGAAGGCGTTAGATCCAAGTCACTCCATCAGCCTTGCTTTCCACAAATAGTTCCTTCAAAGTAAACGATGATGCACCGATGAATGTTTGAAGAGAGAGAGAGAGAGAGAGAGAGAGAGACGTGACGTGACGTGTGTGCAATGACCTCATTTCTCGGATGACGCACTCTCAGTTTCTCTGACTGCGGTGTGATGGGAAAGACATTTATGGTAATGGCGGATGTTCTACACAAGATATTACCATACAGACACACACGCTCTCTTTGGCTCTGTCTCCTCTGTCTGTCTCTCTAACGAACACACACACACACACACACACACACACACACACACACACACACACACACACACATATATATATATATATATATATCTAATATATAAATGGCAAATTCTGTGTGTGTTGTGTGTGTGTGTGTGTCTGTGTCTGTGTGTCTGTGTATGCTATAGACTCAAAAACGGCTCAACCGATTGTCATGAAATTTGGCAGGTACGTCTGTTGTGACCCGAGGATGGTTTTGGGCTAATCTCTAAAAAAATAAAACCGTTAAAAACCGTTTAAAAAGCTGTTATAACGGTTTCAAAGACATCCTTTTTCCTCTGCTTTTCTTCAAATAGCCGTTGTGACATTGCACAGGTACAGGACTACTTCTCTAAAATCAGAACCGTTGTTTGGCAGTTAAAAAACGTTATTTATAACAGTTAAAAACCGTTAAAAACACCAAACCCTATAAAAGAAACTGTTTAAAACCCGATCTTCTTCAAATTTAGCAGGCACGTCTGTTGTGAACCGAGAATGGTTTTGGGCTAATCTCTCAAAAAAATAAAACCGTTAAAAACCGTTAAAAAATTTTTTTTCTCTGCTTTTCTTCAAATGGCCGTTGTGACATTGCACAGGTACAGGGCTACTTCTCTAAAATTAGAACCGTTATTTGGCAGTTAAGAAACGTTATTTGTAACAGCTAAAAACCGTTAAAAACACCAAACCCTATAAAAACTGTTTAAAACCCGATCTTCTGAGGATGGCGGCCACGACAGTCATCGGATCGCCACCAAACTTGACATAAGCCTACAGGAACATCCAGCGGGTAACATAGGGTCATTAGATAGTCATTATGACCATTAAATTTGACCGTTAAAAACCGTTATTTTCAAAATTTAGGCTGTTCTTGATGAAATTCGGTATACATGTGCAGTTTTAAATGCCGAAAAATGATATACAACTTTTACGAACCGAAATTTAAAATTGACCGTTAAAAAACGTTATTTTATAAATTTAGAGTATTCTTCAAGAAATTCGATATACATGTGCAGTTCTGAACGCTAAACAATGATATACAATTTTCAAGATCCGAAACTTAACATTGACCGTTAAAAACCGTTATTTTCTGAATTTCGAAATTTTCACCCTTCTTGATAACATTCCGTATGCACGTACAGTTTTAAGCGCTGAACAATGTTATGCAAATTTTACGAACCAAAACTTAACATTGGCCGTTAAAAACCGTTAAAAAAACTGTTATAACGGTTTCAGAGACATCCTTTTTCCTCTGCTTTTCTTCAAATAGCCGTTGTGACATTGCACAGGTACAGGACTACTTCTCTAAAATTAGAACCGTTATTTGGCAGTTAAAAAACGTTATTTATAACAGTTAAAAACCGTTAAAAAACAGCAAACCCTATGAAAGAAACTGTTTACAACCCGATCTTCCTGAAATTTAGCAGGTACGTCTGTTGTGACCCGAGGATGGTTTTGGGCTAATCTCTAAAATAATAAAACCGTTAAAAACCGTTAAAAAAAGCTGTTATAACGGTTTCAAAGACATCTTTTTCCTCTGCTTTTCATCAAACGGCCGTTGTGACATTGCACAGGTATGGGGCTACTTCTCGAAAATTAGAACCGTTATCTGGCAGTTAAGAAACGTTATTTATAACAGTTAAAAACCGTTAAAAACACCAAACCCTATAAAAAAAACTGTTTAAAACCCGATCTTCTGAGAGTTTTAAGCGCTGAACAATGTTATGCAAATTTTACGAACCAAAACTTAACATTGACCGTTAAAAAGCGTTATTTTCTAAATTTACACCGCTATTGATAAAATTCGGTATGCGTATGTCCAGTAACGGTAAGTAATTTTGCAACATGGATGGGACAGGGTAGGGGGATGAAAAGGGAGGAATGAGAGGGGCCAGAAAAATGATTGTACAGTGCAAAGCCTGATACAGTATTTTTTCATTGGACACAGACCCGTTGAAATAAACTTCTTCTGCACAAAGTCTATTCCTACAAAATTAAGGGCAATCAGAAGAATGGGAATGGGAACAGTGAGTGCAGGCGGAAAATCGAGCGAGAAAAGCATCTCGACGTGCTAGGGAAGATCCAGAGGAAAGGGGCCAGAGGCAGGCGGAAAACAATAGAATGTATAAGAGAGAGAGAGAGAGAGAGAGAGAGAGAGAGAGAGACAGACAGACAGACAGACAGACAGACAGACAGACAGACAGAATGTGTATTTGTGTGGGGGGAGGAGGTGGGAAGATGTTGGGGGGGGGGGGGGGGGGATTGATTGTAAATCAAAACAATTAATACATGTTTGCTCTCACGTGAGTATCGCAAAGAATGTTCATATCCCGGGCAACGCCGGGTGCCCCTGCTAGTAAGTATATATATATATATATATATATATTTGTTACATTAAAAGCAAGTTAAAATCAAGCTTCTAAAAACATCTACAAATTTGTTTCACGCTGTGCGGTCGTCAAGATGTGATGAGCTTGTGTTGCCAGTGCCACGTATATATATAGCTAGCTGGTTTGCTGTTGTTTTTTCCCGTGCTACATGTGTTTCTCAGGTGTTGGTTTTTTTCGCTGATAGAAACTTCCATCTGTGTCTGCAATTGTTAACCATTTCTGTTCTAGCATTTAGAGTTGCCAACTGTGGTTTACATAGTATAATGTATTTCTCTGTTAGGCATAGATTGCATTTTTTTGAAATGTTGTTGTATGATGCTGCTCTTTTTAAAATTTTCCAAGATATGTTGTAGTCTATGTTTTTTTCTTTAAGTTTCCAAATGTATTTACTCAATTCTGTTTGGTTTTTGTATCTTTCTTTGTTGAATGATTGTTTATGGTTTGCATATCTAGTTTTGAATTGGTTTTCCGTGATACCTACATATGATTCTTTTGCGTTCTCTGATGTTACAGTGGCTTGGTACACAATGTTGTTATAAAGGCATTTGTTGCTTAGGGGGCACTGTTCTTTTTTGGTACAGTTACAAGATTTCCTTTCGTTACCCTCCTTTTTTTCTGTGCTGCTTTTCATTTTGTTTGCTGAATCGATGGCATTTTTAAGGTTTGGCATACATGAATATGATAATTTGATGTTGTTTTTGTTGAATATCTTGAATAATTTATGGTCTTTTGGGAAAGATGATGTCAAGATTTTAAAGAATTCTTTCCCTACATTTGTTTTAACTCTTGCATCATATGGGGGATTGTACCATATGATATTCCTTTTCCTGTTCTTTCTGCATCTTTTTGTATCATTGTCTGGATCGTATCTTAGTTTGTAATTGTAGCCACTTGTATGTAACGCCTCTTGGTATTCAGCTGTAGCGTTGTTGAATACTGTTTCGTTACATGACAAATTGGATAGTCTTTTATTTATGCTTTTGGGTATTGTTTTCAGTATGGAGGGTGGGTGATTGCTTTTGATGTTTACATAAACAGGCGTGTCATTTGGTTTCTTGTATGGTTTATATGTGTGTTGGTTGAGGTCTAACGTTATGTCTAAATAGTTCACTATCTTTTTGTTTGCTTCTATTGTGATTTTTAAGTTTTGGTTGTGGAAAATTTTACACAATTCTTTTTTCTTATTTTCAATGTAACAAATGTCGCTCCCACTGTGGTTGAGCACTGTTTTTAAGATTGCGCTGATCCTCAGTACCATTCTCTCTCTCTCTCTCTCTCTCTATATATATATATATATATATATATATATATATATATATATATATATATATATATATATACACGCATGCGCGTGCGCGCACGTGGTGTGTGCATGTTTGCTTTTACTCCACCATTATTTTTTGTTTGCATATGAACAAATTCCAAATATTCAGTAGTTTTTAGCAAGGCATGGTTGATATTTTTCTTTTACCCCTTCAAAATCATTTTGGGCGATTATATCAATCAATAGGATTCCAGCATATTTGTTTTTCTGTTCACTTTCTTTTTCCAACCAATCCTTTGTCTGCTGGCTATGCTTTCAATCAAAAACAGAAACTGAAAACAGTGTTTGCTGAAGGATTCCATCCTATTAACTGAAGTTCTTATCACTCTTCCCTCCGGATTTGATCCTTCTTCTTCTTCTTCTTCTTCTCTGTCTGTCTCTGTCTCTCAATCTCTGTCTCTGTCTGTCTGTCTGTCTCTCTTAAAAAAAAAATCAATGAAGTTGAAGGACCTATATCCATCTTCGTAACGTGTCTCCTTCTCTGACCCGATTCAGTGTTAGTCTAGCCGACCGAAAAGGCCGTCAGAAAGTTGGTAGATCCTCAGAGTCTTTTTACGGGCGAATATGTCAAGACTGGCGATAAACAAACTAAACCCTACATAAACTGGCCTTAATTAAACTAAAAAGAAAGAAGACACAAGAGAGAGAGAGAGAGAGAGAGAGAGAGAGAGAGAGAGAGAGAGAGAGAGAGAGAGAGAGAGAACAGATTCGCGCGGCCTGTGTCAGACAGTCCGTCCGTAATATCCCCAAAACGCGCTCAGACAATCCCGCTGCAAAATGGACACTTCCTCGTTTCTTCATCATCACCAATGAATGCAATATATTTGCAAGAAATGGAGGACGGGCGGGATGGGGGGAGAGAGAACCCGCTTTCCACTTGACAAGTCCGCTAACTACTGCAGTAAATCAAAAAAGATACCGCACCATAAAACAAAACCCTGTATGTATATATAAAGCAACCATGTACTCGGCCATGTCCCCCCACCGGCTCCCCTGGACGGAGAAGCGTCAAGATAATCTACTGGGGTGTACCTGCAACCGCAGGGCTCATAAAGGTGCCATGATGGAATGTTAACTGAGGGGCGGACAACTTCGGGGCGAGCGGAAAGAACAGTTTCCGGCAGAACTGCGCATGCCTCCGTGGCAGAAAGACAAGACAAAAAATGGACAAACCGTCATTGCAGAGGAAAGTAATAAGGAGGGCGTGGGAGGGGGGTGGGGGTGGGGGGACGGGGAGGATGAGGAGAGAACACGTGTGTGTGTGTGTGTGTGTGTGTGTGTGTGTGTGTGTGTGTGTGTATGTGTGTGTGTGTGTGTGTGTGTGTGTGTGTGTGTGTGATGTGTGTGTGTGTGTGTGTGTGTGTGTGTGTGTGTGTGTGTGTGTGTGGTGTGTGTGTGTGTGAAGCGGGGGAGGGGGCACTATCAAAATCGAAAGTCTTTTCACTAGAAGTGACACTGGACGATTAAAGAAAAAAAAAAAGGGATGAGGAGGAATCTGTAGGACATGGTGTGTGTGTGTGTGTGTGTGTGTGTGTGTGTGTGTGTGTGTTGTGTGTGTGTGTGTGTGTGTGTGTGTGTGAGTGTGTGTGTGTGTGTGTGCCTGTGTGCGCGAATGTGTGTGTGTGTGTGTGTGTGTGCGTGCGTGCGTGCGTGTGTGCGTGCGTGCGTGCGTGCGTGCGTGCGTGCGTGTGTGTGTGTGTGTGTGTGTGTGTGTGTGTGTGTGTGTGTGTGTGTGTGTGTGTGTGTGTGTGTAACAGAAGACTTACAAGCTATTTAATACAGAACTATTTGATAAAGCAACACCAAACAGTAATTTGGTAATGTGAGTGAATAAAAAAAAATTCATTAACCGAATATTTAGAAAGAATGGGAATTTACTGTTCCATTTCATTGCAAGAAAAGGTATGTTAAATATTCAGTATTTGTCCCGTGTACGTGCACGCGTGCGCGTGTGCGCGGTGTGTGCGCGCACGTGTGTGTGTGTGTGTGTGTGTGTGTGTGTGTGTGTGTGTGTGTGTGTGTGTGTGTGTGTGAGAGAGAGAGAGAGAGAGAGAGAGAGAGAGAGAGAGAGAGACAGAGACAGAGACAGAGACAGAGAGACCGAGACAGAAATGGACAGAGAGACAGTGTGTGTGTGTGTGTGTGTTGTGCGTGCGTGCGTGCGTGCGTGCGTGCGTGCGTGCGTGCGTGCGTGCGTGTGTGTGTGGTGTGTGTGTGTGTGTGTGTGTGTGTGTGTGTGTGTGTGTGTGTGTGTGTGTGTGAAGGAGCAACAGGGAACTTAAGATTCAAATGCTTTATTATCCATTAAAAACCACAGTATGAACGGAATTTATCTTCTGCCCAAACCTGCTCATCAAGTCATTTATGGCCTGTCCGACATAGGACACGCGAGGGTTGGAAGGAAGTTGAAATAAAAACTATGTGAACACACAGCAAATATCACTCTGTCTGTCTGTCTGTCTGTCTGACTGACTGTCTGTCTTTCTGCCTGTCTGTCTGTCAGTCTCTCTCTCTCTCTCTCTCTCTCTCTCTCTCTCTCTCTCTCAGACGCACGCACGACACGCATACGTGCGTGCGCGCGCGCGCGCCACACACACACACAGAGAGAGGGAGAGAGAAGAGAGAGAGAGAGAGAGAGAGAGAGAGGCCACATGAGGAAACAGCGAGACATAATTATCATTTACCTCGGACATAGGCACATAAGCGGAAACTACATGCCCGTCACATAAAAGAAAGTTGTGCAAACTCGTGTGTGTGTTGTGTGTGTGTGTGTGTGTGTGTGTGTGTGTGTGTGTGTGTGTGTGTGTGTGTGTGTGTGTGTGTGTGTCAGGAGGAAGTAGGAGAATGAAGGTGAAAGAGGCCGAGGAGAGACAGAGACAGAGACAGGAGAGAGAGAGACAGAGAGAGAGACAGAGAGAGAGAGAGACAGAGACAGAGATAGAGACACAGAGAGAGACAGAGAGAGAGAGAGAGAGAGAGACAGAGACAGAGACAGAGAGAGAGACAAAGATAGACACAGAGACAGAGAGACACAGAGAGAGAGACAGAGAGACAGCCAGACAGACAGACAGAGAGAGAGAGAGAGAGAGAGAGAGAGAAGAGAGAGAAAGAGAGAGAGAGAGAGAAAGAGACAGAGAGAGAGACTTTGGGTGTGACAGGAGCGGATGAGAAGATGTGGTAGAGGTTTTCATTATAACTTATAAATAAAAATCACTCCAGGAAGGGAGTGCTTTGGTATGGTTTTATTATCATTATAATCATCATTTGGTCCAAGCTACTTATCTCTATCAGTCGTATTTAAAACGATAACGTCTAGAGGAGAAAATGGTAGCAGTTCTTTTTTCAGTGTCAGACTTGACACGGTTCCCTCTTCCTCCTGCTTTCTCAAACAAAGCGACAGAAAATGCCAGTTTTTTTTTTTTTTTTTTTTTTTTTTTTTTTTTGTGGTATTCCTAAAAGCATTTCGCTCATGATGGTTAAAAATGATCACTGTCCCCGGTGTTTTTAAAAAAAAGAAAAGAAAAAAAGAGGGAGACTGGGGTGGGGTGGGGGAATTTGGAGAAAGTGCGAGCTTGGAGGTCGGGGGTCAGGAATGCGATGAAGCAGAATGACACATCAGATTGATATGTTTTATTCAGGATACTCTGGGTTGAGATAAACAGCAGACATTTCTTTTCAGATTATTTTGTGGGGGAGGGTGTCTATGCAATATTGGGGACAGTTTTTTGTTTTGTTTTGATGCATGGTCCTGAACAACAAACAACTCAACGGTCAACTAAGTGCGAGGGCCAAGATGCGGTTCCGGTGACCCCCCGCCCCCTCCCGCCCACTCGACATCGAGAGGCTGTAAAAACGAAAAGAAAGAAACCGTTAGACCCTTTGAACATTAACTTAAAGACGAAACAAACTTTTTGTTGATTCGTCCTACCGTCGACCGCCTTAAACTAGCGTGACGAAAACAAAGCGCTAAAACCAGAAGGTGTTAAAAAAAGCACCCTACAGGATACGGTTTTAAATGCATCGCTGACGATACCTCGCGCAATCCATCCCTTCCTCTCGCTTCAGTGGTGGTTTTATTGCACGAAGGTTTAGGTATTGTGGCTGAGGATGATAGGTGAAATCCATGGCACCACACCCTGTGGGGCAAGCACGCACAGACACACCCCACGTGGTTGGATCGGTCCCACTGCACAATTCCACAGGTGGGTGTTCAGGACACAATTCACTTTCTGTCTGCCTGCCTGTCTGTCTGTCTATCTGTCTCTGCCTCAGTCTCTCTCTCTCTCTCTCTCTCTCTCTCTCTCTCTCTCTTTTCTCCTTCCCTTCCTTCTCTCTCTCTCTCTCTCTCTTTCTCTCTCTCTCTCTCTCACACGGACACACACACACACACACACACACACACACACACACACACACACACACCACACACTCAGACGAACGCACACAAAACACTGGCCCGGGTAGGCATACAAACATTAACGCGCATATACGTGAACGCACGCACAAACATATACACAAAAAACTAACAAATCAGTGTAGGCCTACCATCTAAATATAAAACTCTCACTGTCTGTCTGTCTGTCTGTTTCTGTATCTGTCTGTCTGTCTGTCTGTCTGTCTGTCTGTCTGTCTGTCTCTCTCTCTCTCTCTCTCTCTCTCTCTCTCTCTCTCTCCTCTCTCTCTCTCTCTCTCTCTCTCTCTTTCAATGTGACTTTAAGAGACAAGACATTAAGCCAAAAAGGCGGAACAACACGAGTGCTCGCGTCAGAAGAAAAGCCAAACGTTTCCGTATTTCAACGTGACAGCGAATTCTATTTTACATGAAACGCCCTTTCTAAAGTGTACTTTACATGTGTGTCCTTCTGTCGCACTCGGTGACGTACTTATTTTTTTGTTTTTGTTTTTTACATCTTCAGAGAGAGAGAGAGAGAGAGAGGAGAGAGAGAGAGAGAGAGAGAGAGCTATACTGTCCTTTTTACGTTTTTTTTTAAAACGGGGAAAAAACCAAAATGGTAAAGTGAACAGGAGAGTATGGGGTGGAGTGCGTTGCTTACACGCAAATTCATTGTCTTACCATAACACGTTTTTTCTATTTATTCATTTCTCTATTCATTCGTTCGTTTGGTTACTTATGTGATTATTCTAATCGCCCGTGCTGATGCGTAGCATGCGAAGAAGTCACGTTTTGCGTGTGCCTTCGTGATGAAAAGTAGGCTATCGTAAGATAATCGGCGGTTATCTGCACCGAAGTCGTAGCTAAGGTTCTACAGATTTCGCCTCAAAGTAACGATTTGTGGATTCACGAAGATTTTGTTTTTTTAAATGTAAGATAAATAAACTTCTTTTTGTATGCTAAGGCCTCTCTCTTCTCTCTCTCTCTCTCTCTCTCTCCTCCCCTCTCTCTCTCTCTCTCATATACACACACACCTTGTCAGAGAGAGAGAGAGAGAGAGAGAGAGAGAGAGAAAACGAACGAAAACAAAAAATCAGTATAGGCCCTTCTGATGGGGGTGCAGTATACAAATAACCCTTCATACGACAAGGCAATGAGTCGTCGTTTGACAGTAAGTAGCTGACAGATAAGTATATCAATTATGCACAGTGACTGTAACAGCTTTCATTGGACAGAGTAAAACTGTGCGCCTCCTGTAGGCCTTATACAACTGTATGCATAGATGTGCTGTAAAACCCCTTCGTTTTGATATGCCATCAGCAAAGCAGCATAGATGTGCTGTAAAACCCCTTCATTTTGATATGCCATCAGCAAAGCAGCATAGATGTGCTGTAAAACCCCTTGTCACCGATCGGCGGTACTAAATCAGTATGTCCATGTGTTTAGGAGTGGTGTGGGTTCAAGATAGAGAGCGTGCGAGCGTGCATGTATGTGTGCTTGTGTGTGTGTGTGTGTGTGTGTGTGTGTGGTGTGTGTGTGTGTGTGTGTGTGTGTGTGTGTGTGTGTGTGTGCGCGCGCGCGGGGTAAGACTGGGGTTTAGTTAGCTAGAGTTAGGTTAAGTTCCTCAGGGTTAGGTAGAAAGATTAGGCTAGGTAGGAGGCTGGGGAAATAGGACATACAATATTCTTTCATTCCAGTCTTCACTTATTGAAGGAATGGAATGGAAGCGGGAGGTTGGTTTCATTCCCGATTGTTACCCTTTTGTTACTTTGGTTCTACACCAGAGAAGTCGGGCAGGATATCGGTTGTTGTTGTGTTGTCAAGTCTGTGAGTTGTTGTGGTAAAATTGTCGTGTTGTTGCACGAGCAACAACTAGTCCGTTGGTCAGGTGTGTCAGCTCTGCGGAGGGATACACTGCTCTGACCAATCGTTGTTTTGTGTGGTGAGTAGAGTTCGCTTGATTCCGACCAGGGCGGAATGCGTTGGGGTAGCTTCACTTCGGTCCCTGGTGTTCGTCGGAGTGGACGTACTCCTTGTAGGTGCGGCGGCAGCGCCGTTAGTTTTGAAGAGTGACTTCGAGTCATAGTTAGTGCCAGGTCCTCGTCGGGGTTGGGTGCCCTTGGCCTGTGCTGAGTCGGTGTCGTCCTTGTTGGCAGCCACTTCAGCCAGTTGCAGAACTGGTGTGGTTGAACGTCTGTCTGTCCAGGTTGGTGATCTGTTAGGTTCGTTGTGTTGTAGTTCGTCGTGTTGTCTTGTATTATGGCGAGTTGTACTGTAGTTGTCTCATGTTGGGATTAGTTGTATGGTGTTCGTTGCGTATACTGGTGGTCTAGTATGATATTGTCTTGGTTCCGTGATTGAAATTTGTAGTCAGCCGGTTCGTGTTGTTACCTCTTTCCTGTGTATTCTGTAAGTAGTGTACATAGTGGTTCCTGAGTTCGATTGTCATGTGACAGGTTGGCTAGACAATGTGGGTTCGATATAATAACCGTTGATTGGGCGGTGATGTAGATATTGTTTGTGGTTAGTTTGTTAATTTCCGTGGGTTCAATGAGAAGGTAATACGAGGTTGCATTTGGTTGAGGATCATAATATGAGTCAGGTGCAGATGTGTCTGCGTGAATCATAGAGGGGTTTGATGATTGTGCTCAATCTCAATTGTAAATAGTAGGAGTTCGTTGAAATTGATTAACGATTTCAGAGTTGACCTGCACAGCATTGGAATCGGTTAACTGTGTAGTAAGGCCAAGGCCAGTTTGTGGTCGAGTGGTTTATACTGGGGTACGGTCGTAACCATTCAACTTATATTGGTGTCTTTTCACTTTCGTTACGAGTCGGGGTTCTCGACGCGGGTGTCGTGCGCGTGCGGACTGTATCTGTGACGTACGCATTTGGTACAGGACAGTGAGTCCATATGGTTAGAAGTTTTTTTTTAAGCAAATGAGTCGTCACAC
>CM065719.1:2714018-2731518 GCA_033310375.1 Conus canariensis
GGTTGAGATAAACAGCAGACATTTCTTTTCAGATTATTTTGTGGGGGAGGGTGTCTATGCAATATGGGGACAGTTTTTTGTTTTGTTTTGATGCATGGTCCTGAACAACAAACAACTCAACGGTCAACTAAGTGCGAGGGCCAAGATGCGGTTCCGGTGACCCCCCGCCCCCTCCCGCCCACTCGACATCGAGAGGCTGTAAAAACGAAAAGAAAGAAACCGTTAGACCCTTGAACATTAACTTAAAGACGAAACAAACTTTTTGTTGATTCGTCCTACCGTCGACCGCCTTAAACTAGCGTGACGAAAACAAAGCGCTAAAACCAGAAGGTGTTAAAAAAAGCACCCTACAGGATACGGTTTTAAATGCATCGCTGACGATACCTCGCGCAATCCATCCCTTCCTCTCGCTTCAGTGGTGGTTTTATTGCACGAAGGTTTAGGTATTGTGGCTGAGGATGATAGGTGAAATCCATGGCACCACACCCTGTGGGGCAAGCACGCACAGACACACCCCACGTGGTTGGATCGGTCCCACTGCACAATTCCACAGGTGGGTGTTCAGGACACAATTCACTTTCTGTCTGCCTGCCTGTCTGTCTGTCTATCTGTCTCTGCCTCAGTCACTCTCTCTCTCTCTCTCTCCTCTCTCTCTCTCTCTCTCTTCTCTTCTCCTTCCCCTTCCCTTCTCCTTCTCTCTCTCTCCTCTCTCTCTCTCTCTCTCTCTCTCTCTTTCCGCCTCTCTCTCTCTCTCTCGTTTTCCCTCTCTCATCACACGGACACACACACACACACACACACAACACACACACACACACACACACACACACTCAGACGAACGCACACAAACACTGGCCCGGGTAGGCATACAAACATTAACGCGCATATACGTGAACGCACGCACAAACATATACACAAAAAAACTAACAAATCAGTGTAGGCCTACCATCTAAATATAAAACTCTCACTGTCTGTCTGTCTGTCTGTTTCTGTATCTGTCCTGTCTGTCTGTCTGTCTGTCTGTCTGTCTGTCTGTCTCTCTCTCTCTCTCTCTCTCTCTCTCGTCTCTCTCCTCTCTCTCTCTCTCTCTCTCTCTCTTCAATGTGACTTTAAGAGACAAGACATTAAGCCAAAAGGCGGAACACACGAGTGCTCGCGTCAGAAGAAAAGCCAAACGTTTCCGTATTTCAACGTGACAGCGAATTCTATTTTACATGAAACGCCCTTTCTAAAGTGTACTTTACATGTGTGTCCTTCTGTCGCACTCGGTGACGTACTTATTTTTTTGTTTTTGTTTTTTACATCTTCAGAGAGAGAGAGAGAGAGAGAGAGAGAGAGAGAGAGAGAGGAGAGAGCTATACTGTCCTTTTTACGTTTTTTTTTTTAAAACGGGGAAAAAACCAAAATGGTAAAGTGAACAGGAGAGTATGGGGTGGAGTGCGTTGCTTACACGCAAATTCATTGTCTTACCATAACACGTTTTTTCTATTTATTCATTTCTCTATTCATTCGTTCGTTTGGTTACTTATGTGATTATTCTAATCGCCCGTGCTGATGCGTAGCATGCGAAGAAGTCACGTTTTGCGTGTGCCTTCGTGATGAAAAGTAGGCTATCGTAAGATAAATCGGCGGTTATCTGCCACCGAAGTCGTAGCTAAGGTTCTACAGATTTCGCCTCAAAGTAACGATTTGTGGATTCACGAAGATTTGTTTTTTTAAATGTAAGATAAATAAACTTCTTTTGTATGCTAAGGCCTCTCTTCTCTTCTCTCTCTCTCTCTCTCTCTCTCTCTCTCCCTCTCTCTCTCTCTCTCATATACACACACACCTTGTCAGAGAGAGAGAGAAGAGAGAAGAGAGAGAGAGAGAGAAAACGAACGAAAACAAAAAATCAGTATAGGCCCTTCTGATGGGGGTGCAGTATACAAATAACCCTTCATACGACAAGGCAATGAGTCGTCGTTTGACAGTAAGTAGCTGACAGATAAGTATATCAATTATGCACAGTGACTGTAACAGCTTTCATTGGACAGAGTAAAACTGTGCGCCTCCTGTAGGCCTTATACAACTGTATGCATAGATGTGCTGTAAAACCCCTTCGTTTTGATATGCCATCAGCAAAGCAGCATAGATGTGCTGTAAAACCCTTCATTTTGATATGCCATCAGCAAAGCAGCATAGATGTGCTGTAAAACCCCTTGTCACCGATCGGCGGTACTAAATCAGTATGTCCATGTGTTTAGGAGTGGTGTGGGTTCAAGATAGAGAGCGTGCGAGCGTGCATGTATGTGTGCTTGTGTGTGTGGTGTGGTGTGTGTGTGTGTGTGTGTGTGTGTGTGTGTGTGTGTGTGTGTGTGTGTGTGTGCGCGCGCGCGGGGTAAGACTGGGGTTTAGTTAGCTAGAGTTAGGTTAAGTTCCTCAGGGTTAGGTAAAAGATTAGGCTAGGTAGGAGGCTGGGGAAATAGGACATACAATATTCTTTCATTCCAGTCTTCACTTATTGAAGGAATGGAATGGAAGCGGAGGTTGGTTTCATTCCCGATTGTTACCCTTTTGTTACTTTGGTTCTACACCAGAGAAGTCGGGCAGGATATCGGTTGTTGTTGTGTTGTCAAGTCTGTGAGTTGTTGTGGTAAATTGTCGTGTTGTTGCACGAGCAACCCAAATAGTCCGTTGGTCAGGTGTGTCAGCTCTGCGGAGGGATACACTGCTCTGACCAATCGTTGTTTTGTGTGGTGATAGAGTTCGCTTGATTCCGACCAGGGCGGAATGCGTTGGGGTAGCTTCACTTCGGTCCCTGGTGTTCGTCGGAGTGGACGTACTCCTTGTAGGTGCGGCGGCAGCGCCGTTAGTTTTGAAGAGTGACTTCGAGTCATAGTTAGTGCCAGGTCCTCGTCGGGGTTGGGTGCCCTTGGCCTGTGCTGAGTCGGTGTCGTCCTTGTTGGCAGCCACTTCAGCCAGTTGCAGAACTGGTGTGGTTGAACGTCTGTCTGTCCAGGTTGGTGATCTGTTAGGTTCGTTGTGTTGTAGTTCGTCGTGTTGTCTTGTATTATGGCGAGTTGTACTGTAGTTGTCTCATGTTGGGATTAGTTGTATGGTGTTCGTTGCGTATACTGGTGGTCTAGTATGATATTGTCTTGGTTCCGTGATTGAAATTTGTAGTCAGCCGGTTCGTGTTGTTACCTCTTTCCTGTGTATTCTGTAAGTAGTGTACATAGTGGTTCCTGAGTTCGATTGTCATGTGACAGGTTGGCTAGACAATGTGGGTTCGATATAATAACCGTTGATGGGCGGTGATGTAGATATTGTTTGTGGTTAGTTTGTTAATTTCCGTGGGTTCAATGAGAAGGTAATACGAGGTTGCATTTGGTTGAGGATCATAAATGAGTCAGGTGCAGATGTGTCTGCGTGAATCATAGAGGGGTTTGATGATTGTGCTCAATCTCAATTGTAAATAGTAGGAGTTCGTTGAAATTGATTAACGATTTCAGAGTTGACCTGCACAGCATTGGAATCGGTTAACTGTGTAGTAAGGCCAAGGCCAGTTTGTGGTCGAGTGGTTTATACTGGGGTACGGTCGTAACCATTCAACTTATATTGGTGTCTTTTCACTTTCGTTACGAGTCGGGGTTCTCGACGCGGGTGTCGTGCGCGTGCGGACTGTATCTGTGACGTACGCATTTGGTACAGGACAGTGAGTCCATATGGTTAGAAGTTTTTTTTTAAGCAAATGAGTCGTCACACATGCAGGGATGTATGTGTTTGTGACAGAATAGGCTTGGAGAAAGATGTCTTAGGTTGTGGGGAGACAGTCCCATTATGAATTTTAGTAGTCGGAAAGAAGGGAAAGGTAAAGGTTAAGACGAGTGGCTTAGCAGTCGATAGGATAAAAACGGATGATGTGCAGCAGGTAATATTGTATATAGTGTGGTTGTGTTGGCATAACAAGGATTAACCACTGGGTTATCTGACAAGAGATGACATGGGAGTGAGGTGCTGGATGGAAATTTTGGCGAACAAATCGTGTTGTTTTTGATATGATTATAATTGACAGTGCAAAGAGGGGTAATAATGTGAAGGATTGTGGCTGCGAGCTGATTCTCTTGTGTGAACATGCTGGAACTGTGAACCGCTAAAAATTGATAAGTTTTTTTTTTCCTGAGATGTGTATTACTACTGGTTATTGTGTGGAGACATTTCCTTGTGAAATTGGCCATTTCCTAGATTATTTAGTATGTCCTAAGGGGGCCCATGGAGTCCGTGTTGGATCGCTTAGATTGGTTTATTTCTCCGAGAATTGGTGTGATTCATAATTTCATATGTAATAGCGTGGATGGGCTCAGGGAGAATATTGTTTTACCGCTGTTGTAAGGGTTGGCAGGAAATGGGTCTGATAACCCCAAAGTGAGTAATGGGTTGGGGGATGTGTTCGAAATTTAAGGGGTCACTCTCATGCCCGAGTGGGAAGTAGGCAAGGGAGATGGAGAGTTAAAGCTTTACCAAGTAGCCTATGTGCCTTGATGACTCGGGTAGTAGCAACATTACAGTAGTGGCCTACAGTTGTGTCAGCAGGTATCCTGCTCCGTCCTGAGGCTGGGGCCAGATCACCGCAGTCTACTGCCGCGTGCCGGCAGGTGAGCGGCGCTTTCCAGTGCCTGTTGTTTTCCCGGGAGAGGGAGACCACCCAGGCCGTCTGCCTTCTGTGGGGCAGCTCTCCTCCAGCTACCGGTGCTCTTCCGGGAGTCCTCCGGCACTGGTTCCTCTCCCTGTTCAGGCGTCCTGTGAGAGGGCGCTGCACCAGGCCTTTTTCACCCTCAGTGTCCGACGGGGCCTTCAGAGGAGGCGTCCTTCGAGCCCCAGACTCGTCGAGAGGGTGTCTGGTGTGTGTGTGCGTTGGGGGTCGTGCCCATCGGGGGAGGAGTCAGACTGCGGGAAGCCACGGTCAGCGCCGGGGTGCAGAGTCTTCGGGGAGGGTGTCGGGCCGCGGAGGAGCCACGGACAGCGCCGGGGTGCAGAGTCTTCCGGGGAGGTTTTCAGCCTGTGAGGGGCCCCGTACAGCGCCGAGGACTGGAGTTTTCCGGGCCGGGATGGGTTGTCCCATGTTTGTGATAGAAGGGGTGTAGCGTTAGGCAGTAGGGTTAGGGGTGTTAGCTACTGCCTCCTTTTAGGACGTAGTGGCCGGCACAGTGTAGGGTACTTGTCGTTGCCTCCCTTAGGGACGCAGCGACCAGTTTGGTAGTGGTCCCGGGTTAAAAGGGAAGGGTGAGTCCTGGGGAGAGGTGTGGGTGGTAGCGGTCGTTAAGAGTTTAGAGTCCCTTTGGTAAATCCTTGTCCCTAGTAGTTAGTCACCACGTGTGCGGGCTATCGCTGTGTCCCCAGGTCACAGTGATATACTGTAACTGGTGTTTTAGGTTAGGTTAGGGTCTTCCAGGTCATTATAGTAGAGTAGGGTGAGTCAGCGGGAATTGGGATACTTGTGTGCAGTTGTGGATGTGCGTGAGTGGTGGCGCCATGGAGTGTGTGTGAAATAAAGAAGCGTGCGTGATTGTAAAACTGTGTTAGTGTGCTGTGTTGTCTGACCTAGTGTGTGATAGGCGTGGGTAAGGGTGGTAGGGCCGTCCGGCTTAGCGACCGTGACACCCCTTCATTTTGATGCCATCGAAACAGCATAGCGAAAACCCCTTCATTTGATAGCCATCAGCAAAGCAGATAGTGTGCTGTAAAACCCCTTCATTTTGATATGCCATCAGCAAAGCAGCATAGATGTGCTGTAAAACCCCTTCATTTTGATATGCCATCAGCAAAGCAGCATAGATGTGCTGTAAAACCCCTTCATTTTGATATGCCATCAGCAAAGCAGCATAGATGTGCTGTAAAACCCCTTCATTTTGATATGCCATCAGCAAAGTAGCACGAAATGAACGACAGTCTACAGAATTTCCCAGGAACATATTCACGCCGTAAGCCCGGAGGTGCAGAAAATCATAATTAAAAAAAAGGCAGTTCATCTTCTTTTGCCTCTTTCAATAAAAGACACAGCATATCAATGTTTTTAGTCTTTGTGTATCGGTGCTTATGTACTTTGATGTCCGCAGTTCCGAACCTGAATCTGGTCAGACAACTTTTGACAGATAACTTTTGAGAGAGAGAGAGAGAGAGAGAGAGAGAGAGAGAGAGAGAGAGAGAGAGAGAGGTCAGACAACTTTTGACAGACAACTTTTGAGAGAGAGAGAGAGGGAGAGAGAGAGAGACTAACAGGCAGACAGAGACAGAGAGACAGACAGACAGAATAAGAGACAAAGACAGAGAAGAGAGAGAGAAAGAGAGAGAGAGAGAGAGAGAGAGAGAGAGAGACAGAGAGACAGAGAAACAGAGAGAGGAGAGAGAGAGAGAGAGAGAGAGAAACAGACAGACAGACAGACAGACAAAGATAGAGTGAGAGACAGAGACAGACAGAGACAGTGAGAGACAGAGACACACACAGAGAGAGAGAGAGAGAGAGAGAGAGAGAGAGAGAGAGAGAGATGTTGATGTGAATATAATTTTGGGCAGATTCAGCGAGATTGTTTAAATAAATTTTGAGCATCAAATATGAAGAAAACCATTCTAATAAATAAACAACAACAAACGGAACTGTACTCACCGATGTTATGTGACAAAGCAGAAACTATGAAGAATTTGTAGAAACTTTACAAGCTCTTTACTCGAAGAAAATGGAGCTGATTTTGGTTCTTAAGGGAAAACTTGTTTTGGAGTACAAAAACTGAATGGAATGTAACATACATGAATTTGTTGAAATTTTTCCTTATCAAAAAATGTGCCGGTGTAACGTGGTGAAACCGCCCCCCTCCCAGTTTAACTCCCGGAGTCAGTATGGCACTGTCTCAGATTAACTCCCGGGAGTTAATCTGGGTCTGCACCAAAGCAGCCCCCCAACAGGTTCAGAACGCCCCCCCCCCCCCCCCCCCATCTCTTCTTTCTGTTAATTAGGCCTGTTTCAAAATGAACCCCTACCAGTCTCAGAATAACTCCCGGAGTTGTTTTGAACCTCAAAATTTTGACTCTAAACTAACTCCCGGGAGTTCATATGGGGCAGTGCCAAATCAGCCCCCCAACCCCTTGGAGAGTTAAACTGGTGCTGTTCCAAACCAACTCCCGGAGTTCTTCTGGGCCCAATTTTTTTTTTTTTTTTTTACATCAAAATGACTCCCTGGGAGTTAAACTAGCGCAAGTGGAGAGTCATTCCAGGACAGGCCTGGAAAGGCCCCCCCCCCCCCTCCCCCGGGAGTTAGACTGGCGCAGGCCCAGAATAGCCCCCCCCCCCAACCCCTGCCCTCTGCCTCAATTAATGAAGAAATGGCCAATAAGCGCTCCAGTGGAGAGTTAATCTAGCACCGGCCAAGAACAACCCACCAGGAGAGTTAAATTGGACCTGGCCCAGAACATCCCCCCTTGTGGGGAGACTTTGCTTTAAAACAAACATTATTCAACCAGGAACATTGTGCAGCGAACATCAGAACATGGGGCACACCAAGCGAAAGCTTATATGGGGAGTTAATCCGGCACCTGCCCAGAACTGACCCCCACCCCCACCCCCACCCCGAGAGTTACTAGCCCAAAACAGCCCCCAGTATAAAGAGTTAAACTGGACCTGGCCCAGAACATTCCCCCCACCTCCTCCTGGGGAGTTAATCTAGCACCGGCCCGGAACAGTCCCCCCCTAGAGAGTTAAACTGGACCTGCCCCAAAACAGCCCCCTAGAGAGTTAAACTGGACCTGGCCAAAAGCAGCCTCCTTCCTGGGGATTAATCTAGTACTAGCCCAGAACAGCCCCCCCCCCCCCCCCCACAGAGAGTTAAACTGGACCTGGCCCAGAACAGACTCCTAGAGAGTTAAACTGGATCTGCCCCGAAGCAGCCCCAGCGGGGGAGTTGATCTGCCACCGGCCCAGAACAACCCACCAAGAGAGTTAAATTGGACCTAGCCCAGAACAGCCCCCCTTTGCTTTAAACAAACATTATTCAACCGAAACATTTTGCAGCGAACATCACAACACGGTGCACAACAAGCGAAAGCTTATGAGGCACCTGCCCAGAACAAACCTCTCCCACCCCCCCCACCCCCTAGAGAGTTAAACTGATTCGAAACTGTCCCCTTCCTGGGAGCTAATCTGGCACTGGCCCTGAACAGCCCCCCCCCCCCCCCCCCCCCCCCCCCGAAGTTAAACTGGACCTGGTTCGAAACTGACCCCTTCCTGGGGAGCTAATCTGGCACTGAACAGCCTCCCCCCCCCCCCCCCACCCCTCCCGGAAAGTCGGAAAGTTAAACTGGACCTGGTCCAGAACAGCACCCCCTGTAGACCGCTGTTTTATCGCACCACACCGTTTTGTCACACATGCGACTAAACAGCAGGATAGCGACAAAACAGCGGTTGAAGGTCCACCGTTTTGTCTCTGTGCGACAAAACGGCGGATGTGCGACAAAACAGCGGTTTACGGTGTAACAACCCAAAAGTACTCACCGTCCAGAAGTGCTCCCGGGGGGTACTACTGGGGCCGCGCCTGAATGACTCCCGAGAGTACATCTGGGTCGGGTAAAAAAATGGACCCCCTGTTTTCGTAAAGTACTCCCGGAGTCATTCTGGGCAGGTCCCAGAAGTATCCTCCCCCCCCCCCCCTCGGCATATCTCCGTTAAGGTGTTGAGGGTTGTTATTTATTAGTCATAAAGTCATACATGCACGTTCTGTCTGAATCAACTTGAGGGGGAGTACTTCTGGACCGGTCCCAGAAGTACCCCCCTTGCATATCTCTATTAATGTGTTCAGGGTTGTTATTTACTGGTCATAAACTCACACATGGACATTCTATCTGAATCAGCATTGAAAACCAGTTTGATTCAACTTTAGGGGAGTACTTCTGGGGTGGTCCAAGAAGTACCCCCCTTGCATATTTCCTTTATTAATGTGTTCAGGGTTGTTATTTACTGGTTATAAACTCATACATGGACATTCTACCCGAACAAACATTGAAATATAGTCTGAATCAACTTTAGGGGGAGTTGTTCTGGGCCAGTCCCAAAAGTACCTCCCTTGCATATCTCCTTTATCAATGTGCTCAGGGTTGTTATTTAATGATCATCAGCTCACACATGGACATTCTACCTGAATCAACATCGAAAATAAGTCTGAATCAACTTTAGGGGGAGTACTTCTGGACCGGTCCCAGAAGTACCCCCCTCGCATATCTCCTTTATTAATGTGTTCAGGGTTGTTATTTACTGGTCATAAACTCACACATGGACAGTCTATCTGAATCAACATTGAAAACGAGGCTGAATCAACTTTAGGGGGAGTACTTCTGGGCCGGTCCCAGAAGTACCCCCCTTGCATATTTCCTTTCTTAATGTGTTCAGGGTTGTTATTTACTGGTTATAAACTCATACATGGACATTCTATCTGAATCAAAATTGAAAACGAGTCTGAATCAACTTTAGGGGGAGTACTACTGGCCGGTCCCAGAAGTACCTCCCTTGCATATCTCCTTTATCAATGTGTTCAGGGTTGTTATTTACTGGTTATAAACTCATATAAGGACATTCTACCTGAATCAACATTGAAATATAGTCTGAATCAACTTTAGGGGGAGTTGTTCTGGGCCAGTCCCAAAAGTACCCCCCTTGAATATTTCCTTTATCATGAGTTCAGGGTTATTATTTAATGGTCATAAGCTCACACATTGACATTCTACCTGAATCAACATTGAAAACGAGGCTGAATCAACTTTAGGGGGAGTACTTCTGGGCCGGTCCCAGAAGTACCCCCCTCGCATATCTCCTTTATTAATGTGTTCAGGGTTGTTATTTACTGATCATAAGCTCACAAATGGACAGTCTATCTGAATCAATATTGAAAACCAGTCTGAATTAAATCGGAAATGAAATGAGGCAGGGAACAGTAAACGATAAACAGTAAACAAGTGGGTATTTTTTGCTCCCATAAGAAAACCTAACACAGAGTAACTTGAATAAAAGTTACTCTGTGTTAGGTTTTCTTATGGGAGCAAAAAATACCCAACTTGTTTTCAGTCTGAATTAACTTTAGGGAGAGTACATCTGGGCCAGTCCCAGAAGTACCTACCTTGCATATCTCCTTTAATGTGTTCAGGGTTGTTATTTACTGGTCATAAACTCACACATTGACATTCTATCTCAATCAACATGAAAGTATAGTCTGAATCTACTTTAGGGAGAGTACTTCCGGGCCGGTCCCAGAAGCATCCCCTTGCAGATCTCCTTTACTGATGTGTTCAGGGTTGTTATTTACTGGCCAAAAACTCATACATGGACATTTTATCTGAATAAACATTAAAAACGAGTCTGAATCAACTTTAGGGGAGTATTTCTAGGCCGGTCCCAGAAGTACCCTCCACCCCACACACCCCTTGCATATCTCCTTTATTAATGTGTTCAGGGTTGTTTTTTTTACCGGTCATAAGCTCACACATGGACGTTGTATCTAAATCAACATTGTCATATAGACTGATTCAACTTTAGGGTGAGAACTTCTGGGCCGGTCACAGAAGTACCCCCCCCCCCCCCCCCCCCTTTGCATATCTCATTCATTAATGTGTTCAGGTTTGTTACTTACTGGTTAGAAACTCATACATGGACATTCTATCTGAATCAACAATGAAATATTCTCTGAATCAACTTTAGGGGGAGTACATCTGGAGCCGCGCCAAAGTTACTTCCGGGAGTACATTTGGGCTGGGCCCAGACGTACTCTCGGGAGTCATTCTGGTGCAGAGGGGTGGGGGTGGGAGGGGGGGGGGGGGGGGGGGAATCGGGGGTCAGTTTGGGACTGGTACCAAAAATACTCCCCTGTCTAAAGGAATCATCGTTATAAGATAGTTACATAAAACAAACATTTATTTGCAAAGTTGTCAATAGGGGGGAGTACTTCTGGGACCAAGGGGAGGTACTGTCCCAGAAGTAGTCCCGGGAGTCATTCTGGCGCGCGGGCCCAGAAGTACTCCCGGGAGTACTTCTGGGCGGGGAGTACTTTTGGGGTGTTACACTGGGTCAAGCTAACACTCCAGGAGGGCTGTTCTGGGCTGGTGCCAGATTAACTCCCCAGGTGTGGGGCTGTTTTGGGGCAGGTCGAGTTTAACTCCCTAGGGGGATGTTCTGGGCTGGTGCCAGATTAACTCCTCAGGTGGGGGCTGTTTTGGGGTAGGTCCAGTTTAACTCTCTAGGGGGCTGTTTTGGGCTAGTACCAGATTCACTGCCCAGGAGGGGGGCTGTTCTGGGCCGGGTCCAGATTAACTCTCCAGGGGGCCTGTTCTGGGCTAGTACCAGATTAACTCCCCAGGTGAGTGGCTATTTTTGGCCAGGTCCAGTTTAACTCTCTAGGAGGCTGTTTTGGTGCAGGTCCAGTTTAACTCTCTGGGGGGGGGGGGGGGGGGGGGGCTGTTTTGGGCCGGTGCCAGATTATCTCTTCAAGAGAGAGGGGGGGTGGGGGGAGGGGGCTGTTCTGAGCCAGATCCAGTTTAACTTTCCAGGGGAAATATTCTAGGCTGTTGCAATATTAACTCCCATGGAGGAGGTTTGTTCTGGGCCAAGTCCAGTTTTACTCTCCAGGAGGCTGTTCTGGGCTGGTGCCAGATAAACTCTCCAGTAGGGGGCTGTTCTGAGCCAGGTCCAGTTTAACTCACCAGGGGGCTGTTCTGGGCTGGTGCCAGATTTACTCTCCAGGATGGGGGTGGGATGTTCTAGATTAGGTTCAGTTTAACGCTCCAGTAGGGTTGTTCTGGTCTAGTGCCAGATTAACTCCCCAAGATGGAGGGCTGTTCTGGGCCTTGTCTAGTTTAAATCTCCAGGGGGCTGTTCTATGACGGTGCCAGATTAACTCCCCTGGAGGGGGGCTGTTCTAGGACAGGTGCAGTTTAACTCTCCTGAAGGGCTGTTCTGGCTGGTGCCAGATTAACTCCCCAGGAGAGGGGGGGGGGGGGGAAGCTGTTTTGTGCCAGGGTCAGTTCTACTCTCCAGGGAGGCCTGTACCAGGCTGGAGCCAGATTAACTCCCCAGGAGTGGGGGGGGGGGGGGGGGGGGCTGCTCTAGGCCAGGTCCAGTTTAACTCTCTAGGGGGGCTGTTTTGGGCCAGTGCCAGATTAACTCCCCCGGGGGGGGGGGAGGGGGCTGTTCTGGGCCTTGTCTAGTTTAACTCTTCGGGGGGGGGGGGGGGGGGGGGGGGGGGCTGTTTTGGGCCGGTGCCAGATTAACTCCCAAGGAAGGGGAGGGGGCTGTTCCGGGCCTTGTCTAGTTTAACTCTCCGGGGGGGGGGGGGGGGGGGGGGCTGTTCCGTGACGGTGCCAGATTAACTCCCCTGGAGGCGCTATTCTGGGACAAGTGCAGTTTTTTTAACTCTCCAGAGGGGCTGTTCTGGGATGGTGCCAGATTAACTCCCCAGGAGAGGGGGGCGGGGGGGGGGGGGCTGTTTTGTGCCAGGGCCAGTTTAACTCTCCGAGGGGGGTGGGAGTAGGGGGGGGGGGCTGTACCAGGCCGGAGCCAGATTAACTTCCCAGTAGAGGGGGTGGGGGGGGGGGGGGCGGCGGCTGCTCTAGGCCAGGTCCAGTTTAACTCTCTAGGGGGGCTGTTTTGGGCCAGCGCCAGATTAACTCCCCAGGAGGGGGAGGGGGGCTGTTCTGGGACTTGTCTAGTTTAACTCTCCGGGGGGACTGTTCCATGACGGTTCCAGATTAACTCCCCTGGAGGGGGGGGGGGGGGGCTCTTCTAGGACAGGTGCAGTTTCATTCTCCAGAGGGGTTGTTCTGGGCTGGTGCCAGATTAACTCCCCAGGAGAGGGGGGGGGGGGGGGGGGGGGGAAGGGGGGGGGACTGTTTTGTGCCAGGGCCAGTTTAACTCTCCAGGGAAGCCTTGCCAGGATGGAGCCAGATTAACTCCGCTGGAGAGAGGGGGGGGGGGGGCTGTTCTAGGCCAGGTCCAGTTTAACTCTCGGGGGGGGGGGGGGGCTGTTTTGGGCCGGTGCCAGATTAACTCCCCAGGAGGGGGAGGGGGCTGTTCTGGGACCTGTCTAGTTTAACTCTCCTGGGGGGCTGTTCCATAACGGTGCCAGTTTAACTCCCCTGGAAGGAGACTGTTCTAGGACAGGTGTAGTTTAACTCTCCATAGGGGCTGTTCTGGGCTGGTGCCAGATTAACTCCCCAGGAGAGGGGGGAACGGGGGGGGGGGGGGGGAGGGCTGTTTTGTGCCAGGGCCAGTTTAAACTCTCCAGGAGGGGGAGGGGGCTGTTCTGGGCCAGTTTAGTTCAACTCTCCAGTGGGTTGCTGTTCCAGTCCGGTGCCAGATTAATTCCCCAGATGTCTTAGGGGGCTGTTCTGGGCCAGGTCCAGTTTAAACTCCTCAAGGGGAGGGGCTGTTTTGGGCCAATGCCAAATTAACTCGCTGGGGGGTGGGGGGGGGGGGGGGGGAGTTAATCTGGGACAGCGCGAGACTGACTCCCAGGAGTTAAACTGGGAAGGGGGGCAGTTTCACCACGTTACACCGGCAAATATTGAGAAGATTCTCATGTCGATATATGAATGCAGAGACAGTTGGAAATGATCGAGAAGACATTCCACCAACACTAGCGGTTAGAAAGTTGTAGTACGGAAGCTATGCTGTACCTGGCGGTTTGACGAATTCTATAGGAGTTCTGGTGAGGTTTTTGTTGTTGTTGTTTGCTTGTTTTCTTTTCTTTTCTTTTTTGGGGTGGGGTGGAACGAGTGAGGGGTGAGGGTACCATTTGTACTTAAACAGTTTGATAACTTGTCTGAAAACAATGTGTATCCAGACAAAGAGAATCCATTAATTTACATTTTCCAACTGAAAATAGTGAATAGAATAATACAATCGAAAACGAGCATCAAGTCTTGTTCGTGGTAAATTGCTCAGTTCAGTTATCAATTATACAGTTCAGGAATGCATAAGTGTAAATAAATGGTCGTATAGCTGCCCATGGGGGTGCTGCTTACTCTTCGAGTGTAAAGTATATCCCCGCCTCTGGAAATTCTATCCTGGTAACTCTCTTTTCTGCCATTTTATTTTATTCTGCTTTGGCTTTGGGGTCCATTCACCTGTCTTTGTAATAGAAAACTTTGAAACATTTTTTTTTTCGTAGAGTTTATACCATATCAGTTTTTGTTTTTGGGGGCGGGGGGGGGGGGGGTGTGTGTGGAGTAATCCGGTGACCAAAGTAAAGAAAAAGGACCCACTGTCCAGACTGGACACCCGCTATCCATTCCGCAATGTCTGAGTGTCCAAACAGCTTCTTTTTTTTTAATGTATGCCTTGTTGCATTAATCCTTTGTTGCCTCTTTTCTGTAAACTAGGGCGATAAAACAATCGGACTGACTGTCGCTTTCTGCACGATCTCGTTTTTATCAGCCTGAAGATACCAATGGATCAGTTACCTGCCCTGAATTTAACCTGTAAAGTGTTCAAGTGTTGATGTGTTTTCTGTTGTCTTTTCTCGCAGGACAGGATTGTTTGACTTAGTTGATGACAGCTCTATGTGGTCGGCTGGGCTATTACCATTGTCATCATCATCGTCATGATAATTATGATCATTAAAAAAAAAAACGTCAAATGTTCTTTTTCTGTTTTATTTATTTATGTATTTATTTTTCTTTTCCTCTATCGCTATTTCTGTTTGCCTTTTCCCTCTAACTGCCTCTCTTTTTCCTTTTTCCCATTACATACACACGCGCGCGCGCGCGCGCACGCACGCACGCACGTACGCTCGCACGCACGCACGCACGTACGCTCGCAGACAAGACACACACACACACACACACAACACACACACACACACACACACACACACACACACACACACACAACACAACACCACTTTGAACAAGTTTTCGTCCGTTTACGAATATGTTTTCAAACATATTACCTTTGCATATTTATTTGTCTTTCATTTATTTGTCCTGAAGACAGTCTGTGATCGAAACATCGAAGATTTTTACTCTGTTTTTTTGTTTGTTTGTTGTTTGTTTTCCTTTTTCTATTTTCATGTTTTCTGAGCATCCTCAAAGATAGTTTGCTTTTTTTTTTTTTTTTTTAAATTTTCATTGCTTATTTTACGGCTCGCTCTAGAAATAATGAAAACAAAATAATGCCTCGTTTGTTTAAACAGGGTATTTCATGATTGGCGCTCGTAACATTGTAGGTCTTTCTCATCTTCTCATGGGACCAAGCATTACTCTACTTGTTTGTTATTCAATGCTTACTGGCATGGATTAGGGTCCGTAGTAAACGTGCATAGTTAACGGATCTTTTTTTGCAAGGCCGGCTCCTCTGTGTGTATGTTGATGTGGACGACGTAGGAAGATGGGGGCGGGGGAGGGGGTGGGGAAAACTCACATCTGTCAATTGGAATTCCACAGGCAAACTGCATAACAAACGGCATCTCTGCCTGATGACGACGTGACACTGACTGCTCCCTGCGGACTGTCGGTGCCAGGACTACGACAGGACGGACCGAGATGTAGCTGTGATCGGGGCGGCTGGAATGCGTGGGTGAGGGTCATGCCAAAGAAGGGCGTCGTGACTGTCCATCCTAACATGTTGTCGTTTGGTGGTGCCAGTGAAATATTAGATGTTTAACTTTCCCTAATGCGGTAGGCTAGTTATTCCTTTCGGCCATAATGCCTTCGGTGGATGTGGACGTTAAGCCTGAATGTATCAAACAAGAAACAAAACAAACAAACAAACAGTCTCCATCCTTCATCCAGCAGGTGCCTCCTGGGCTCGAACTCGAAACCTCAAACTCTCCACTCATCCACTATAGCATCCCTCAGGCTTAGTTCTTTCGAGAATGGTTTTCTTCTGACATTAATGATTCTGTTTACTTGCTGCCTATAACAGGACACCTAATCCTAAATAAGTTTTTTTTTTTTTTAAAGCAATACATTCTCAAGTGGAATGAGTCACAAAAAGTCATTGTTGTGGCGGGTGGGTACGAGCTTCACGGCAGCTGGACTTCACATAGCTATTACTGTGTGTCCCATTGCGTAACTGCATCGCCACCCACCTTGTTTCTGGCGACTCCTTCAATGCTGCTTTGGCGTCTGTGACGGAATGTTGCCAGCAAGCGCACCTTCTTTTGGGTCTGATTCAGATCGAGAGTGGACCAATTCAGATGTCAGGGTGTGCGCGCGCGTTACCTTTCCGGATTCCTGAGCCGACAGATTGCCGGGGTTGACTGTTGGCAGGCTATCATTTCCGAGCTGTTCCCACGTGCGGCCACACAGTGCCACTCCATGCGGGTCCCGTGTCTTCGATTCAAAGGTAACAAAGCAGTCGCTCCAAATGACAGTTTTCGCTCATGCAACGGTGCAACGGTTTCACGGGACGTTATTCGTCCTGGTTGGTCAAGCTAAGTCGGGTCATGCGGTTTGTAATCTAGCCGACCACGGGGGCCACTGCGGGTTTGTTCCTGCATATAATCATCAATGGCTTCACAGAGAGAGAGAGAGAGAGAGGGAGAGAGAGGAGGAGAGAGAGAGAGAGAGAGAGAGAACCCTTTCTATAAGAACGTCAGATAACATTGGAACTTTTATGTCTATAGATTATCCGACCCACTCCACCCCATCCCCCCCCCCCCCCCCCCCCCCCCCCCCCCTCCTTTCCTCCCTCAAAAAAAAAGGAAATAGAAACGAAGTGGAAAATTATTATATGTTTAGACAGTAGGTCAAATCGTCCAAATTCCTCAGAGTGATGAAAAAAGACTCAATAAAGGAGACAAAAAAGCAGTCCATACGCCTCTCCCGAGTTGCCTTCACAACTTCTGACTGCACTCCGCCTCGTTTTTAAATGAAATCTACGCATAAAATAATGACAAGCGCAACATTTCAAGTACAATACGAAGGTCTTTGCACTTTACACGAAGGATCAAAGAATACACCACACACACACACACACACACACACACACACAACACACACACCACACACACACACACACACAACATGTGCACACGCGCGCGCATTTGAGCACCTGATTATCGGTAACAGTATAAAAATCAGAGCAGGGCAGAAAACGGCAGATTATTTTAACACGGTTGTAAAACAGCCATGTTTGGAGTGCTTTTCTTAAAGCAGCAGTATATAGTGTGTGTTTCAAATAATATTGCAGTGAATTCTAGCAGAGTTGGTGGAAGTGAAAGAAAAACAAAACAAAAAAACATTTTGGTACCAGCCGCCGTGGCGAAGTGGTCAGCGTCGCGGACTCCCGGCTGGGAGGTCGTTGGTGCGAATCCCATCAGAGTCATGTGGGTTTTTCTGCCCGACCGGCTCCTACCCAGAGTTGAGTTTGCTGCGGACTCAGTTGGGTAGACTGGGACCACACAGTCGAGTTTCATCCACTTAATGGATGCGTTTCTGAGAGTGTTGCTCAAATTTCATGACCAACACTGCAGGTGCCTGTATCTCTCGG
>CM065719.1:2736518-2809018 GCA_033310375.1 Conus canariensis
CTACAGAGACAGTGATCATCTTCTCAAATCCTCAACCGTTGACGATAACCTAGCATCGGATCATTATGCTGTGAAGTGTGAATTAGATATCGTTAGGCCCGCCGTTCCAAAGACTTACAAGGAAGTTAGGAAAATTTCTGCTATCGATATAGAGGCTTTCAAATCTGATCTGAGCACGGCCATACCGAGCGAGCCATCGGCCTGTCAGCTGACCTCTGCCCTCCGTGCCATGCTTGATAAGCATGCTCCAGTGAGCAGGCGCTTGATCACTGATCGCTCACTGTGTCAATGGCACAACACAGTGGGTCCCGAGTTGTCCGAGGCCAAGCAGGAGAGGAGGGGGGCTGAGAGGCGATGGCGCGCCACGGGACTGACTGTGCACCGGGAAATATATCAAACTGCGAGAAATCATGTTACTGACATTGTTCATCACGCAAAAACTTTGTTCTATTCTTCAAAGATATTGGCCTGTAATACGGCCAAGCAACTATTTAATGTCACAAATAGTCTCCTAGGCAAAGTCAGCTACTCCCCCCTTCCCACCATCTTCCAAACTCAAGAGCTCCCTCAGAAATTCTTAGAGTTTTTCAATGGAAAAATTGACACTATCCGTGAAAAGCTAGATTCTACTGCACCTGTACATCCTCTGAATGACAAAGTTTACTGTGGACCTCCTTTGGCTTGTTTTAGTCCTGTTAGTCAAGACTATGTCAAAAAACTTTGTTTGTGATGCAGCCCTAAATCATGTGAACTTGATGCCATTCCCACTAACTTGCTCTTTCAGTGCATTGATGATGTCCTACCCCATCTTACTCATGTTATCAATACCTCTTTGTCCTCTGGTCACGTTCCTGAAATCTTCCGGTCCACAGTGGTACGTGCATTGATCAAGAAACCTTCATTAGATAAAAATGTTTTAAAGAATTATCGGCCTGTATCAAATTTGTCATTTCTATCAAAATTATTGGAGAAGATCGTTTTGGAACAAATTCTAGAACATCTCGAAAAGAATCACCTTTTGAATCCTCATCAATCTGCTTACAGACAAGGCCATAGTTGTGAGACAGCACTCCTCCGTATAGTCAATGACCTCCTCTGCGGGCTTGACGATGGGAACGTTTCCTTATTAGCGATGTTAGACCTCTCTGCAGCATTTGACACGATCGATCATAATATTTTGTTCTCACGGCTTCAAACTTCCTTTGGATTCAAAGACACAGCTCTCGACTGGATTATCTCTTACTTGACTGGACGGACTCAGACAGTGTGTGTACAGGGAAGATACTCAGACAGTTCTCCTCTTAGGTACGGTGTGCCTCAGGGTTCTGTACTTGGGCCAGTCCTTTTTGTGCTGTATGCTAGTCCTGTGTCTGACGTCATCAGTGGTCACGCCATGTCGCATGAGAGCTTTGCTGACGATACTCAGCTTCATCAGTCGGCTCCCATTGCTGAAACTGACTCACTGATTTCTCAGATGCGGGGCTGCATTGCAGACCTGAAGGACTGGATGACAACCAACAAACTACAACTAAACGACGACAAGACGGAACTCATGTTCGTGACAAAACAGCCTAACCATCCTTCTCTGCCTTCAACTGTCACTATCAATGACTGTGCTGTCTCTGTCTCCACCTCTGTCCGCAGTGTAGGGGTCATACTTGACCAATCCCTCTCCTTTGAGAAACAGGTTTCAAATATTTGCAAGATTGCCTATTTAGAACTAAGAAGAATCAGCTCTGTACGTCACCTTCTCTCTACAGATGCTACAAAAACTCTCATTTGTGCATTTGTCTTATCTAGAATAGATTACTGCAACTCACTTTTGGCCGGCCTTCCAAAATACCTGATAGAAAGATTACAGCGAATCCAAAATCATGCAGCCCGAGTCGTCTGTAGAGCAAGAAAACATGCTCACATTTCGCCTCTCCTCCACTCTCTTCACTGGCTATCTGTCTCAAAACCGTATCTCGTACAAAATCTCAACTCTCACTTTCTCTGCTCTCTTTGAAAATGGACCTTCTTATCTCTCAGATCTCCTTAAAATCTACACCCCCTTTCGACAACTACGCTCCTGTGCTGACGACCGCCTTCTGCGAATGACTCGCTTCAGGACTACTACTGGTGAAAGATCTTTCTCTTTTCAAGCTCCAGCGACGTGGAACAGACTGCCAGACTGTCTCAGACATTCAGATTCTATCTCTTCTTTCAAGTCTAAACTTAAAACCCATCTATTTTCTCATAATTAGTCAATGCTGTGGGGAGAGGGGGGGGGCGGGGTACAACCTAACTCATAGCCGTCTGAGCCTTTTCAAATGTAGCGTATGTGTATGTTCTCTATTATATGTATTTGTTGTATGATTGAACGTTATAGGATTAAGTTTTTGTAGTGATATTTGAAGAATAAGTGAATGTCACATTGGTAGGATTAGGATTTGTTAGTTATTGTAGTAATAGTATTTGTAGTTGGGTGTAAGGTGTATTATTGTATATGAGAAGGGTGAATGTAGTATGACTTTGTAAAGCGCTTAGAGAAATTCGTTTGATTAAGCGCTATATAAGAAATCATTATTATATATATATATATATATATATATATATATATAGAGAGAGAGAGAGAGAGAGAGAGAGAGAGAGAGAGACAGATAGATAGATAGATATACCCGCATTCAGCCTTGGATCAAGAGTTGGATGGAGCAGTGACAACGGATGGAGCAGTGACAACGGTTGGAGCAGTGACAACGGATGGAGCAGTGACAACGGATGGAGCAGTGACAACGGATGGAGCAGTGACAATGGATGGAGCAGTGACAACGGATGGAGCAGTGACAACGGATGGAGCAGTGACAAGTGACAACGGATGGAGCAGTGACAATGGATGGAGCAGTGACAACGGATGGAGCAGTGACAAGTGACAACGGATGGAGTCAGTGACAACGGATGGAGCAGTGACAACGGATGAAGCAGTGACAACGGATGGAGCAGTGACAACGGATGAGAGCGTGACAACAGATGGAGTCAGTGACAACGGATGGAGCAGTGACAACGGATGAAGCAGTGACAACGGATGGAGCAGTGACAACGGTTGGAGCAGTGAAAACGGATGGAGCAGTGACAACGGTTGGAGCAGTGACAACGGATGGAGCAGTGACAACGGATGGAGCAGTGACAAGTGACAACGGATGGAGCAGTGACAATGGATGGAGTAGTGACAAGTGACAACGGATGGAGCAGTGACAACGGATGGAGCAGTGACAACGGATGGAGCAGTGACAATGGATGGAGCAGTGACAACGGATGGAGTCAGTGACAACGGATGGAGCAGTGACAATGGATGGAGCAGTGACAACGGATGGAGCAGTGACAATGGATGGAGCAGTGACAACGGATGGAGTCAGTGACAACGGATGGAGCAGTGACAAGTGACAACGGATGGAGCAGTGACAACGGATGGAGCAGTGACAACGGATGGAGCAGTGACAACGGTTGGAGCAGTGACAACGGATGGAGCAGTGACAACGGATGGAGCAGTGACAACGGTTGGAGCAGTGACAACGGTTGGAGCAGTGACACCTGATGGAGCAGTGACAACGGATGGAGCAGTGAGAACGGATGGAGCAGTGACAACGGTTGGAGCAGTGACAACGGTTGGAGCAGTGACACCTGATGGAGCAGTGACAACGGATGGAGCAGTGACAACTGATGGAGCAGTGACAAGTGACAACGGATGGAGCAGTGACAACGGATGGAGCAGTGACAACGTATGGAGCAGTGACAACCGTTGGAGCAGTGACAATGGATGGAGCAGTGACAACTGATGGAGCAGTGACAACTGACAACGGATGGAGCAGTGACAACGGTTGGAGCAGTGACAACTGATGGAGCAGTGACAAGTGACAACGGATGGAGCAGTGACAACTGATGGAGCAGTGACAACAGATGGAGCAGTGACAACGGTTGGAGCAGTGACAACTGATGGAGCAGTGACAAGTGACAACGGATGGAGCAGTGACAACTGATGGAGCAGTGACAAGTGACAACGGATGGAGCAGTGACAACGGATGGATCAGTGACAAGTGACAACGGATGGAGCAGTGACAACAGATGGAGCAGTGACAACGGTTGGAGCAGTGACAACTGATGGAGCAGTGACAAGTGACAACGGATGGAGCAGTGACAACTGATGGAGCAGTGACAAGTGACAACGGATGGAGCAGTGACAACGGATGGAGCAGTGACAAGTGTCAACGGATGGAGCAGTGACAACGGATTGAGCAGTGACAACGGATGGAGCAGTGACAACGGTTGGAGCAGTGACAACGGATTGAGCAGTGACAACGGATGGAGCAGTGACAACGGTTGGAGCAGTGACAACGGATGGAGCAGTGACAACGGATGGAGCAGTGACAAGTGTCAACGGATGGAGCAGTGACAACGGATGGAGCAGTGACAACGGATGGAGCAGTGACAACGGTTGGAGCAGTGACAACGGTTGGAGCAGTGACACCTGATGGAGCAGTGACAACGGATGGTGCAGTGACAACTGATGGAGCAGTGACAAGTGACAACGAATGGAGCAGTGACAACGGATGGAGCAGTGACAACGGATGGAGCAGTGACAACGGTTGGAGCAGTGACAACGGATGGAGCAGTGACAACTGATGGAGCAGTGACAAGTGACAACGGATGGAGCAGTGACAACGGTTGGAGCAGTGACAACTGATGGAGCAGTGACAAGTGACAACGGATGGAGCAGTGACAACTGATGGAGCAGTGACAACAGATGGAGCAGTGACAACGGTTGGAGCAGTGACAACTGATGGAGCAGTGACAAGTGACAACGGATGGAGCAGTGACAACTGATGGAGCAGTGACAAGTGACAACGGATGGAGCAGTGACAACGGATGGAGCAATGACAAGTGACAACGGATGGAGCAGTGACAACGGATGGAGCAGTGACAACGGATGGTGCAGTGACAACTGATGGCAGACAGGACAACGGATGGGCAAGTGACAAGGATGGAGCAGCAGTGTCAAGGATGGAGCAGTGACAACGGATGGAGCAGTGACACGGATGGAGCAGTGACAACAGGTTGGAGCAGTGACAACGGTTGGAGCAGTGACAACGGATGGAGCAGTGACAACGTTGGAGCAGTGACAACGGTTGGAGCAGTGACAACGGATGGAGCAGTGACAACGGATTGGAGCAGTGGACAACGGTTGGAGCAGTGACAACGGATGGAGCAGTGACAACGGATGGAGCAGTGACAAGAACAAAGTTGGAGCAGTGACAACGGTTGGAGCAGTGACAACGGTTGGAGCGAGTGACAAGGATGGAGCAGTGACAAGTGACAACGGTTGGAGCAGTGACAACGGTTGGAGCAGTGACAATGGTTGGAGCAGTGAAGTGACAACGGTTGGAGCAGTGACAACGGATGGAGCAGTGACAACGGTTGGAGCAGTGACAACGGATGGAGCAGTGACAACGGTGGTATGCAAAGAAACTCTGGGGAGACCTGACAGCAGTCAAGGTGTAAAAGAAACTCCTGGGGTCCTGACACTCTTCAAAGACTAAAAAAGAAAGCTCAGACAAGTGTGTTGGTCCTGAACCCCTTAAATCTAAGATGTCCTTCTGCTGCAACGGTTTCCCCCTGCTCGACGGTTGTTTAACGTACATCGCTAACCGACACCTGTTCTAAGTTATGAAGTTACTTCATAAGATCATAGGCATGAGACTACAAATCCCTCACTCCAACCTCTGTGCTGCGAATTTGGGCCGGGAAGCCGATTCGTCAAGTGCTGGCTACACTGACATCCTTTCTCAGTCTTGTAGATGTTAGCTTGCTCCATTCTGCTTTTGTATGGCACAGTGAGTTCGCTCAGAATCATTTGTTTTGATGAACCTGAATGGAGAACAACATCCGGTCTCATGCCATTGTAATGACAATCTCTGGACGGTTTCCAATTCTGGAAGTTCTCTTGTGCTTTCCCAGTTATCCACCCCGTCCTTCTTCTTCTTCTTCCTCGTTCGCCATCCCGTTAGATGAGCAGCCGGTGTCCTCGATGAAGGCTGCCGTCGTCGGGACCAGGCTGCTTCCAATTCAGTAGTGGGGCGACCATCCCCAACTCGGCGGGTCCCGGGTGGCGGATAGGGGAATGGCCCTCAGATATGGGGGTTAGCTGCGATATAAGTCAGGCTTGCCTGGCAGAATAAGCAGTCCCGGACCAACTGGCGATGTTCCTATCAGGACGGGGTGGGTCAACAGGTGGCACTGTTGTCCTCACTGAAATACCCATGTGTCCTATGACGGGCTCATCATGCGGTCAAGAGGCGCGGTATAACCTCTAGCCCGGGGTGGGATCCCGGAGAAACAATCCCCCCTGTGCTCACAGGGCAGGACGCACGGGCCATGAGCTAAGGGTGAGGCACCCCGAAAGAAAACTCCAGCTGAAGACGGAGGTATCGGGCCACTGGCGCAGCTTAAACCACGATACCACGCATATACGCTTCCATGATGATCCACCCCGTCCAATAAACCCTGCTTCCATGCTCTTGATATCACAGCGGTATCACACCATGAATCCACCCCGTCAAATAAACCTTGCTTCCATGCTCATAATATCACAGCGGTATCACACCATGAATCCACCCATCAAATAAACCCTGCCTCCATGCTCTTGATATCACAGCGGTGCCACACCATGGTCTGTGGCTTCCTGCCGTGTAGAAGTTCGTTGCTGAAACTCCTGGTGGCGTAGTGCTTCCCCGGCAGTGCTAACCGCAGGTGCGATCTCCTTGAGCACCTGGTTGTGCCTCCCCATGTGTACCTTCCCTGGGTTAGCGCTGCTTTGCGTCAGCTCAGGACATGTTCCACTGTTTGCCGTGACAGAGTGGACACATAGGGTCATCTGATTCCCCCATTTGACCAGCTATGAATTCACATGTTCCACTGTTTGCCGTGACAGAGTGGACACATAGGGTCATCTGATTCCCCCATTTGACCAGCTATGAATTCACATGTTCCACTGTTTGCCGTGGCAGAGTGGACACATAGGGTCATCTGATTCTCCCATTTGACCAGCTATGAATTCACATGTTCCACTGTCTGCCGTGACAGAGTGGACACATAGGGTCATCTGATTCCCCCATTTGACCAGCTATGAATTCACATTTCCACTGTTTGCCGTGACAGAGTGGATACACAGGATCATCTGATTCACCCATTTGACCAGCTATGAATCCACATGTTCCACTGTTTGCCGTGACAGAGTGGACACATAGGGTCATCTGATTCCCCCATTTGACCAGCTATGAATTCACATGTTCCACTGTTTGCCGTGACAGAGTGGACACATAGGGTCATCTGATTCCCCCATTTGACCAGCTATGAATTCACATTTCCACTGTTTGCCGTGACAGAGTGGATACACAGGATCATCTGATTCCTCCATTTGACCAGCTATGAATTCACATGTTCCACTGTTTCCCGTGACAGAGTGGACACATAGGATCATCTGATTCCCCCATTTGACCAGCTATGAATTCAAATGTTCCACTGTTTGCCGTGACAGAGTGGACACGTAGGGTTATCTGATTGCCCCATTTGACCAGCTATGAATTCACATGTTCCACTGTTTGCCGTGACAGAGTGGATACATAGGATCATCTGATTCCCCCATTTGACCAGCTGTGAATTCACATGTTCCACTGTTTGCCGTGACAGAGTGGACACATAGGGTCATCTGATTCCCCCATTTGACCAGCTATGAATTCGAGGGCAGGAGTCATATACATTTCTGTGGATGAAGCTGAGTCTAAAATGTATCACATGTCGCTCCAGCTGATACTTCTTCGGAGCGCGTTTTTCCACATAGTCCACTGTCTTCGTTGGCCTTGCTAGACTGCCTTCTAGGCTCTCTTGCCATCCTCTTCTCTTTTTTGAACTCCTGTATTACCATGTCTCTCGTTGTTTTCCCTTTTGCCTTCGACATTTTTTCATTTCTGTTGACCCCAGCCCCTGTCTGTTTGTCTGTATGGGACCTTTTATTTCCCTAATCTTGAGGTTTTCCTCTGTCACGTCCACTGCCTCCCGGACATTCCATTTTCTGGCAGTCTTCAGCGTGGACTAAGAGCAGAGTGAAATGCCAGGTGGGACACCAAACCATGCCCTTGTGTATTTGTTGATTGTGGCCTCCCTTGGTTCCACTGTGCTAATGGTGATACTGTGTATCCGTAGAGGCCATAGAAGCTTTAATCAGCATGAACTGCAGACACCAGACCCTATATCTGCGAGAGAGCCCACACTGGTCTGTCGTCTGCAGGCTCTCGTCTGCCTATTGCGTGGTTTCATCTCGCCTGTTTGTGTTGTTCTGGAAGTCTTCCCACCTCCTACGGCACTTGACTGGTTCTTCTATCGCAATTGGAATGGATTGGTTGGCTACAGTGTACGTGACTGCTTCAGCAACGTTTTCCTCTCCGCAGGGAAAGGCTTCGTGGTTTCTTCGGCTTGAAATTCATCCTGGATGAGGCAACAAACTCTTCTAACTGCTTCAATATTTTGGGCATGTCATCTTCCTTGGTGGAAGGCACTGTTGTCTCATACGTGAAGGCTTTTGGAGGGGGCATTTGGTGTTCATTCCCGAGGTCTGCTGAACTTGTACACCGCACGGCAGATTTCCAAAGGAAATGCAGCCAGTATTGGAGAAATTGCACCGGCCCTTGCAATGCCAGTTTCCAGAGTGATCCAGTCTGCTATGCATTCTTTTGTGGAGAACTTCAGTTGAGAAGCCATGGAAGTACCTCCTCAGCACTTCTCCGATGTTCTTTGGGATATTATACATCTCGAAGGCCAGTCGAACTTATGATAAAGGTCGCACGTAGGAAAGGACTTGATCAAAAAGAACGCTTTTGTAGAGAATGTGATAAACGGGAAACAGGAAATGAGTATCATTTCATTATGCAGCGCCCCAGAAATGCAGATTTAAGACCACATTTAACACATGGAAAGTACTCTTGCGTGAACTCAGATTATAACTTTTGCAAAATACTCTGGCGGTAAACAAATAAGTAAAATCTGAGTAAATTCATTCAACCGAGTACAGTCGTTTCACTCTGTTAATTCTGCCATTCTATCTCTATCATTATTTTGCCATTTTGACAGTGTGGTTCCGACAAACTGCCCTTGGTTTAGCACTGTGCTTAAGCGTACCGTCTATTCCTGTAGATTTTGTTGTTGATTAATTCCACTTTACGTCTTCCATGCCCCAAAGGGGTTAGAGAATAAATGAATCTTTGAATCTCTCTCTCTCTCTCTCTCTCTCTCTCTCTCTCTCTCTCTCTCTCTCTCTCACTGTGCGTGCGTGCGTGTGTGCGCGCGCGTGTGTGTGTGTGTGCTGTTAGATACAAACACAGTGTTTTTTTCAATACTTCCAGCTGTTTACAGACAGAAAACAAACATCTCTCTCTCTCTCTCTCTCTCTCTCTCTCTCTCTCTCTCTCTCTCTCTCTCTTTCTCGATCAATCAATCAATCAATCGATCAATCATCTATTCCTATTTTATTTTCGCTCACCGGATCGAACGAACCATACAATTTTGATAGCTCTCTATGCCTGCACGTTTAGTCAGGGTATTTATCGTTTTCCGGTCAAAATGTAGGACAGGAAAAGTCATGTTTGATAATCCAGTTGTGGCACGTTAGTTTTGAGTACATTTTGTTATGCGCTTCTTAAGCGAGGCTTATATAATAAATATGATTCAGCACATTAAAAAAAAAAAATTCGTTTATTCAGTTGAGTGTGTGTGTGTGTGTGTGTGTGTGTGTGTGTTGTGTGTGTGTGTGTGTGTGTGTGTGTGTGCGTGTGTGTGTGTGCGTGTGAGCATGCGCGCGTGCATGTGTGCGTATGTGCGTGCGTGCGTGCCTGTGTGCGTGAGTGCGCGCGCGTGCGTGCGTGCGTGCGTGTGTGTGTGTGTGTGTGTGTGTGTGTGTGTGTGAGAGAGAGAGAGAGAGAGAGAGAGAGACAGACAGACAGACAGACAGACAGACGGACGGAGAGAGAGAGAGAGAGAGAGAGAGAGAGGAGAGAGAGAGAGAGAGAGAGAGAGAGAGAGAGTTACGTGTGTAAGCTGGTCAACTGACTCATCGAAACACTTCATCATTCAGCACTCCTGTACCGCGTGAGTACACCCCACCTCTACTGACCGTGGCCGGCTTTTATCGAGCCAGGCTGCGGACTACTCCATGGTATGTGACCAAGTGTGGACGAGGCGGCCCAGTCGATCGTGTGTGGTCCGGTGGGAACACACCCCTGGCCTTGAGCACAGCCGCTAAGTTTAGACAACTTGCTGATTTAACGCTTTTACCCGTCACCTTGCGGCACGGTATCGCACACAGGAATTCGACGGCATGGGAGTACTTACCCCGACCACTGCCCTCCCTCGCCCCTGTTCCCGGAAGTATATTACGGAAACGCAAACGTCGTTAAACATCACTTTGAATATCGGTCCAGATTTGAAAGATATCTGTGATTGTTCCCCTCACAACAATGACCATTATAGTTTGGAAGGATTCTATGGTGCTGTAAACCAAGGGGATTCACTCTCTATACAGTAGCGCATGCACCATCACGGTAAGCACAAAATACATGACGCAAATGGTGATGAACCATTCACGTGATCGGATTTTTACCGCCTGTAAACTCTCTATGTATACGCAACAGTGAATAGGTTTCTAGTCAGCTCAGGAAAAATTGTGGAAGCAGAAAGAGAGGGTTGGACTCCGCCTTCTGTGAAGTTTTGCCAAAGGCACGGACGGTGGTCCTCTAATGATTCATTGTCCACTACAACCATTACGCTGTTGGACGTTATAAAGATGGCTGTAACTATGATTTTCAAACTGTCAGTAATTATGACTCCAAAAGGCACAAAAATGGGGGGTTGACTATGAAAATTCCATTCCATTTCACACAGCTCTGATCCTACCCCAAAGTGGACAACGGCTGTATTGGTTCTGTAATACCTTCTTACCTCAAGACTCTACATCACATCCACAACCACAGGCTTCGTCTCTGCCTGGGGGAGTTCCGCACTATCTCTGTGTCCAGCCTGTATGCAGAGGCAGGGCAACCACCCCTGGGGGAGTTCCGCACTATCTCTGTGTCCAGCCTGTATGCAGAGGCAGGGTAACCACTCTGCCTGGGGGAGTTCCGCACTATCTCTGTGTCCAGCCTGTATGCAGAGGCAGGGTAACCACCCCTGGGGAGTTCCGCACTATCTCTGTGTCCAGCCTGTATGCAGAGGCAGGGTAACCACTCTGCCTGGGGGAGTTCCGCACTATCTCTGTGTCCAGCCTGTATGCAGAGGCAGGGTAACCACTCTGCCTGGGGGAGTTCCGCACTATCTCTGTGTCCAGCCTGTATGCAGAGGCAGGGTAACCACCCCTGGGGGAGTTCCGCACTATCTCTGTGTCCAGCCTGTATGCAGAGGCAGGGTAACCACTCTGCCTGGGGGAGTTCCGCACTATATCTGTGTCCAGCCTGTATGCAGAGGCAGGGCACTATCTCTGTGTCCAGCCTGTATGCTGAGGCAGGGTAACCACTCTGCCTGGGGGAGTTCCGCATTATCTCTGTATACAGCCTGTATGCAGAGGCAGGGTAACCACTCTGCCTGGGGGAGTTCCGCACTATCTCTGTATACAGCCTGTATGCAGAGGCAGGGCAACCACTCTGCCTGGGGGAGTTCCACACTATCTCTGTGTCCAGCCTGTATGCAGAGGCAGGGTAACCACTCTGCCTGGGGGAGTTCCGCACTATCTCTGTGTCCAGCCTGTATGCAGAGGCAGGGTAACCACCCCTGGGGGAGTTCCGCACTATCTCTGTGTCCAGCCTGTATGCAGAGGCAGGGTAACCACTCTGCCTGGGGGAGTTCCGCACTATATCTGTGTCCAGCCTGTATGCAGAGGCAGGGCACTATCTCTGTGTCCAGCCTGTATGCAGAGGCAGGGTAACCACTCTGCCTGGGGGAGTTCCGCACTATCTCTGTATACAGCCTGTATGCAGAGGCAGGGCAACCACTCTGCCTGGGAGAGTTCCGCACTATCTCTGTATACAGCCTGTATGCAGAGGCAGGGTAACCACTCTGCCTGGGGGAGTTCCGCACTATCTCTGTGTCCAGCCTGTGTGCAGAGGCAGGGTAACCACTCTGCCTGGGGGAGTTCCGCACTATCTCTGTGTCCAGCCTGTATGCAGAGGCAGGGTAACCACTCTGCCTGGGGGAGTTCCGCACTATCTCTGTGTCCAGCCTGTATGCAGAGGCAGGGCACTATCTCTGTGTCCAGCCTGTATGCAGAGGCAGGGCACTATCTCTGTGTACAGCCTGTATGCAGAGGCAGGGCACTATCTCTGTGTCCAGCCTGTATGCAGAGGCAGGGCACTACCTCTGTGTCCAGCCTGTATGCAGAGGCAGGGCACTATCTCTGTGTTCAGCCTGTATGCAGAGGCAGGGCACAATCTCTGTGTCCAGCCTGTATGCAGAGGCAGGGCACTCTCTCTGTGTCCAGCCTGTATGCAGAGGCAGGGCACTACCTCTGTGTCCAGCCTGTATGCAGAGGCAGGGCACTCTCTCTGTGTACAGCCTGTATGCAGAGGCAGGGCACTACCTCTGTGTCCAGCCTGTATGCAGAGGCAGGGCACTACCTCTGCGTCCAGCCTGTATGCAGAGGCAGGGCACTCTCTCTGTGTCCAGCCTGTATGCAGAGGCAGGGCACTACCTCTGTGTCCAGCCTGTATGCAGAGGCAGGGCACTATCTCTGTGTCCAGCCTGTATGCAGAGGCAGGGCACTACCTCTGTGTCCAGCCTGTATGCAGAGGCAGGGCACTACCTCTGTGTCCAGCCTGTATGCAGAGGCAGGGCAACCATTCCTGCAAACCGCGGGCTGAAACTTTCTGTAAGCTATTGTTTGAACCTCGCTTTGGAACCTCAAAACCCTGCTTGTGACTGATTTTGGACCCATAATTCCATTAGAAATTTGAGGACAACCACGGTTCCATTCCCCCAAAGTCAAAGTGTTTTCATCTGATCTGAAATTTACGGAAGAAAGAAAATAAACCAATTTAAGAAAATCTGTCTTAACGTGTGTGTGTGTGTGTGTGGGGGGGGGGGGGGGGGGGGGGGGGGGGGGGGGAGGGGGTGGCGGCGCGGCAGGGTGTGTGTGTGTGTGGTGTGTGTGTGGTGTGTGTTGTGTGTGTGTGTGTGTGTGTGTGTGGTGTGTGTGCGTGTGGTGGGGTGTGCGTGCGTGCGTGCGTGCGCGGGTGTGCCGTGTGTGTGATGTTTTAGTGTGGTGTGACGGCCCTGATAAGGCTTTTTGCCGTCGGCTGGGATACAAACTACATGAATTGAATTGAGGCAATGTTTTGTGACATTTCGAAATGGATGATGACTAATTCACACCAAATTCCACATGCCGATCACGACATGTTTAACCCGTGACTCTTAACATCACTTCAACTTTCGCAATTGATTCACGCTGCATTATACGAATGCTCCTCCCACTCTCCGGCCCAAATCCTTAGTCTACCCCCATCCCGATGAACAAATATCTCTTAAAAAGAAAACGAAAACAAAATAAAACAAAACAAAACAAAAACAGAAAGAGAGGCATATTCTTCTGCGGTTACTCACCTAACATCACACTGACGTTACAACGAACATTCCATGTTTTATTTATCTGTCCGTCTGTCTGTCTGTCTATCTATCTCTATCTCTCTATCTGTCTGTCTGTCTGTCTTATCTATCAATCTATCTATCCATCCATCCATCCATCTCTCTATCTAGCTACTTACCTACCGACCTACCTACCTACCTACCAACCCATACATCTATCCAGCCACCCAGCCACTCGTCCATCCATTCATCCATCTCTCTCTCTCTCTCTCTCTCTCTCTCTCTCTCTCTCTCTCTTTCTCTCTATCTCTTTCTCTCAATCTATCTATCCATGGATCCATCCATCTAGCTACCTGTCTACCTATCTACCTACCTACCTACCTACCTATCTATCTATCTCTCTATCTACATCTATATCTCTATCACACACACACACACACACACACACACACACACACACACACCACACACACACACACACACACACACACACACACACACACACACACACACACACACAACTATGAACACTGGGAAACTGAGCACACTGGTGTGAGGGTCCTGCACGCAACAAGGGGGTCAGCTTTTCCCTGCCTGCTGTTGAAGACCGTGACACATGCCGTGACAGCCTGACCCGTTATACCTATTCCACTCTACCACTCCTACCAAGATCTTCACGCTCCCAGTCGCTGAGGCATAACGATCGGTCCACGGGAATGCTGCCAGAGGACGATCCATTGTCCTTACTGAAAATTAATAAGGGGGTGCCCTACTAAAGGGCCTGGGAATCAGCTTGTTGGAATCTCTCTCTCTCTCTCTCTCTCTCTCTCTCTCTCTCTCTCTCTTATTTTGTGAACAACCCCTCCCCAATTCTCCTTGAGAATGGGCTTTGTAAGCTATCTCAATAAACCATTCATTTTTAGTCATTCTCTCTCTCTCTCTCTCTCTCTCTCTCTCTCTCCTCTCTCTCTCTCTCTCTCTCTCTCTCCCTTTCTCTCCTCTCTCTCTCTCTCTCTCTCTCTCTCCCTCCCTCCTCTCTCTCTCTCTCTCTCTGAAACTCTTTTTCTTTGAAACTCTCTCTCTCTCTGAAACTCTCTCTCTCTCTCTCTCTCTCTCTCTCTCTCTCTCTCTCTCTCTGTGTCTCTCTTTCTCTCTCTCTCTGAAACGCATTCACGATCTCTGTCTGTCTGTCTATCTGTCTGTCTGTCTGTCTCTGTCTCTCTCTCCCGCTAAAAGAGACATGGTTACATCAAGGTGGAAAAACATATGTATCTGAGTTGTGATATTAATGACACACACGCGCGCGCGCGCGCGCGCCCGCACACACACACACACACACACACACACACACACACACTCACACGCACGCACGCACGCACGCATGCACGCACGCACGCACACACACACAGACACACACACACACACACACACACACACACACACACACACACACACACACACACAGTGAGAGAGAGAGGAAGGGAGAGAGATGGGGGGAGAAGGGGGAGAGAGACAGACAGACAGACAGACAGACAGTCAGGCGGATGGATGGACGGACTGACAAACAGATAGAGAGAGAGAGAGAGAGAGAGAGAGACAGACAGACAGACAGACAGACAGACAGACAGACAGGCAGGCAGACAGACACGGTTCTCTCCATTTCTGCTTGCACCGAAGTTCACTGCTACCGAAGTTCACAAACTTTGGAAATTGAAATTGGTCGATCACTTCCGGCTTTTCAACCGTAACACCCGCCCCCCTTTCTTCCCCCCCCCCTCCCCTCCCCCCTTTTTTTTTTTTTTTTTTTTTTTTGAACAAACTGACTGGCCCTATTTTTCTTCATTATAAACACCGGAAGAAAAGAATTCTCGCCACTTGCGTTACAGGTGTCGCGATCTGTCATTTCCGGGTGAGGCTTGTCTGGTAATCAAGTATAATCAACCTGTACATTTGTCAGCGACCTTGACTGGAGGTCATCATCACCCACTGCAATCACAGTGTAACTGTCATCATAGTCCAGCCAACCGCTGGGGCCTTTTCAGGGCTGTCACCAATAGAAAGGAAGTCCTGTTCTGGGAAGCCAAAGCAATGGACACGGCGTAGCTCTCTCTAAAACATGCACACTCATTCGGCATGGTAGCCAGGTCCTGTACATCCTAAAACGGATCCGTTAGGGCCTTGCATGTATTCCGCTTCATGCTTCACTCTGCGGTTAGACAAGAAGTAATCAAAGGAAGATGAAAACAAAACCAGAGAAAAACGCCACAAACAAAGCATGAAAAAGCCATGAGGACGAACACTGCAGAATTAGCAACATAGTTTCCACTCTGGACGCTGTTTCCAGTTTCACTACATATTCACCAGATCAGGGAGAGAAAAAAACTAGTATGTTATATATTGTAACGACAGGTAAAAATAGTATACATTTTCTAAAACAAACACGAAGGCAGAAAAAAAGTGGACAACCGTCAAGAAAGATGAAAATGAAATAGTCAGAATCAAGAGGATGACAGAAAACTATAAGAAATAATAATACATATATCTTGAGGGCGGGGACACCATTTGTTCTGAAACAGCCATTAATAATCACGACGTATGCGTCGAACTTACGCGTTTAAAGTAAATTGCACGCAGTGACCAAACTGTTTACATGGCTTGTTCTTACTTTTATGAACAGAAAACAAGAATGAGGATGATGAAGATGATGCTGTGGAGTTCCTTTCTGGTCAAAGTCTACATGAAGACGGGGCAGTACTCTACCTTTCCTTTCACAATATATCCCAAGTTCAACCAAGCCCGAGAAATACAGACACCTGCAGTGTTAGTCAGGATCTCTGCTCAAAGTCTACATGAAGACGGGGCAGTACTCTACCTTTCCTTTCACAATATATCCCAAGTTCAACCAAGCCCGAGAAATACAGACACCTGCAGTGAAATTTGAGCAACGCCGTCAGAGACGAATCAGTAAAGTGGATGGAACTCAACTGTGTGGTGGCAGTCCTCCCGTTTAAGCCCACAACATATTCAGGTCTGGATAGGAGATGGTTAGGAACGAAAAACCCCGCCAACAACTGGCCCTGGTGGGCAGTGAACCCACGACCTCCCACACTGCAAGTTCACGACGCTAACCACGGCACCATGGTTGCTGGTTTGGACAACCATCTTTGTTTGGTTTTCTTGCGGAGGTGCAGTATTATTGACCTCTTGATTTATTTAACTGTTGACAATTTTGATCGAAGTTTGCCCGTGGAGGAGGTATTGACCCAAAGGGTACTATCATTCGTGTTAATACTTCACAAACCAGATCGGGAACAAAGATGACTTTCGTTATCCGCCAACACACTCATACACACATCCATCCGTACATGCACCCACACAAACGCAAGCGCTGGCGCACGCACACACATACAGACAACATCCTTCAAAATAACACAAAATAACGTTTTCATTCGTTTCTCAAGCTGTGAACGAAAAACAAGATTAGCTTACTCCCCCCCCCCTCTCTCTCTCTCTCTGTCTGTCTGTCTGTCTGTCTGTCTGTCTTCTGTCTGTCTTCTCTCTCTCTCTCTCTCTCTCTCTCTCTCTCTCTCTCTCCGCTCGCTCTCCTTGCCCCATCCGTACATCCCCTCCCCCTAACTCCCCTGCCCTGAATTCTTCACTCTACCTTCAGCTCTCTGGCTCCATTCAGCTGAGAGCGGGGGAGGAGAGAACCTGAGACAGGAATGCCATCCAAAACAGCAGATCGCTGCCAGCTGTCAAACTTCCAAGCCAACTAACCAGCCAACCGTGCTGTGTGTGGAGTGACACGCATTGAAAACTTGTGAAATCGACATCCTGTTTTTTCCCCTCCTGCGGTTTTTGTTTTCGCGTTTTTTTCTGGGAAGAGAGAGAGAGAGAGAGAGAGAGAGAGAGAGAGAGAGAGAGAGAGAGAGAGAGAGAGGGAGAGACAGACAGACAGACAGACAGACAGACAGGGACAGACAGAGAGAGAGAGACAGACAGACAGAGACAGAGACAGAGAGACAGAGAGAAGGAGAAGAAACAGTGCTAGGAATGGTTCGGACAGACATGTAACGTGAATACAAAAAAAAAGCGCTGTGCGTGTGCGTGCGTGCGTGCGTCGTGCGTGCGTGCGCGCGCGCGCGCGCGCGGCGCGTGTGTGTGTGTGTGTGTTTTATACGTGTGTGTGTGTGTGTGTGTGTGTGTGTGTGTGTGTGTGTGTGTGTGTGTGTGTGTGTGTGTGTGTGATTTCAATCGAGAAACAAACGTATTTATCAACTGCCCGATTTATTCATACCCCCAGTGATGGCATTTCGAGGCAGCAACCGTAAGCTGATGGCTGGAGATAGAAGACTTGGGCTTTCCAGCCATGCTGAACGTTTTTAGTGAAAGTGCAACAAAACAGACACAGGAGATGGATTCCACTTTTCTTTTGGAATGCTCTAAATTCGCAGACTGAAAATCCCACTTTATTTTGGGAAAATACTCGTGTTTCATAATTTGTATGGATTTTTTTTTTCTGTTGGTAGGAAAAAAGGCTACTGTTTTTACTGTGTTTAATTAAGTAGAGTCGTTCAGCTTTGCGTATTTCGCCATGAAACAGTGGATGTTCACTTGTTTCAAAATGTATTTTGTTCCCGTTTTTCGGTCGCGTTCTTTTACGTAATATGCATCCTCTCATTAATGATCAAGTTGTCCTCCACGCCCCAAAAGGGATCACAGGATAATTAAATCGCCAAATTTTTTGAGGGGGCAGAGCTTAAAGCGCATGACACTACAGCCGTGGACATACACCAGATTTCAACTATCGCCGTGACTTGGTTGTAACAGCAGATTTGAATGATGTTTACGTCGAAGCACCATACACAATGCAAATTTCCCTTAACAACACTCTTTTCTGTTCTATAAGAGACGTTACACCAACGCCCCATATCTCAACCCTGAGTCCCGTCACCTCCCTTCCCCTAACACTCTCCCTGTCCTTTCCTTCCCCCCTCCGCTCCTATCCCCTCCTCTCTAATTCTTTGCCAAATACAGTTCCAGCGCGGACCGGCAATCTTCGGAGCGTTATCAGAGGAAAATCAGCACCGTCTTCCCAGCCAGAGGAGTCCATGCACTGTGGATGGATCCAGTGGTATCCGGTCTGATCCCCTCCACGAAGGTCACAAAGCTGCTTACTCCGTACCAATAACAGCCTGTAAAGGTTAGGTCACAAAGCTGCTTACTCCGTACCGATAACAGCCTGTAAAGGTTAGGTCACAAAGCTGCTTACTCCGTACCGATAACAGCCTGTAAAGGTTAGGTCACAAAGCTGCTTACTCCGTACCAACAACAGCCTGTAAAGGTTCCTCCTGGAAAACCATCTTGGTGATCGTTGCATCAGGACGGCGTGTGTTCAAAGTCTAAGGACCCTTATAACTTGATGTGCCATCAGGACGGCGTGTGTTCAAAGTCTAAGGACCCTTATAACTTGATGTGCCATCAGGACGGCGTGTGTTCAAAGTCTAAGGACCCTTATAACTTGATGTGCCATATCAGTGTCCCCGTCGCTGTTTGCGTAAGCGATTGACGGCACGAAAAATCATCTGTGCATGTGTTCTGATCAATTTAACTTTGGGTTAAAAGCAAAACGTTCTTTCCTATCCGCGGAACGCGTATGTTCACATCAATTCTTTTTGTGTCTGTTTTTTTTCCCCCATTGCCGCTTTCCTCAATAACACTGACCCCGAAATAAAAGGACCTCTCTCTCTCTCTCTCTCTCTCTCTCTCTCTCTCTCTCTCTCTCTCTGGTGTGTGTTTACAGGGGAGAGGGAGGGAGCAGTTCCCCCTCTCCTGGCCTACATTAAACAAAAAGTTGTCATTAAGTCTGGTAGAGAGGAAAGGGGCAAGGATGGGGAACAACGTGAAGGTGAGAGAGAGGGGGGGGGAGAGAGAGAGAGAGAGAGAGAGAGAGAGAGAGAGAGAGGAGAGAGAGAGAGAGAAAAGAAAGAAAGACAGACAGACAGACAGACAGATAGAGACACAGAGAGAGAGAGAGAGAGAGAGAGAGAGAGACAGACAGACAGACAGACAGACAGACAGAAGATAGAGACAGAGAGACAGAGAGAGAGGGACAGAGAGAGAGAGAGAGAGAGAGAGAGAGAGAGAGAGAGAGAGAGAGAGAGAGAGAGCCGCCAGAACGTAGACCATCCCCAAGAAATGCCATAGAAAATCAGGTCTTCTCTTCCAGCTCACTACCCAAGAAGGTCAGTACTGTGGACCACACCACCAACGTTCTCCTGGCCCAGATAGACTCCACCCAGTGGACCAATGACTCCTTAGTCTATTTTTTCGGGGGGAGGAGTGAGGAGCGGCAGGTGGGGGGAAAACGTGAGACACCTGTACAACCTTTCCTCATACTCTGCCGCGAAGGAGCGGTCGGGTATGAACAGTCACGCCCGACCGCGGAATTTTACACACACACTTACACACCCCACACCCAACTCCGCCTCTCTCTCTCTCTCTCTCTCTCTCTCTCTCTCTCTCTCTCTCTCTCTCTTCTCTCTCTCTCTCTCTCTCTCCACTAAAGGTCCGGACCGGTATTCAAACATTTCACGCGCTCTTTGTCAGCGGCCCCACGGGTCATTAGACATCGGTGTTTTCTGTTGATCGTCTCATCAACAAGGCATCGCGGAGGGAGGTGCCCACATGGAAAAGCGAAATATTTGGATAACGGAACAGTTCTGAACAATCGGTTCCTTTGTGGAGTTTGGGCTGAGCATGTCCAAGGGAATGAAGCAATATTCTGCGGATATGACGTTCTTCCAGCCGATGGCACGTGGGATCCTCCCTTCCCGGCCCATCCCTTCGCCCCACCCACCCCCTTTTGTAAAACCTTCTGTGTCCACGCACGGCTTTTTTCTACCCACGCCATCCCTACATCCATTCCTTCTCTCCGGCTGCTTACGAACGGCTAATAAATGATTAGTTTGGGTATGGTGGATGTGTACCCATAGCCCTTGTGTGTGTATATCTCACACACACACACACACACACACACACACACACACACACACACACACACACACACACACACACAGATAGACAGACAGACGGACGGACGGACGCACACACACACACACACACACACACACACACACACACACACACACACACAATAGACAACGACGACGACGACACACACACACAACACAACACACACACACACACACACACACACACACACACATACACACACACATACATATCGGGGGAAGGGGGGGGGGGAGTATTAGAACGGATTAAAAAATGTAATATAAGTACATTAATGGAAAGCAGAAATTAAGTAAAATCACACCACACACACACACACACACACACACACACACACACACACACACACACACACACACACACACACACAATCAAGGGCACACATTTAACCAAACAGGCTGTTGTGTGCATTCAAGGTGAAGGAATGTTCAGTATCCTAGCATGGCGACAGCTTGAGAAATTTTAGAAGAATGGGAGTCAGAGATTCTACTAAAAGCGCTATGAACAATTGAATTTTAGGAATAGAGAAGGAGATGGAGGGCATCAGTCTTACCTGAATAAAACACGGAGCTCCATCTTTTCGTCTGCTGGTCGAGCGATGACTCAGGCTAGTCCTGTTCTGACACACGCTGGTCCTACAGCATCAAACTCTGCTCTTGTGGAGAAGTAGCCTGGTCCCATAGTGATGGGCCTGCTTCCTGCAGTAAGTAGCACACCGCTGCTGCCTTGAAGCAGACTGGTCCAGACTGGATGAAAATGGATCATGTCTTGGTGCTTTGCTGGCCATCTTCCGATGAAGACCCGTGACACCAGAGAATCCTGTTCTGATGGCAATGTGGGTTTGCAGGGGCATGCACTGATCTGGAGATGGCTCGGGAAGGTCCGACAGTAACGTAGGCTGGTCCTGCAACAGTATACATTGATGCTGCAGCAGGGTTGGTTGTTCATACATCAAAATGTTTCTTTTTTTATTTTTTTTTATTTTTTGGTCTTCTTCTAAAAGAGGATGTTAATCTGTAAAATCATCTGCCAAAGTGTGCGTGCGTGCGTGCGTGCGCGCGCACGCGCGTGTGTGTGTGTGTGTTTAGCAACACTTGTTCTGCATGTATTTCCAGAGCAGCACTGGATGCTCATTGCATGTGTTCAAACACGAGCTTGTGTGGTTTTTCCTCTAGGTGTCCACTATGAGACAGGGCTCGAACTTTCTCCATTTTTTTTTTCACCGATCAAACACATTTCAACCACAATAAGTTGCTGTTCGAATAAAGATTTTCATCAGATCAGGTGGAGCGAAAATCGAGACAAGTAGATACAAGTTCGTGGGCTTTTTCCTTGGTTACATCATCAAGGGCAGTAGCAAAATAGTGAATAACATCTCTCTCTCTATCTCTCTTTCACACACACACACACACACACACACACACACACACACACACACACACACACGCACGCACGCACGCACACACACTCACACACACGCGCACACATAAACAACTACACGTGCGCACTTTTGCGCACACATATTAGTTGATCATCCGTTTAAAAATTGTTCGGATAACTGATAGCTGTCACCAACACACACACACACACACACACACACACACACACACACACACACACACACACACACACACACAAGAGAGAGAGAGAGAGAGAGAGAGAGAGAGAGAGAGAGAGAGAGAGAGCTGTCATAATCAAAAGTATTATTCATGTTATTATTGTTATCGAGTGTACCAGGTTGTTGAACGAAAGGACCCGAAAAGTGATTAAAATGTCGGTTACTTGTTACTTACCCATCAGATGAGTATTATCCGAATTTGAAGGAAAATGTGTGTGGGCGAGCGCGTGCGCGCGTTTGTGTGTGTGCATGGGTGTGTATGTGTGTGTGCGCGCGCGCGTGCGTGCATGCGTGCGTGTGTGTGTGTGTGTGTGTGTGTGTGTGTGTGTGTGTGTGTGTGTGTGTGTGTGTACACCTGCATACGCGCTTACATGCGTATGTTGGAGCATCCTCTGTTACCCCATTACCCATCCCTGCCCCACTCTCCTCCGCCCGCCTGTCCCTAAGGCTGAAATCTACCCGTTTTTATTTTTTTCGGCATCGATTCTGTCTCCCTTCCAGACTGAGGCAAGACAAGCCCTGCACACACAAATGCATGTAAACACAGACGCTCGTGGTGTACGCATTCTTGCTGCCTCTTCCCATGCAAACGGACACGAGTCCTCCGCGTACTTCCCCGCCAGTTTTGCGTGCCTGCAGATTCGGCGTAGGCCTGCCTTCCGGCTGTAGCCTTGCATAACACTGCATAGCACTGCAGACCTCAAAGCGTCAGCAAGGACAGGGACGACGAGGACGACAGCAACAGCAACAACAACAACGGATGTGACCTGATTATTTCTCATGCTTGTCCACAGATATCGTGTGAGCTACAACATTTTTCTGCGGTTGTTTTTAAATGGGCGGTGTGTGTATGGTGGTGGTTTGTTCATTCGTTTTGTTTTTCGCCTGATTTTTATTTCCATGGTTTTACAGGTGAAAAAAAAAAGATGGACTGGCTGAGCAGTGAGAGAGCATTCTTTAAGCCCTTCCCGCACAGTACATGGATCTTGTCGATCAACTTTGAAACGAGTGCAGTAGGCGAAAATCATTCAAACATCCACACAACATCAAGCCTCACAAAGGAAATGCTGATATGATGGGTCGAAAGCTCGAAATGCAATTTTTTTTTTTTAACAGCCTTGAGATCAATCCTTCCATGCATTTCTTCTTCTCCATAACTGAAGAACACTGGTCTACCATGTTCCTCTCGCTTCTGTTGGTTGTAAGCTAAGATCTCTACAAACGTTTCCCATAACTGAAGAACACTGGTCTACCATGTTCCTCTCGCTTCTGTTGGTTGTAAGCTAAGATCTCTACAAACGTTTCCCATAACTGAAGAACACTGGTCTACCATGTTCCTCTCGCTTCTGTTGGTTGTAAGCTAAGATCTCTACAAACGTTTCCCATAACTGAAGAACACTGGTCTACCATGTTCCTCTCGCTTCTGTTGGTTGTAAGCTAAGATCTCTACAAACGTTTCCCATAACTGAAGAACACTGGTCTACCATGTTCCTCTCACTTCTGTTGGTTGTAAGCTAAGATCTCTACAAACGTTTCCCATAACTGAAGAACACTGATCTGCCATGTTCTTCTCGCTTCTGTTGGTTGTAAGCTAAGATCTCTACAAACGTTTCCCATAACTGAAGAACACTGATCTGCCATGTTCTTCTCGCTTCTGTTGGTTGTAAGCTAAGATCTCTACAAACGTTTCCCATAACTGAAGAACACTGATCTACCATGTTCCTCTCGCTTCTGTTGGTTGTAAGCTAAGATCTCTACAAACGTTTCCAAAGTCCATTCTGCGATAATTTCAGTCCATGTTACTTTTTTTAGGTGGTTGTTGTTGTTTTCGGCTGTTTTCCCTTCCGTCTCCCTCTTTAAACAGTTTCTTGGAGGACTGCTAAATCAAGGCCATTGGAACTTTTTACAGGGCCACACCAATGTAATTTTCCATTTCGTTTCTTTGCTATCAAGGATATGAATAAGGAAAAGAATAAGTAAACATAAATAAATAAGTTGATAAATAAATGAATAAGTCAATAAATAAGTAAATAAACGCCAACAAATGAATAAATAAATAAGAAAATATGTTGTAGACTGAATAAAAAAGAAAGAAAGAACGACTGACTCGACAGACCTACGCTTCCCCCCTCCGTTATACCCCTTAGTTCAAAGGTCAAAGAGCAAAACCAACGCACTCCAAGCCAATTCATGTCAACGGCCCTGACTACCGGGGAATTCCAGCTGAGGGCAGGGTGACCGGCCTCAGTTTCGTAACTCCAGTGAAGCACGCGCATGCTAGCACTGAACTCACGCGCTGATCACCAACTAGGGCACGACGAGAGGCATTCAACATAGAACACGATCACGTGGTGCCGGTGCCAGGGCTTAGCTCGCCCCTCGCCTTGAGCTCGAAATGGCATTTTGATTTTATGTCAACGCAAGAACCAAAGAGAGTGTTACCCGGTTCAACGGTCTGTAGTAACTCACCTACCCCAGTTATGATGAAAGTCAGAGTGTTTTGGGGCTGGTTCTAACACGACTCCTCAAGTATCGATCCAGGTCAACCCCCTTTTACGTAAAGAACCCCCCCCCCCCCTTCCTTCTCCAAGATCTTCACGGTTTGAAATCAATGATCTACTTTAAGCCCAGATTAGGCAGTGCTGATGTCACACAAATAGTAGTTTACTGGGAGAAATGGGGTTCAACCCGAACCACAAGCATCCTTCCACCTTATCTCCAAAACATTCACCTCAAGTAAACACATTATTGCCAACATAATTTGCAGAGAGTGAAATGATGGAGTTAGACCACTACTGCTACTACTAATACTACTGCTACTACTACTACTTCTGCTACTACTACTACTACTGTTGATGTTGTTGCTGTTGTTATGATGATGATGATGATGATGATTACTGTTATTTTTTTTTTTTTTTTTCATTATTTATTAGTACTAGTAGTATTGTTACTATTCGTGGTGTTGTTAAGTGTTACTATTCGTGGTGTTGTTAAGAACATTTAATACGTCTAATGGAATCAAGGCCCCAGGGGTTTACAATCAACAAAAACACACAAAGTACACCATACGTGAACTTCAACAAACAGCAACACAAGAAATGCATGCCACAACCAAGTGCTCGCATCAGTCCAACCATACCACCACCAGATCATGTTGTCTAACACACACACACACACACACACACACACACACACACACACACACACACACACACACACACACAACAAATCTCTCCCTCACCAACCCAAGTCAGGTTGTCATATTGATAAGATCTGAAAATGTATTTAAAACAAACAAACAAAACAACAAACTTGGGACTGGAAACAGGCTAAATGAAGCAAGATCGGTGGACCAGCCCGATGTGTCGTTCAGCCTGCTTCAGGTTCTTGGTAACAAATCTGTATCAACTGTGAAAGCAACAGCTATAACTACACTTTGAGGCACACGTCCCCCCCCCCCCTCCCCCCTCTCTTTCTCACCCTCCAAATGCGCGCTCACACACTTTCCCTTTCGCTCTGTCTCTGTGTCTGTCTGTCAGTCTCTCTCTCTTTCTGCGCGCGTGCGCACGTGTGTGTGTGTGTGTGTGTGTGTGTGTGTGTGTGTGTGTGTGTGTGTGTGTGTGTGTGTGTGTGTGTGTATGTGATATTAATATCACAACTCCAAATACATACGTTTCTCCCACCTTGCAACCATGTCTTTTTTAGCTGAAGACAGACAGAAGAGAGAGAGAGAGAGAGAGAGAGAGAGAGAGAGAGAGAGAGGAGAGAGAGACGAAAAGAAGAGAGAGAGAGACAGACGAAGAAGACAGACAGAGAGAAGAGAGAGAGAGAGAGAGAGAGAGAGAGAGGGGGGGGAAGGGGGAGGGACGGGAGGGGGGCGGGGGGCGGCTGGTAAGCTCATCTAGTTTTTCTCTTCATATAATGTCAAATTTGTTTTTGCTCTGTCGTAACATGACTGATGTCATCTTTCTGGGAACAAGTCCATACGGGACGTCCAAAACTCAGTTTCAGCAAGAAAACCCACGAATATTTCCGAGTGCATTGCAACACCACACACACACCCGCGCGCGCGCGCGCACGCAAAACACACAGTTTATTTTCTTTAAGTAAGTCTAGTTAAATTTGTTGCACCTAAATTGAAGTTCGCCTACCATTAAATCTGAAATTCCTACTCTAAACCTAATAGTGATATGTTATGGAATGTTTCTTCATATTTACCCCCAAATACTGTTAAAAAAAATTACTCCATACCTAGCACCAAATAATGGTCCAAAGTTGTTGTTTTTGTAAATCATATGTCTCAGATATTTCACACGTATGAATGTTATCAGTCCACTTGTACTATTAACCTTCGTCGAAAAACTCTCATATAAGCTCATTTCCAACTCCTTGCGTTGTCTGGGCCAAACCTAGGCCATTTTCAGGTGGACAAAAGTATTTCTCAGTGCCCAATTTTCCTGATCTAAATCGCATTTCACAGTTCACTAGAAACTCCGTGAGCTTTCAGTCGATTAATACATTTCAAAAGCTGTACAAGTCTACATGATACTAGTTATCTAGACTATCAGTTTTGCCATGACGAGGTTACCTGCGTTCGTAAATCTCCTACAGATTTCGTCGCGTTGTGAACTGCCTCACTGTGGCAACTAGTCCCAACTCTGAACCAGACTGAACAGTTGGTTCGGTCTGACTGGGAATCGAACAATCTATTAAAACAGCGGAATTCATTAAGAAGAAAAGGGACAAATGACTTTTTCATCATGTAGAGAAAAGCAGAAGCATATTCACAGATGTTTACATTTTCTGCACGTAAACAAAACGCCATTTTTAGATTAAAAAAAAAAATCAATGTCATTGATAGTATTTTTTACCGAGAGAGAGAGAGAGAGAGAGAGAGAGAGAGAGTTTTGAATTTCCATTTCTCCAGCGCGCTAGACTGCATTGCAAACAGAAAAGCAGAAAGCGGGTGGTTTCGTTTTTATCAGTATTTTTCTTCTGTTCTTCTGCTGCTGCTGCTGCTGCTTCTTCTTCTTTTTTTCTTCTTCTTCTTCTTCTTCTTGCACGCCGTGTTGTGTAATGGAAGCCCTGGCTTCACGGGCCGCTTCCTCCCCTGGTTCTTGACGTGTGTTTTTGCCATTTGGGCAGCTTGTCAATGACAGCAGATGTTGAAATACTCTGCATACCACAGACATATGAGAGGCAGGGTAGATAGGACGGAGGGCAAGAGGGTGGGGTGAAGAAAAGGAGGAGTGGGTAGTTGGGGGTGGAAAGAGGGGAGGCAGGAAGAAGTAACCTGAGCTATGAATGTGAAAGTGGCAAGACGGTGGAGTGAGGGAAGGAGAAGAGGAAGGCAGGGGTGGTGTGGTGGTGGTGGGGGGGGGGTGATGGGGTCGCGATGGGGTGGGAAGGGGCGATGGGGGAAAGCGGCGGTGCGAAAATGACGGGAATGTCATCTGTACCCTAAAAATAACAGCCATCACCGCCAAGGGAAGAAGTTCACACCTAAAAATAACACCGCATGATGGGGAAGTTTGATGGTGGAGCTTACACTTTTTTAAAAAAAAATTTTCAAAGTGATTGTTGCTCCCCTCCCCCCTCCCCCTCCACCCCCTCTCTCCCTTAGCAACCTTCCCGTCTCCCCCTCCTCCCAGCCTTCCCCTAGCTATCTCTCGTTACCCCTCCCAAAACACTCCCTCCCACCATCCACACCCCTTCCCCCCCTCCTAACACGCTCTATCTGCTGTTTCATTTTTTTTTTTTTTCGATAAACACGGATGGTTCAGATGTTCAGCATTCCAAATGTGTCGGGGACATAACTACCCTGTTTCATAGCACCAACAAGGCCCGTTCTTTCTCACAGCGGGGCGCAGGGCTGGTGGACACAGACACTAGGCATCTTACGTTCACAGCCACGCGCGCGTAGCTTGTTTATTTATTTTTGACAACAATATCAAAGCGACCGCCGAGCCGAGACCGCGCGGGTGCGGGTGGAAGCCGAGGTGACGGAATGAGGTGGGAGGGGAGGGAGGGGGTGGTGGATACTGGAAGGGGGGAAGAGGGGAAGGGCAACATTCTTCACAGGAGATCTGCCCACGGGACGGATTAAATTCCGTATATGGCCCCTTGTCTTTCTCATCGCCGTGAAATCAGAAGAATGTTGAGAGGATTAAGACACGCTGGTCGCCGCTGCCACGGTCACGGGGCTGACTGAGCTGTCCTCGCTCTTCACACCTGTTAATGGGGCCGGTGCCGGCGCTCGTGCAGGCAGTGACGGTTTATTCCACGTGCCAGTCCTCCAGTGCCGGGCTTCCTGCCGGCCGTTACAGGGCCGGCGAGGAGGGAGAGAATGACGGATGGGTCAGGCTCGACCTTCGGCGGTTACTCACCGCGTCGACACGTATGGCTGTGGGTGATGTGTGTGTGTGTGTGTGTGTGTGTGTGTGTGTGTGTGTATGGTGTTGTGGGAGAGAGAGAGAGAGAAGAGAGAGAGAGAGAGAGATTTCTTGTCCATGAGAGAGTACGTCCAGCAGGAGCGCACACACACACACACACACACACACACACACACACACACACACACACACACACATAAACACAGACACACTCACCTACACACACACACACACACACACACACACACACCCACCACACCAAGCGCGCGCACATACTCATCCTAAACACACACACACACACACACACACACACACACCACACCACACAACACACACACACACTCACCCTAACCACACACACACACACACACACCACACACACACACACACACACACACACACACACACACACACACACAGACACACACACACACGCGTGCCAACCCACATGTTTTTCAAACTTCATATTTGTTCAAACAATTATTCAACGTTAAATCTTCCGTCAGATCGTATCTTTATTTTCCTTCCTCCTTTCTTAACCCCATTCTTTCATTCATGCATTCATTCTTTCATTCATTTGTTCGTCACGTTATTTCATTCGTTCCTTTCCAAGGAAGACATTTTCGTTTATACAGGCCTACGCCGGAACCTGAACTTTGCCCTGACAGACATCATTCCTTCGGTCGGCTCGGCTAGGCACTGTATGAACAGCTCATTGACGACCAATGTAGGCCACTAAAATTCCTTTTTCAGGTATTTCAACTGCTTCAAGTTTATAGACAACCCGCACGAGATCCCTTTCGGTATGTGGTGCAAAGGTGAAATTGGAGCCATACCACGGGAGTGGTGCAGCAAAACCAGTTGGCTGGTGGAAGGTGGATTTGGTTTCAAATTTCAATCGGTCTTCCCCCCAAGCCGGCGCCAAAAGATTGAGTGTGTCAGCAAAAGACATTGTAGACATGCAGCACGCGCGGCAGAGACGGCGAGGGTTGGGTAGGGATGAGGAGAAGGGATGGAGGTGGGAGTGGGTGAGGTGTTCAAGAGCTTCTTTCATACTCTAGCTAAAAACGTTGATTGTGTCCCTAACCCCCTATCCCTCTCCCCACCCACCCCCTCCAAACACACACACACACACACACACACACACACACACACACACACACACACACACACACACTTCTCTTCTTTTTCATCCCATCCCTCGTCTCACACGATAAATGTGGAGAAACGAAGAATAAAAGAAAAATCATTTCCTTCAGTAGGCGATGAAAACAGTGAAACGTAAAACAAATAAGCAAACAAACAATATTCTGGGTGTATGCTACACACCACATACAATATAACAACGATGAAATGATAACAAAAGGACGTCCTATGTTTCGCAGGGAAGACATAGTGAATGACAAAATTCCTGTCAGTGACGGTCCAGATTTGACAGACGTTCGTCAGTGCTACGTCATCCCCACCCACCCAACCCCACTCCCTCCTCATCCTACCTCTGTCTACTCCCAGCACCCTTCCCGACCAATCCCCCACACGTTCCATCATCTTTCTCTTTGTTTCTTATCCGCCAAGCAGTAGTGGGATTAATGGTGGTGGCAACTGATTAAGATGTTGGTTGGAGTGGTGACGGAAAACTCAGCTCACGTTGTCGTCGTGTGGTCTACCCATTACACTACAAATCTGACACAGAGTTGACTCTGATAATCACTATCACTACCATCGTTATTATCGTTGTACTCTCTCTCTCTCTCTCTCTCTCTCTCTCTCTCTCTCTCTCTCTCTCTCTCTCTCTCTCCTTGTGCTGCCATCATCTGTTGTTCATTTTTCCTCAGTTGAACACAGTAGAATGACAAGGACAAATCGGAAGGCCGTAAGTAATATCTAAACTCCATGTCGCTGAGAAACACAAGCTTTGACTTTTCGATTTTCTCCTCCATCCCCTGTCCCGCCTCCCTTCCTCTAGCCCTCTTAGGTCACCCACCTTCCTCCTCCATCCCCTGTCCCGCCTCCCTTCCTCTGGCCCTCTTAGGTCACCCACCTTCCTCCTCCATCCCCTGTCCCGCCTCCCTTCCTCTAGCCCTCTTAGGTCACCCACCTTCCTCCTCCATCCCCTGTCCCGCCTCCCTTCCTCTGGCCCTCTTAGGTCACCCACCTTCCTCCTCCATCCCCTGTCCCGCCTCCCTTCCTCTGGCCCTCTTAGGTCACCCACCTTCCTCCTCCATCCCCTGTCCCGCCTCCCTTCCTCTAGCCCTCTTAGGTCACCCATCTTCCTCCTCCATCCTCTGTCCCGCCTCCCTTCCTCTGGCCCTCTTAGGTCACCCACCTTCCTCCTCCATCCCCTGTCCCGCCTCCCTTCTGGCCCTCTTAGGTCACCCACCTTCCTCCTCCATCCCCTGTCCCGCCTCCCTTCCTCTAGCCCTCTTAGGTCACCCACCTTCCTCCTCCATCCCCTGTCCCGCCTCCCTTCCTCTGGCCCTCTTAGGTCACCCACCTTCCTCCTCCATCCCCTGTCCCGCCTCCCTTCCTCTAGCCCTCTTAGGTCACCCACCTTCCTCCTCCATCCCCTGTCCCGCCTCCCTTCCTCTAGCCCTCTTAGGTCACCCACCTTCCTCCTCCATCCCCTGTCCCGCCTCCCTTCCTCTGGCCCTCTTAGGTCACCCACCTTCCTCCTCCATCCCCTGTCCCGCCTCCCTTCCTCTGGCCCTCTTAGGTCACCCACCTTCCTCCTCCATCCCCTGTCCCGCCTCCCTTCCTCTGGCCCTCTTAGGTCACCCACCTTCCTCCTCCATCCCCTGTCCCGCCTCCCTTCCTCTGGCCCTCTTAGGTCACCCACCTTCCTCCTCCATCCCCTGTCCCGCCTCCCTTCCTCTGGCCCTCTTAGGTCACCCACCTTCCTCCTCCATCCCCTGTCCCGCCTCCCTTCCTCTGGCCCTCTTAGGTCACCCACCTTCCTCCTCCATCCCCTGTCCCGCCTCCCTTCCTCTGGCCCTCTTAGGTCACCCACCTTCCTCCTCCATCCCCTGTCCCGCCTCCCTTCCTCTAGCCCTCTTAGGTCACCCACCTTCCTTCTCCATCCCCTGTCCCGCCTCCCTTCCTCTAGCCCTCTTAGGTCACCCACCTTCCTCCTCCATCCCCTGTCCCGCCTCCCTTCCTCTAGCCCTCTTAGGTCACCCACCTTCCTTCCCATCCCCTGTCCCGCCTCCCTTCCTCTAGCCCTCTTAGGTCACCCACCTTCCTCCTCCATCCCCTGTCCCGCCTCCCTTCCTCTGGCCCTCTTAGGTCACCCACCTTCCTCCTCCATCCCCTGTCCCGCCTCCCTTCCTCTAGCCCTCTTAGGTCACCCACCTTCCTTCTCCATCCCCTGTCCCGCCTCCCTTCCTCTAGCCCTCTTAGGTCACCCACCTTCCTTCTCCATCCCCTGTCCCGCCTCCCTTCCTCTGGCCCTCTTAGGTCACCCACCTTCTTCCTCCATCCCCTGTCCCGCCTCCCTTCCTCTGCCCTCTTAGGTCACCCACCTTCCTTCTCCATCCCCTGTCCCGCCTCCCTTCCTCTGGCCCTCTTAGGTCACCCCCTTCCTCCTCCATCCCCTGTCCCGCCCCCTTCTGGCCCTCTTAGGTCACCCACCTTCCTCCTCCATCCCCTGTCCCGCCTCCCTTCTGGCCCTCTTAGGTCACCCACCTTCTTCCTCCATCCCCTGTCCCGCCTCCCTTCTGGCCTCTTAGGTCACCCACCTTCCTCCTCCATCCCCTGTCCCGCCTCCCTTCCTCTGGCCCTCTTAGGTCACCCACCTTCCTCCTCCATCCCCTGTCCCGCCTCCCTTCCTCTGGCCCTCTTAGGTCACCCACCTTCCTCCTCCATCCCCTGTCCCGCCTCCCTTCCTCTGGCCCTCTTAGGTCACCCACCTTCCTCCTCCATCCCCTGTCCCGCCTCCCTTCCTCTAGCCCTCTTAGGTCACCCACCTTCCTTCTCCTTCTCTCCTTCTTCTCTCTCTCATTCAAACAAAAACCAAAGGAAAAGAAAAGCGGGTGGTGGCGGCGGGGGAGGGGCTGAAGCTCAGGAGTGCAGTCATTCCAACAATTTGGGCTGAAGCTCAGGAGTGCAGTCATTCCAACAATTTGGGCTGAAGCTCAGGAGTGCAGTCATTCCAACAATTTGGGCTGAAGCTCAGGAGTGCAGTCATTCCAACAATTTGGGCTGAAGCTCAGGAGTGCAGTCATTCCAACAATTTGGGCTGAAGCTCAGGTGTGCAGTCATTCCAACAATTTGGGCTGAAGCTCAGGAGTGCAGTCATTCCAACAATTTGGGCTGAAGCTCAGGAGTGCAGTCATTCCAACAATTTGGGCTGAAGCTCAGGAGTGCAGTCATTCCAACAATTTGGGCTGAAGCTCAGGAGTGCAGTCATTCCAACAATTTGGGCTGAAGCTCAGGAGTGCAGTCATTCCAACAATTTGGGCTGAAGCTCAGGAGTGCAGTCATTCCAACAATTTGGGCTGAAGCTCAGGAGTGCAGTCATTCCAACAATTTGGGCTGAAGCTCAGGAGTGCAGTCATTCCAACAATTTGGGCTGAAGCTCAGGAGTGCAGTCATTCCAACAATTTGGGCTGAAGCTCAGGAGTGCAGTCATTCCAACAATTTGGGCTGAAGCTCAGGAGTGCATTCATCCAACAATTTGGGCTGAAGCTCAGGAGTGCAGTCATTCTAACAATTTGGGCTGAAGCTCAGGAGTGCAGTCATTCCAACAATTTGGGCTGAAGCTCAGGAGTGCAGTCATTCCAACAATTTGGGCTGAAGCTCAGGAGTGCATTCATTCCAACAATTTGGGCTGAAGCTCAGGAGTGCAGTCATTCCAACAATTTGGACATCCATAAATTGATCTCACTCCCAGGGTACCCTCCACATCTTCCGTCCTCCCCATGCCTCGTCCCCTACCCCTGTCTCCTCAACTCCCCCTTCACCAAGACCTGCTCCAGCCACAACATGACGTAAATTACATCACAAACCTGAATATAACTGACAGCATTTGCAATATCCATCACTCTGTCCTCCTTTCCTGACTCGACGATCTGGGCCAAGTGACTATGCGAGCGCTCCATGGGCACACCAGGGGTTAACGACCTTTGGGTGGCTGGTTTTAGCCTCAGTTCCTAGCCCCTCCTTCACTTTATAAATTCCTTAAGACACTTTTTTTTTCTCTTTTTTTTTTTTTTACCCCGAACCAACAGACGACGCTAGTTTTAAATTTTTTAGTTTGCATTTTCAGTAGCATGTCTATGATTATTTGTGGTCATTCCATCGCCCGAGTCTTTGCAGCCGGTCTCGCGAGTCCAGTAAAGGAGTCTCATTTTCGATCGACAGTCCCTGGCGCAGTATGTTCAAATTAGTCCACAGGCCAGCGCGATACAAAACAAACACCAGGACAATGATGGCATAAGAATCCTTCCATTTTTGTGGCTTGATTTTTATCATAAACAATGTGTGTGTGTAACAATGTGTGTGTGTGTGTGTGTTGTGTGTGTGTGTGTGTGTGTGTGTGTGTGGCGGGGGGTGGGGGTGGGGGTGGAGGAGGGATTCTTTTTCCAAAGGTAACAGGAAGCTAGTAGTTCCCCCCCCCCCTCCTACCCCAACCCCCTCCCCACCCCGAGCGAACATCAATCATCAACGTCTTTGCCGTCAACTGTGACTCGGTATAATATGTGCATGCATTTATGTATGTAGACCGCAGTCTGTATTTTCACCTAAAAAGTAGGACAACAGTATTCTGCATATCGCGGGGGAAAAGAAAAGCTGTGTCACGCCAAACTCCTTTAGATTAATCACACTTACATTTCGGAAAAACTAGTCAAGTGCTAGCAGTAGGTTTGACTCGGGAACACTAGTTACTGGCAGTAGGTATGACTCGGGAACACTAGTTACTGGTAGTAGGTATGACTCGGGAACACTAGTTACTGACAGTAGGTATGACTCGGGAACATTAGTTACTGGCGGTAGGTATGACTCGGGAACACTAGCTACTGACAGTAGGTATGACTCGGGAACACTATAGTCACTGACAGTAGATATGACACGGGAACACTAGTTACTGACAGTAGGTATGACTCGGGAACACTAGTCACTGACAGTAGGTATGACTCGGGAACACTAGTTACTGACAGTAGGTATGACTCGGGAACATCAGTCACTGACAGTAGGTATGACTCGGGAACACTAGTCACTGACAGTAGGTATGACTCGAGAACACTAGTCACTGACAGTAGGTATGACTCGGGAACACTAGTTACTGACAGTAGGTATGACTCAGGAACACTAGTCACTGACAGTAGGTATGACTCGGGAACACTAGGTACTGGCGGTAGGTATGACTCGGGAACATCAGTCACTGACAGTAGGTATGACTCGGGAACACTAGTCACTGACAGTAGGTATGACTCGGGAACACTAGTCACTGGCGGTAGGTATGACTCGGAACACTAGTTACTGGCGGTAGGTATGACTCGGGAACACTCGGGAACACTAGTCACTGACAGTAGGTATGACTCGGGAACACTAGTCACTGACAGTAGGTATGACTCAGGAAACACTAGTTACTGACAGTAGGTATGACTCGGAAACACTAGTTACTGGCGGTAGGTATGATTGGGGAACACTAGTCACTGACAGTAGGTATGACTCAGGAACACTAGGTACTGACAGTAGGTATGACTCGGGAACACTAGTTACTGGCGGTAGGTATGACTCGGGAACACTAGTTACTGACAGTAGGTATGACTCGGGAACACTAGTCACTGGCGGTAGGTATGACTCGGGAACACTAGTTACTGACAGTAGGTATGACTCGGGAACACTAGTCACTGACAGTAGGTATGACTCGGGAACACTAGTTACTGGCAGTAGGTATGACTCGGGAACACTAGTTACTGGCGGTATTTGTGACTCGGGAACACTAGTCACTGACAGTAGGTATGACTCGGGAACACTAGTCGCTGGCGGTAGATATGACTCGGGAACACTAGTCACTGACGGTAGATATGACTCGGGGAACACTAGTCACTGACAGTAGGTATGACTCGGGAACACAAGTTACTGACAGTAGGTATGACTCGGGAACACTAGTCACTGACAGTAGGTATGACTCGGGAACACTAGTCACTGACAGTAGGTATGACTCGGGAACACTAGTTACTGACAGTAGGTATGACTCGGGAACACTAGTCACTGACAGTAGGTATGACTCGGGAACACTAGTTACTGACAGTAGGTATGACTCGGGAACACTAGTCACTGGCAGTAGGTATGACTCGGGAACACTAGTTACTGGCAGTAGGTATGACTCGGGAACACTAGGTACTGACAGTAGGTATGACTCGGGAACACTAGTCACTGGCGGTAGGTATGACTCGGGAACACTAGTTACTGGCGGTAGGTATGACTCGGGAACACTAGGTACTGACAGTAGGTATGACTCGGGAACACTAGTTACTGGCGGTAGGTATGATTGGGGAACACTAGTCACTGACAGTAGGTATGACTCAGGAACACTAGGTACTGACAGTAGGTATGACTCGGGAACACTAGTTACTGGCGGTAGGTATGTCTCGGGAACACTAGTTACTGACAGTAGGTATGACTCGGGAACACTAGTCACTGACAGTAGGTATGACTCGGGAACACTAGTTACTGACAGTAGGTATGACTCGGGAACACTAGTCACTGACAGTAGGTATGACTCGGGAACACTAGTTACTGGCAGTAGGTATGACTCGGGAACACTAGTTACTGGCGGTAGATATGACTCGGGAACACTAGTCACTGACTGTAGGTATGACTCGGGAACACTAGTCGCTGGCAGTAGGTATGACTCGGGAACACTAGTCACTGACAGTAGGTATGACTCGGGAACACTAGTTACTGGCGGTAGGTATGAATCGGTTCGAAAATTTTGAAAATGACAAATTCATCAGAAAAAGTCTCTAGCAGTGACTAAGACTCAATTCTATGATGAACAATTCAGAGAAAAAGCCTCTCAAAAAATCGGACACCCATCTCTCTCTCTCTCTCTCTCTCTCTCTCTCTCTCTCTCTCTCTCTCTCGCACAATCCCTCGCTCAGTCTGTTCACCGGACTCAGTGAGACGAGACTACCAAACTCATCACATCATCATCATCATGATCATCATGTGCCATTATTTGCGCTTTAAGCGAAACAAAGCCCTGAGCGCTAACAAATAGGCTTCTAGAAAGGGCCAAAGAAGGATATGATTCACAATTAGGCCTACATAGAAAAAATCTTGTATCTGCGTTCAAGCTAAACAAAACCTTGAGCGCTTACAAACATTAGAAAGGGCCAAAAAAGAGGACATGACTCACAATTACACGTAAGAAAATGATGTAAAGGGAAAATGCAAGATATAAGGCAACAAAAGAAAATTAACTTACAGCTCAGATTTTTTTTTTTCCGGTGAAGCTCAAACTTAAAGCAACCAATCACTCAGTAAATGATAATCTTTTCGAAAATTTACTTCACAACGATGTAAATCTACGAAAGAAATTTTGATTGACTGATTGATTGGTTGGTTGATTGCCGTCAGTGCAGATTGGTTGTCTGAAGTTCATGACATCTGAATCATGAGTAACTGAAAACAGGAGGATGCTTACTTCTTACACAAAATGTATATTGTCAGTCGCATGAAACTGAAATGTAAATTGAACTTACAATTAATTTCAGGCAGGAAAATACTGCAGTTCGCCCAAACTGTTAGCTGCTTTTTGTTTTATAAGACATTTCTTTTGTGCCCGGCCGCAGACGACAATGATGTAAGGGAAGGAACTATCGATTCATCGACCTGTAGTCGAGCACAACGATCTGCTGCCTATTGTCTCCCCTTGTTTCATTCTCTCTCGTTGATGTTCAACCTCTTAAAATTTTCTATGCATAAATTTATGCAACCGGCTTTTATGGCCAAGACCGTTCACCTATTCTTATCTCACCTTCGACAAAATTATAGCTAGTAAAACCCTATATCTAAACGTAGGTTTTGCTTGTGTAATATCTTGCTGTGTAAACCGATTAAATCAAATCCATGTGGAGAAAGAAACAAACAAAAATGACAGACTTAGACATTGTAAATGCATCTTCCTTATCAAAGAAATTTGGAGACGTTTTAGAAAAGGATGCAAATACAAACATCATTTTGTGTGTGTGGATATGCGTGCGTGCGTACGTGCGTGCATGCGTGCGTGCGTGTGTAATTTTGGGTCATAACTCATCATGCATATTTTCTTGCAACAGTTTTGTCACGTGACTGAGGTCTTGAAAGGTTTGAAAGACGTTTCCTTCAAGTTCTTTTGCGCACATAACGACCAGTTCACCACTGTGGATAGAGGAAAGATGAAACAGTTCCAGCACATTTCAAACACAGCCTGACAGGCAAAGTTTATACGGCAAACAGGCAGCTTGCCAGCAATGGCTGATCAGTCACACAGTGGAGGAGAAGAAGAGTTCTCCAGGAGCGGCCTAGGTCCCAGTGAAGTCTAGAAGCCTTTCTTCTCTGCTTGTAAATACCCCTCCATACTGTTTCGTTGTCTCCTCTTTTTTCTCACTCTATTTTTGTCCCTCAGATTTCTTAAAGCTTTTAGTATTTGCTGATGTTTTTTTTTTTCTTTTGTGCAAGATGTGATGTGTGTGTATGCGAGCGTGAGTGCGAATGTGAGTAAGTGATTGTGTGTGTGTGTGTGTGTGTGTGTGTGTGTGTGTGTGCATGCATGTATTGAGGAAAAGAGAGAGAGAGAGGGAGATGGGGGTGGGCGGAGGGGGTGGGTGGGAGGAGAGTGGAGTCTATATGTGCTTGGGTGTGCATGCATGTGGAGTGTGCGCGCAAGAGCATGCACATGTGTGTGTGTGGTGTGTGTGTGTGTGTGGTGGTTATGTGTGTGTGTGTGTGTGTAGTGTGTGTGTGTGTGTGTGTGTGTGTGTGTGTGTGTGTGTGTGTGTGTGGTGTGTGGTGTGTGTGTGTGTGTGTGTGTGTGTTGAGAGTAAGTTATAGCGTATGTGTGTGTGATTGAGTGTGTCTTAGTGCACATGTGTGTTAAGAGTGTGTGTGTGTGTGTGTGTGTGGTGTGTGTGTGTGTGTGTGTGTGTGTGTGTGTGTGTGTTGAGGTGAGAGAGAGAGAGAGAGAGAGAGGAGAGAGTGAGAGAGTGAGAGAGAACATATGTGCATTGAGTGTGTGTGTGTGTGTGTGTGTGTGTGTGTGTGTGTGTGTGTGTGTGTGCATGAGACAGAGAGAGAGAGAGAGAAAGAGAGACTGAATGAGAGAGAGAGAGAAAGAGACAGAGACAGAAACAGAGGAAGAGAGAGAGAGAGAATGAGAGACAAAAAGAAAGAGACATAAGAAAGACTGAGAGACAAAAAGGAGATACAGAGATAAAAAAAAAACACAATATTTCATTCCTTTTCAACAGTGTATTTCAGACATTATGCACAAGACAAATGCAGCAGTTGGAAACATTTAATACAAAACATCACATTGTCAATTACCAAGTCATCTGAAAGTTCATTTGTAAATGTATAGATTTTGTGAAAAATAAATACATAAATAAATAAACAAGCAAACAAAACGAATAACATACAATATTTTTCATAAGTTTTAAACAATTCCAGTTTTTGACAAACATTCATGACAAAATGAAGATAATACATTAGGATTATTCTTCCTGAAGCTCAGACAGCAGAATATTGGCAATTCAAATGGACGGAATGTTAATAAAATGCATATATGTATCTGTTCTTCAAGAAAAAGTCCACAACTGAGAGCGCATGGCATCTTTCTGTTTTTAGCTTTAATCTGTTGGTGCTCTGAGTTAGCATGCTTTAAATGATGATGAAACAGAGAAAGAGCCGGAGACAGAGGGAAAGAGAGACAAAGAGAGAATGAGAAAAACAGCAACAGAGACAGCAAGAGAAACAGAGAGAGAGAGAGAAAGAGAGAGAGAATGTGCATGCAAGTTTGTGCATACTTGTGTACACATGCACATGTGTGTGTGTGTGTGTGTGTGTGTTGTGTGTGTGTGTGTGTGTGTGTGTGTTTGAAAGCTTGCATTCATGCACGTGTGGCATCTGTGGAAACAAATCTTCTGTTAATAATAACCCCCCTCTCCACACTAATACCCTTCCAGCCTGATCTTGTCATTTTCCCTGAGAGTGCCCATCAGTCTACAGCAGCCACAGCTGAAAAAGAACAAAATCAGCACAGGATCAATCAATCAGTCAGATCATCAATCAAATCAACAGTCAACCATCAATCAAATCAACAGTCAACCATCAATCAAATCAACAGTCAACCATCAATCAAATCAACTGGAAACCGGTCTATCACCACAGGATCAATCATCAATCAAATCAACAGTCAATCAGTCTATTAGCCAACTAGTGCTGTGTATACTACTGGCAGCTTCACAACAAGGACTGTGAATAACATTTGCATGACATAAATGTAGTAAAGACAGAGAGAGGGATGGTTGTGCACATTTGTCACAGTAGCATACAGTTTTGAACTGAAGCAGGTGTTGCTATATGTGCTTGTCTGTAAACATGTGCTTGCCTGTCAACACCATCTACCATGAGTTTTTGAGTTCAATGTATCTTTTACTGTATCCCATAGCAAACTTTCGAGGGATATAGTTAGTAAATACAACAGTCACTCGCTCATTTGCTCATTCGGTCAACTGGTCTATCAGCCAATCAATCTACCTGAAGCAATGAGAGGTTAATTACTGGGCAAACAGAACAACACTGGTTTTCATTCAGGTATGCTGTATGAAACACATGTAGAGAGGAGAGTATTTTGAAAATAAACTGAAGACACATGTTGTGACATGAAAGCTTGTAAACGCAGAAAGTTTAAAACTACAGTAACTGCAAGCCAAACCTGGATGATGAAAATAAAATAAAAATGAACTGAACAAGCAAAGTACGTCACAATTGTACTGTAATTGTTTTTTTACTCTTATTTGGCAGTTCAGTGAACTCAACTATAATTCTGTTTTAAAATACATAGGAAATAAACCATAGTGCTCTCTTTTCCTGCAATATACACATGTTCGCACATGTGTGCACCCGTGCACATACACTGAAAACATTTAAAATACATACATTGAAGCACACAGAAATAGTCATTGACCTGAATTGTTTGTGTTGTGTTTTGCTGCAAACCTTATCATGTGTCAGAGGCTTAAAGGAAACAAAAACTAAAACAAAAATGGAATATAACCTTGATACAGAGAGAGAGAGAGAGAGAGAGAGAGAGAGAGAGAGAGAGAGAGAGAGAGAGAGAGAGAGAGAGAGAGAGAGAGAGAGAATACTGGCAAACAATATGCATACAAAACTTATCTTCAAAGCAACCTGAATTTTTTTTAAATCCAAGAATTTGGGAGGAACAGATATAACATGTAAAAAAAAAACCCTGAAATGAAGCAAAATTATTAAATGGCAATAAAATACCTCATGCGATGCACAACTACCTCATGCAAAATTTTGGGAGCAATTTATTAATGCAGAACGTTAAATTTTCTACTCAAAACCAAACCAGGGCAGCCATTAGTGCTTGAATCAGCACTGAGCACAAGTATTTGCCTGTTCCAGGCAGCACAGTGAATGCACAGTCATCTGGGAGTTGGAAAAGGCCACCAAAAGAAGCAACAAGGTGGGCATGGGGGGGAATGGAGGGCGGGGACAGGGGATGGGGGGGGGGGGGGGGTTGGGGGTAGGGGGTGAGGTTGAAAGCAAATTTTAGATCAAACTTGTTTGGCATCAGTGAACTTGCTGATTCAGGTGCTAGACAACATTCTATGTAGCAAACTCATTCCATGACCAAGTCACAACGTCTCTGTTTGCATCTCACAGATCAGGAAACAGCATGAAGGTAATACTCACATCTACACATACTACACAAACTGTGTCTTGATAGCACTATGTCCAATGGTGGACACCAAAGGGTAACTCTTACGACAAACTTTGGTGAAGTATCCACCTGCTCCCTTGAAACAAAGAACAAAACGGGGACAAGTGTTGAGGCCAGTAAATGTGCTGTTTCAGCATGTGGTGTGTTCTAGGTCAGTTGATGGTGCGCATGACAAAATCTGAGGAAGGGTTCCTTACTTTCACTTGAAACTGAAGGAACTGACATCACCAGGGCATGAAAGCATTCACTGATCCAATCCCTGAGCCATTCCTGGGTAACAACACTGGTGTAAAGATAGCTACCTACCTCTTGTACACTGATCCAATCTCAGAGCCATTCCTGGGCAACAACACTGGTGTAAAGATAACTACCTACCTCTTGTGCACTGATCCAATCTCAGAGCCATTCCTAGGTAAGGACACTGGTGTAAAGATAGCTACCTACCTCTTGTGCACTGATCCAATCTCAGAGCCATTCCTGGGTAAGAACACTGGTGTAAAGATAGCGACCTCTTGTGCACTGATCCAATCTCAGAGCCATTCCTGGGTAAGAACACTGGTGTAAAGATAGCGACCTCTTGTACACTGGCCAAATCTCAGAGCCATTCCTGGGTAACAACACTGGTGTAAAGATAGCTACCTCTTGTGCACTGGCCAAATCTCAGAGCCATTCCTGGGTAACACCACTGGTGTAAAGATAGCTACCTCTTGTGCACTGATCCAATCTCAGAGCCATTCCTAGGTAAGAACACTGGTGTAAAGATAGCTACCTACCTCTTGTGCACTGATCCAATCTCAAGCCATTCCTGGGTAACACCACTGGGGGCAAAGATAGCAACCTCTTGTACACTGATCAAATCTCAGAGCCATTGCTGGGTAACACCACTGGGGCAAAGATAGCAACCTCTTGTACACTGATCAAATCTCAGAGCCATTCCTGGGTAACACCACTGGGGCAAAGATAGCAACCTCTTGTACACTGATCAAATCTCAGAGCCATTCCTGGGTAACACCACTGGGGCAAAGATAGCGACCTCTTGTACACTGACCAAATCTCAGAGCCATTCCTGGGTAACAACACTGGTGTAAAGATAGCTCCCTCTTGTGCGCTGGCCAAATCTCAGAGCCATTCCTGGGTAACACCACTGGGGCAAAGATAGCAACCTCTTGTACACTGATCCAATCTCAGAGCCATTCCTGGGTAACAACACTGGTGTAAAGATAGCTACCTCTTGGACACTGATCAAATCTCAGAGCCATTCCTGGGTAACGACACTGGGGCAAAGATAGTTACCTCTTGTGCATGCCAAAGCTTCTGTGAAGCAGGGTGCTGTTTCTAACCCACAGTGTGCACTTGTCAGATGTACACATGCGTGCATGCCCATGTGCACATGTACATGCATGCATGTGTATGTGCTTGTGTGTAGGTGTGTGTGTGCATATGTGTGCGTGTGCATACACGTGCACAAGCATGCTGTACTGGAACTCAAAACCTGTCAAACAAGACAGTCATCCAAATGGGCAGGTCACTGACACTGAAAAGCGCTTATTCTATCATGTCTATATGTGGAACACTGATCATAATCATTGACAAGCGCTTATTCTATCATGTCTATAGGTGGAACACTGATGATAATCATTGTCGCAGGCACACCATTCCCCCTAATACAACAATCCTTCCAATAACCTCCTTCCCCTTCCCCCATCCCCTGTTTCCCCCCTACCCTCTCTCAAAGCTCCATCCCTTTCAACACTTAGCTAATGTAATTTAGCTAATGTAATAAGAATTCACAGTACATGAAAGTTGTTTCCCACCAAGCTGTGTTAAATGAAAACCCACTCTGATATCCAAACAAAATCATACGCAAATGAAAACATTTCCTTCTTCTTCTCTCTCTCTCTCTCTCTCTCTCTCTCTCTCTCTCTCTCTCTCTCTCTCTCTTTAAACTGGATGGCCCAGCAGTCTGTGAGGCAAGAACAGCTGAAGTTTTGCACAGAGAAATTCATTGCAAAACGACAAAGGTACACAATGTAGTCATCTTCCTGTGTCTCTCAGCCCTGGTATTAAATTCCACCACAGGTTGTCTGGACCAAGGTCTCTGCAGATTTGTACTAATGGAAACCATGTTGATCATACTATTCTTTTGCCAACCATAAATCATAATAAAGAAAAATGATCCCACAGTTGAGACTAAAAGCATGCTATGTCAGGAATATGTTAAAAGGCATAATCATAATCCCAGGGTCAATTAGTCATCGCAGAAAAGTCCAGAAGAATAACTGCAGTGATGTTGTCGGGAGTGCTCAAAATAGTCAGGATATTTAAGAACAGAAACCTGTTCAACAAAGGTGCAGTATGTGATGTAATAGCAAACTACAGGCTTTGCGTCAGTTTAATATCACCAACATCTAGAAACATTGATGTAACAGCAAACTACAGGCTTTGTGTCAGTTTAATATCACCAACATCTAGAAACATTACCAATAAATTAGAACCTCAGATTCAAAGCCTAGCAACAGTACTAGCAGCAAGACAAATATGAAGAAAAAAGATTATTGGTTAAATAATAGCTATATGCAATAAATGCCTTTGGGAAAAATCCAGCCTTGTTAACACATGCATACAAATACCAGGCTTAATCTAAAATAAATGGACTACCAAAGAAAAAGAGAAAAGAGTCTAAATGGAAAAAAAGATGATATTACCAGACACGTCTAACCCAAAATATTGATATCACTGCGGTGGGTTCATTCATGCTGATGTTTGTTTTCAAGTCTGTCTGCAGGAGGGAAACAAATAAAATCTTCATGTCATATATTTCTCAAACTGACAATAAGCAGAAAGAAAAAAGAAAAGAAAAAAATAGATTTTTTTTTTGGGCTGCATGATACACTGGGTTTTGTTTTGATTTTTCCTTTTTTTTTTCCTGTGCCTAACATTACTGATGTACTTTCTGTTTGACCGATTGTTTGTTTAGCAGATTGTTCACTGTCTCTTGCTGTTCCATCACATCTGAACTCATGCCCGTGTTGTTTTTTGAAATAAATGTTTCATATCAGTGACATGAACTGCATACCAAGGGAAAAACTCACACACGCACACACACACAATATATGTTGTCATAAATTTGTTATGGAAATGTCAGAAAATAAGTGATACAGTGAGATTAGTGTAATGTTATGACAATATACAGAAGATACACATATCTGCAGTGAGTACAAAACATGATCACACGCGCGCACACACACACACACACACACACACACACACACACACACACATATGAACAACCAGCAGCCTGTATAGTACATACAGCAAAGTCATGGACATTAAACTGCTGTCAAGTATTTAATTTGTCCATGGAGCTGTGCCAGTAATATAAATCCAAACACTTTGGCTTTCAGGTTTCAGCCATGCTAAAGATTCATCCCCATCAGCATTGATTACTTTTTCATGATATAAGAAATAAAATGGAAGATTATGCTGGTTGTAAGTGAGTGTTCATTCATTTTCATAGTAGCCAGCTCCCTCACTGGTACTATTACTGTGGTGATTTTTTTTCTCTTACTTAAAATGCTGTTCTGAACCTGTCACTTGGACAATATCCAGCATCTTTCTGTCAGTGTTCTGTGATTGATAGTATGGTTAAGGTTGGCATGTTCTAAGCAAAATAATGCAGTTAACTTTTGTAACATATATGACTTGTAAAATGTAGTAAACAATTCACATTCTTTTCATATTATAAATTGCAATTTGGCAATTTGATGGGTAGGCATATGCAGTTATCAATCTGATTATTAATTCTTTTTATATCATAACTTGCAATTTGGCAATTTGATGGGTAGGCATATGCAATTATTGATTTGATTATGAATTCTTTTTATATCATAAATTGCAATTTGGCAATTTGTTGGTAGGAATATGCAGTTATTGATTTGATTATTAATTCTTTTTATATTATAAATTGCAATTTGGCAATTTGTTGGTAGATCTAGTTGTTGTCGTTTTTGTTTGCTTGTTTTCCTCCTTACTATCAGAATTAATACCTTTAGTACCATAAATATTATTAACATTGTTATTTTTAAATTTTTTTATTTATTATTATTATTTTCATCTATTTATTCTATTACCATTATTTTTCAATTATTTATTTATGCATTTATTATCATCATTATTATTATTAATTAAAAAAAAATGTTTCATTTATTTATTTATTTGATTATTATAAAAATGTATTTTCTAAATATATCTCTGTATCATGCTTTTATTACCTTAACCTTCACTATTGTTGTTAGCAGTATCATTCAGTAATACTATTGCTAGTATTGATACTACCACCACTAGCATTGACATCACCATCGCCTTCGCCTCTGGGACTGTTGCCACGGCAACCCTGCTGTTTAAGAATCCTCTAACCCACTCTCCTTTCTCCCATACCCATACTTATTGACACCGAGACTGGTAGTAATCTTGTCTGTTTTTTTTTTGTTTTGTTTTGTTTTTTTTTTCCCAATATTTTGACCATTATTAGTATTCCTATCAGTAACATTATTATCATCATTACGACTTTGACTCACACATTATTTCCCTTCCAACAGCCTCGTTCTCATTCAACGCCTTCTTCCTTGCGCTGAACTCTAAAGCGATCTGAAGCGATCAAAGCTAAGTGAATTTTCGCTGTTTTATTCGTTTCTGTCTCACCTGAAGAAGACCTAAGAGGTCGAAACGCGTTGTGTTTTGTCTTGTGACTCGTTTGTCCACGTTTCTCTGGGCGGTTCGCTAACATTTATTTAAAATTTGTTGGTAGGCATATGCAATTATCGATTTGATTATCAATCATAAGCTACATGACAGAAAGATAGAAAGATTAATAGATATAGATAGATGGATAGATAGATGGACAGATAGACAGGTGCAGATATAGATCTTAATAAAGTGCATTTTACCAAGAGCTGTAGAACCACTTAAAAGTTTCGACTAACATTCTTAGAAAACTGATTTCTGGTTCTATCAAGATCATTTTGGTTTTCACTGCTGCACCAATTTCTTTGTTTAAGAAAAAAAAAAGGTCATAATCATACAGTTTGAAGGGAATACAATGCTCAAACCATTGGGACTTCAACCAGTTAGGTTTACAAATAACTGTACCAACACCTCATAAAACCATTAAATTCTAAAGTCAATTTTAAAGCAAAAATGAAATGCAAAATGCTTGTTTTGGAGTGCATGAGTGTGTGTGTGTGTGTGTGTGTGTGTGTGTGTGTGTGTGTGTGTGTGTGTGTGTGTGTGTGTGTGTGTTGTTCATTTGTAGGTCTGACAATTTTTAGTTGAAATCAATAATGTGTGTTTAGAATCTGTGTCCACTGACTGTTTCTGGGCAAGTGTTTTTAGCTTTTCAGTTTGAATATTTCATAATTTTTTTTTTGTTCAATATTTCTCTTCATTTGAAAGAACATCCATTTCTAAAATGCCAGTACAAAGCAATAATACATAAACAGAGAATAAATAATAATGCTCATAGTTTAGGTGAAATTAAATTTAGAGTCAACACACAGCGCCATCAAGAGACTAATGCAAATGTATGTGAATGCTGAATGAAATGCTATGAAAATTCCAAATAATAACACAGTTAAAGCATTCAAACACAAACCACTGGATAACGCCTTAAAATTTTCAAGAAAATGACTGATAACAAAAAAATGTCCACTATCAAAGACTGTAAACAGTGCTGACAAATAAAGAATGTCGATCAAAAGATGAATCAGTTTTCTCAACAATAAAAGTCACTCTAAATGATCATATTACTCTTAAATCATGTGCTTGTGTTTTTAAAATATGTAGAGGGATGGTGCACTTTACACAAGAATTACCAAAGAGAAAAGTTGAAATAAATTTTTTCATGTGCAGTATATTTCAACAAAAATCAGAGTACTTCAATGGAACTCAACCTGGCCATTTCTTTTGCTTTCTTTCTTTCTATTTTTTCAAAAATTGTTTTACTTCAGTGTATTTCATTCTATTCTCTACAGCCGATTGGAGTTCTCTATAATGTGTACATAAATTTTCAGAAGTCAACCTGCTTTTCTTTTAAAATGTCTGGGAGTCATTCAAAAAACTTTGGGAATCCTAGAAATTTGCCCCCCGCTATTTATTCATATGAACGAAAATCTTCAAGAATTAGTAATGTTTATAAACCAAACTAAGTAGTAGTTCAAAAAGTGTCAGTTGTCTGAATTTTCCTTTAAAACCAAAAGTTGAGTTAAACAATGTTGGGGTATTGTTTAGAACACAAAGGTCTACAATGCCTTGTTTCTGGTAGATGCCTACAGGAAATATATGCATCATGAAAACCTTCTTGTCAAATTCTTCACCTTAGCATACAAATGACACACTATACTGCTTGATGGACAACACTGCATTTCTGTCTAATCCATTCATTTTGTGGTATCTTTTCACACAGTCATTCAGTGACAAGCTGCACATAGAGATTTGACAGTGGATTTTCAACAGCAGTGCAATGTTTTCATGCATGTGAGGTGTGAAGGAAACATTCCAGTCACCAGACAGCTGTGGGAAAGGGTGGACCAAAGCAGTCATGACAGGTTGTATTAATCTCAAAGGATATATGGACACATGCACATGCGGTCAGTAATCTGGACGCTGAGTAACACACAGGACTATGCTAAAGGTATGGAATGAATCGAAAGGGGGGAATGAAATATGATTTACCATGTGCTGAAAACAAAAACACATTGTCATCAGCCTTCTTTATAATGTGGAGAAAAAAAAAACATAGCTTAAGATACAAATTCACATGAATTTTAAGATTATGTGTGCGTATCCATACGCATTCAAAACTAGTAAATACATGTGCACACTCACACACACATGCAGTTACCCATGCTCTCCAGCACGCATACAAACACGCACACATGCACTGATTCAGATGAAAACTGCATCATGAGACATGACAAACCATAGATAGTATCAAAACATAATATACAATAATTCCACATGACTCCTATGTATTTTCATGTGCATGTGTGTTTGTGAGGATATGTTGTGTGTGTGTGTGTGTGTGTGTGTGTGTGTGTGTGTGTGTGTGTGTGTTGTGTGTGTAAGTATGTGTATTTATGTGTGTGTGTATTAGTGTGCATGAGTGTGAGCATGCATGTGTGTATGTATATGTATGTGGGTGCATGTATAGTGTGTGTAGTGTGTGTGTGTGTGTGTGTGTGTGTGTGTGTGTGTTGTGGTGTGTCTGTATGTGTGTCTGTGTATCCACTTGCAGATATGTGTGTGTGTGTGTGTGTGTGTGTGTGTGTGTGAGTGTCAGAGTGTGTGTGTGTGTGTGTGTGTGTGTGTGTCTGTGTAGGCTATATTTCAACATGGCGCACCAGAGTGTGAAGAAAGGCCAAGGAAAGAGCACACTGAAACTCACACTGTCCACAGCAACATTTTCTGCACATAATGTTCTTCTGTGCTTGAATAAAGAAAAAGGACATCAAACTTCCACATCCAAACCACTCAAACATGTAACAGTGAATGAGTGAAAACAGCACACTAAAGAGAGAGGAATCCATCAGATTATCACAGACCAGGCGAACTAGATCAACACACACACACACACACAGTGGAGCACAGGAAGGGCAGTGTGCCTCCACATTAGATCAACACAAAAGAGGGGGAACACACGGCATAATCATCTACCTTTTGGAATGTTGACTTTGTTGGAGACCAGCACGTCTGCCTGAACGTGGTTCATGTTGATGTACAAAGTCTCTGGACTGGACTGTGGAAATCAGGTGAGAACAGAGGGAATGTCAGAGTACATACTGTAGGGACCAATCAACAAAAAATATACCTATGAACCAGTATGTGGAAACATGTGTAAAGAAGATAAATTTGCTATCAACAGTACGCACAAGAAACCACCGTATACAAAAGTGTGTGTGCACACAAGCACACTCATTTGTGATCATGAGCATACATTTGCACAGTGAAATCAGGTGATTCTAAAAGAAAGCAACAAGCAACTGAATAGCTGATTTTGTGATGAAAACAAATGAAATGAGAGTTTGAGAATGGAGAGACAAGAATCGAGAGATGAACTGTAAGCTGATTTTGTGATGAAAACAAATGAAATGACAGTTTGACAATGGAGAGACAAGAATTGAGTGATGAACTGTAAGCTGATTTTATGATGAAAACAAATGAAATGAGAGTTTGAGAAAGGAGAAACAAGAATGGAGTGATGATGAACTGTCCCCAAATACTTTAGTTAAAAACCGGCTGCTTCAAAGTAAAGCAAGCACTGGCATTCGCTCAGGCTACAGCACCAAACTTAATTCTGGGCACACGACTTGACTGGATCTCATTAAGATACTGATCGTTGGTTCTATCACTCTGAAACTTTCATTGATCTTCAAACTTTGATTCATCTTTACAGTTTTACACAGTCACACTTTGATGAATTTTTGACACAACTGATGATCAGTTTTCGCCCTGGCATGATTTCAAGTTCATAGCCTAGCCCACAGACTTGTATTGTAGGCATAAAAAGTCATGAACCCTTATTTGGGATGCGCCTTGTTTATGCATAAAATGGATAACATCTTAAAAAATCAAGGGCTGCACTTTTTACTCCATGCATTTTGTCATCCTGGGAAAACAGTCAATTTATCAGTCTATTGCGTACACCTATAAGAATGGCATACACCTATACATCATTAAGCTTACTCTCACAGGCAGGATGACGTGGTAGAGACTAAAACACATTCTCTAGAAGAACACTGATATAATACTACCTGTACACAAAATGTAATGTTTACCATAAACAGGTCGTAGAGCGTCTCTCCCATGGCATCTCGCACATGGTCATCAACTATGGAAAAGGTGCGACAGAAGTGCTGCAAACAAGCCAACACTCACTATCAATAACAAACACACATGGTCATCAACTATGGAAAAGGTGCGACAGAAGTGCTGTAAACAAGCCAACACTCACTATCAATAACAAACAGATAGGATTCAATGACATCAGGCTATTTGAGTGAGTGAGTGAGTGAATACATGAGTAAGTGGAAAGATGAAAGGGAAGTGAGGAGATAGACAAAGACGTAGCACAGAAAGAGAAACACACAAGAAGCAGACAGAGAGACAAAAAAAGAGAGACAGAGGGAGAGAAAGAGACAGAGAGACAGACAGACGGCAGACAAAGAGAGACTGAAGTACAGAGATAAGGAGAGAGACATGTGCACGTGTGCAGCACACACACACACACACACACACACACACACACTCACACATACACACACATACACACACACTCACACACACACACACACACATTATACTCACACACACACACACACACACACACACACACACACACACTCACACATACAACACATACACACACACTCACACACACACACACACATTACACTCACACAGACACAACAGACACACACATACACACACACTCACACACACACACACACACACACACACACATTACACTCACACACACACACGCACACACACACACACACACACACACACACACGCGCACACACACACACACACCACACACACACACACACACATACACACACATACACACACACACACACACAACATTACACACACACACACACACACACACACACACACACACATACACACACACACACACACACCACACATTACACTACACACACACACACACACACACACACACACACACACAACACACACAACACACACCACCACACACCAACTTGCCTCCAAGTGATGCTGGCTGCGCTGGCTGTCACGTAGTCTGTGTGCCATGCAAAGAGGAGTTATGGACACAAACAACAAAACAACAACAACACGGGCAAACCACCAAAGACTTGCCTCCAAAGTGATGCTGGCTTGGCGCTGGCTGTCAGCGTAGTCTGTGTTGCCCATGGCAAAGAGGAGGTTATGGACCACACGCAACTGCAACATCAACAGGAAAAAAAACCTGCCATCACATTTCCACTTCATGATGTTTCGTCATGGTGTTGTAACCAGCTATTTTAGGTTTATTTCTTGCTGTTGATGTCATCATCATCATCATCATCATTATCATCGTCATCATCGTCGTCAATGTTATTATTTTAAAATCACTGCTTTGTATTACAATGATGATGCATGGTGATGATGATGATGATAACAATGATGGTGATTTTCATGAATACTTTTCACTTCTGATCAAAAGTGTGTGCGTATACATGTTTATTAAAAAAGAAAAATTTCTTTTAAACTGTGTATTCAAAGTGTATTATGCAGTATCGTTTAAATCATTCCAACACGTTTTTGGTTTGATACAACTTCCTCCCCCTCCCCCCCCCTCCCTCCAACTCTTGCTCACACAGGTAACAAATAAATTGAACTGATGATAACAGTTAAAAAGACTCTAATAACTGAACAGTTGACTTTGATCAGTTTGCCCAACAGTGAGGAATAAAACCAAACTCACTTGATAACACAGATTCACAGTACACACACATGCAGAGGGTACGGGAGGAGATACAATCAAGGGAATGAGCACACAAAACTAACTGACGTTCTGGTGATAGTGACTTACATCCAAAGCGGGCTAGCTTATGTAACAGAACAAATGAGACTGGCAGTGTCTTAGCTTTACACTTGACTAAGAGCACTACAGTGTTAGGAATCATTCTCTCAAGGAACTTAACAGTTTAGACCTTTCGACTGGTTTTGGCAAAACTGACGTGTTGATTTGGGTTGTTAATATGCAACACATTACCACATGTAGGTTGTTTTGTTTTGTTTTGTTTTATCAAAAAAAAATTGTCAGCTGTTCAAGGCCTCCCTCCACTCCCCACCCCTGCCCTTATCTCCCCCTTCCTTTCTCCCTTCCCACAAATCCTCTCTACGGAAGTGAAACACCTTCCCCAAAATTTGTAGCTGAAGTTATGAAATATTCATCTGTTTGAGCGATAGGGAATCCTGATGTTGTTAAAACCTCTCCATTTTTCTCTAACATTAATGGTTACAAATTGGGTCTTAAATGGAAGGAATATTATTAAATGTGCATCCTGTGTAGATACAGACAAAATGCTGTAAGGATTTTTTTTCCACATTGCCGTGTGTTGTCTCCCTTGCATTGAAGTTTACATTTTCACTGAAACCATGTTAAAACAAGATTATCATTATGGTGTCAATGCCGTTTTATACAGAACAGACCAACTGCCTACAACCACAGAAGAACAATTGTCATTCACATGTATAAAGTTAAGTATCGGTCATAAGGAATTACACTGTGAAGTATTCAGAAGTTGCAAGGTATTACATAATACACAAACTAGCACAAACACACAAAGAAAAACTGATATATATATATATATATATATATATATTTGACAGGGAACAAAACTACAACTAAACACCAATAAGGAACGGCGCACCTGTAAACAATGATACATATGTTGGCATTCTTGCACAGTGTCCACAAGGGCTTGGTAAGAATGCCATTTGTGCACAAATCCTGCATGCTTTATTTCCAGGGGGCAGAGGGTCCATCAGAAAGGCTACGCATGACAGGTCTGACTGTCCTCACCATTGTGAACAGGAACCAACAAGACTTACTCCTAAACTCACAACCTGTTTTGGAATTGTATCATCTTCAATGAATTTGTCAGGAAGGATGGGGGTTGGGCCATGACATGGGAACAGAGGGGAGATGGGGGGAGGGATACACAAACAGAAAGACAAGAGAGACAGAGAGAGGAGAGAGAGAGAGAGAGAGAGAGAGAGAGAGAGAGAGAGAGAGATACTAAGAGAGAGAGAGGGGAGGAGGGGAATGTGTATGATAGTAATGAAACACATATATATAGAGACACACACACACACACACACACACACACATATATAAACATTCATGCACACATACTTTTGCATTGCACACCTAGTGAGGTGTTACACATCATGAATAGTGAAATTTGTTAAATTGACCTCATGTCATTGGTACACAGGAGAGAGACGACAAAATCTCAAATCTAGCTTCTTTTTGTCAAAGAATCCCTCACTGTCAAATAATCCCACTTTCTCAAAGTTGCATCTCTAAGATGAAAGGCAAGTTAAGTAATGGAACTTCTCTCAAATCCACTTTGAACCTTGTCAAGACCTAAACCTTGGTGGGACCTCATACATTTAACTGAAGGAGGTCCTGACAAAGCTAATAAGGTACACACACACACACACACACACACACACACACACACACACACACACACACATCCCACTACACCCATCAACATCACAACCAAAATGAAAAAAGAAAAAGAAAAGCCTATAGCAGTCTGATCACACCATCATCATAAATGTAGTTAGGCCTATGAGAAGCAACAAGGTATCAGATACTAATGTATTTAAGAACAGCACAGCTGTACTCACCTGTATCAGTTTCTGTGCCAGCTGATCGGACTCTCTTGCCAGGATCCTGCAATGCACCAAGTGGAATATTTCGTGAATGGCACGGTACAGACAGAATTCTGTGGAATAAGTATTTCATGTATGACACAGTGCTTGTGACAACTCCACCCTTCGTCAAGTGTGTTCAAACTGTCCCAACATGGCAACTGACACTATACACTCAGCCAAAACACAGCAATACAAAACTAAATTGAAAGAACATGAAATGAAGTCAGGGAATTAAGAAAAAACTTATAAACTATTAATTCAGACTAATTTTATCTAAAACCATCTGGTTTATCTTCCATGCACATGCACTCACATTTGCACACTGCAGACATATGTAAGAAGAGGCGGAACAAGGCAGTTAGGGCTTAGGTAAAAAAAAAAAAAAAGGCAATGGCTGAGGATGGGGGGGGGGGGGGGGGGGGGGGGGGGGTTGTGGAGAACAAGAACACTGTAAAAAAATAAGTTCCACATGTCCATAAACATTTCCAATGCAGGGCCGACTCTCAAATCTCATTTTGAAATGCAGAGTGATAAACCCTGCAAATAATAGCTGTTAGCAATATTATCTACTGTCTGTTTACTATAATGATATTCCAAATAAAATAAAGTAATAGTTAATCAATAAATGAAAACAAAGACAACTTGCTAGGAGATTTAGACAAATCTGTGCAGTCCAGGGACAAATCTGATGGTGGCTTTCTGAGTCCTGGAATCCACCACCTACACTTCTCATCTTCCAGCAAAAATAAGCAGGAATTTATAGGCATGGGTATTTTTTCAACCATGTGATTTAAGTACTACCTGAAACTCACAGACAATGTAAGATGGGTATTTCCATTCAAATTTACATGATCTATTGAACATAAGCCTGGATTCAACGATCTACAGCAAGTGTATTTTGACCTCCTCATTCTATAATACAGGAAAGGGTTTGGATACTAGGTTAACACCAGCATGTCTATTCGAGGACGCTAAAAATCAGAAAAGTCTGCCTCCATTTTTACACTTCATGCAGAGTTCTGCTGAGTTTCAGAACTAAACCACCCAACTCGAAAACTAGTACTCATCACTTCACTGTGTAACTGGCAGTACTCCTGGCATGTTGCACACTCACTTGTCTGCCTGTGCAGACAACCATGTGAACTTCTAATACATATACAACACAGTCGGTCTCCAACACGTGACACTACATATGGACAACAGAAAGAATAAAAACACACTCACTTATCTGCCTGTGCAGGCAACCACGTGTACTTTTAATACATATACAACACAGTCAGTCTCCAGTATGTGACACTACATATGGACAACAGAAAGAATAAAAACACACTCACTTATCTGCCTGTGCAGGCAACCATATGTACTTTTAATACATATACAACACAGTCAGTCTCCAACACGTGACACTACATATGGACAACAGAAAGAATAAAAACACACTCACTTGTCTGCCTGTGCAGACAACCATGTGAACTTTTAATACATACACAACACAGTCAGAGTCCAACATGTGACACTACATATGGACAACAGAAAGAATAAAAACAGTGAAATATCTGCAGTCATACCCAATGTGCAGACAACCATGTGTACTTTTAATACATACACAACACAGTCAGTCTCCAATGTGACACTACATATGGACAACAGAAAGAATAAAAACAGTGAAATATCTGCAGTCATACCCAATGCGCAGACAACCATGTGTACTTTTAATACATACACAACACAGTCAGTCTCCAACATGTGACACTACATATGGACAACAGAAAGAATAAAAACAGTGAAATATTTGCAGTCATACCCAATGGTCTTGGCCGAAGCAGCTTGTTGCACAAAGACAGGAAGAGGAGCATTCATCTTGGTCACAGACGGATCTGCAAGCAACATCATAGACTTTAATACTGTATGATTGTTTTAATGTGTGATTACTACTCATGCAACTGTTCATGAGTTATTATGATCACGTACAACTAGCACTTGCTCTGCCTTTTCACTCAGTGGTAATTTTTGAGTGTACACATCCACACAGATTTCATTTCAGATTTATGTTGGAGAGTCCACATTCATGCAGATTTTACTACAGGATTATTTCCAAGAACCCAACATTCATGCAAGTATCAAAAACACATGATTCTTGTGAAGTGCCCAATACTTACATTTAACTGTGGAGAGAACTAACATCTGATATCAGGTACAGAACTTCTAATCATTCAATGCCAGCTTTGACTTAAATAGGCTTTCCCCACATTTCTCACATATGCCATTAAAGCAAAAGAACTGAAAACTAAAATAAATACTGAAATAATTGTTTCATACAAGATGAAGGATGCACAATATGTGCAGCTGAGGCAAAAGCAACTGTACGAGTGACTTGTGCCTCCAAAACATCCTCCCATGATACCTCCATTACCTTCTGCAGTGTCACAGTTCCAGGCTCCAGTCCCATGGCCTAAGGGATGTGTGGGCAGTAAACTACATCAGGAGATTCATTATGTCTAGGGAACAGTGTCAGGGAAAGCAGAGCCTTATCCCTAGTCTTCATTTTCTTGGATACGGTACCTACTGACCACTGGGTAGACAAATGTGATTTTCAAGCCATCAAAATCTGAGCCCACATGGGATTTAAACTTAGATGGTCAGTTCCACAGCTGAATACTCTCACCATTTGGCTGCAGGCCTCTCAGGCCGTAGTAAAAGGAGGTAACACTCAAGGCAGATTCCAATACTTTCAGAAACACATCATCAGGCTGGTGCAGACAGTTTAGATGCAGGTGATGCAAGATCAGCTCCCTGTTGTGAAACTGTGCTCACCAATACCATCACAGAGTGAGTGACGTGAATGAAGTGAACAATTTCTTTCCAATAGCTTCCTAGTCTTGACAGCAAAGAAACACACCGCACCTTCCATCATGTCCTGTTTGGGTTTGATGTCATCCACAGCAGGCTTCAGCAGAGCCACCAGACCAGACAACAGTTGTTCCGCGACATCGTAGTTCATCAGTTCCTTGATCAACTCTATGGCTGCACACACACACACACACACACACACACACACACACACACACACTTTTATTTTTCAATAACTTCAGTCTCATTCCACTACTGGTACAGTTTCTACTTCAGTTATTGTGAAGACTGACAACATTTGCCCAAGGTGTGTTCTGTCCCTTTACCTATCTTCTGTGTGCACTCTCTGGAGAGGAGAGAATTCTGGCAAATTGAGGAGAACGTTCATTCTAGGACAGCAGGGGGGGGGGGGGGGGGGGGGCGAAGTGGAGGGGAGAGGGGGAAAGCAGGTAGGGTGGGGAGTGGATGGGGGGAGGGGAAGCGGTTTCAGCAATATTGATCTTTTAATGGAAAGGAAGAGACAACATTCACCGAAAGGCTGTTAAGCTGAAGACAGGAGGAGGGATAGGTGGGAAGGGTTAGTGTGCACCAAGTACAATATCTGTCATAAAAATAACCCCTCTGCACTTTCCTCTTGGACTCTTGCCCATTTCTTATTCATTTTTGTTTTCCAGACATGCTATTTTAAGGGCACTGTCAGAGTTGTCAATTTTTCTTTCTTTTCTTTTTTCTTTTGTTTCTGTTTTTGTCTTGACTAGGATCAAAGGGAAAATAAAGGGAGGGGAGGACAGGAAACCCAGAACCTTTGGATCCTAAACACATCCCCCACCCATTCCCACATCCCTCACACCCCTCCATCCCCCAAGCCATACTTACCATTTGTCTCAGGTCCCCTATACATAGTCATCTTCAGACCTACCCTTTACAATTCGAGTACCAGCAGTCTTAAAGAAGCCACTAGGGTCCCCACGGAGGAAACCTGCACTGCTGCTAAATCACTTTGGAGATGTTCAACACTGCATGGTCTGACCCCAAAATGCACACATCACCTATAGCATGCATGCCCCTTGATGAAAAATACCTTGTTGGTAGGGGAGTCAGACTCTGATTTAAAGACAGTCCCCACACCCTTTAACAACATCCCATGTCTTCTCCTTTCTCAGCCCCCATCCCCAACCCAGTCACTCTCTCTGCTCCCCCACCCCCTCCCTCATTAAACTGCAGACACCAAATTCTTTGACACAGATTAAGCTCTTCCAAAGCACAGAAGAGGACACAAACTTTAAACATTTGTTACCACAAGATCAGTACATGAACCACCAAGAGAACTTAAACTAAAAAAAATAAAATAAAAAATGATCATGATAAATAGCAAAAAGGGAATTATTCTATTGATGATTAAAAGACAGATATAAACATGATCATGAAGTGCACTATGGATTCAGTGGAGCTGGCAATGCAAAGGCATAACTGTTGAGCACATCAATAATGCCTACCCTCAAACTGGACCTCCAGATGCAGGGTGCGCAGCAGGTTTAGCAGAGGCTCCACAATGCTGGGGTTGGCGTGCTCCACAATGGGCTGTGAACAGACAGAGAACATCTTCACTATTGTTCAGTGCTGCCTCAGCTCCCAGAGTCCCTGTGGCATCATTCCCACACCACTCTTCACTGCCTTCCCCATCCACAACTACATCCAGATTTCCTTTTGCAACCCCAGCAGTGCAGTCCACATGCATTCAGGCACATGTACATCCACGTGTCTAATGTCTGCGTGTATGGGCATGTAAGACTCTAATTCACCGCAGGCACTTTTGAATTGTACAGACTGAACACTAGAAATAAACATTACTGTCATTATCAACATTTCCAATGTAGCAACAACAGCATAATTACTCTAACTATAATGAAGGCCAGACCTGGACAACACGCAGAGCATGGGCAGCCATCTGCTGTGCCTTGGGGGAGGTGCAGGGCAGCAGAGCGATCAGCCCCTTGTACACCTGCACCTGGAAGCGGGGATTGCCCTGGGCCAGCATCAGCAGCAGGTTGCGGCACGAGTCCTGCGCCTCCTCAGACTTCACCTTGGCTAGACACTCCGCTACTGCACGGATACCTGAAAGAACATTTCACAAGTCAGGTCAAGGTGTGATGTCTACAGCCCAGCCTACCACACAGCCCTCATCAAGACTGCAGGGTTTCACTTCATGTACTGTGTTACTTTAACATCATAACAGATTTATCTATGAAATTCAGCCATAAAAGAACCCTGAGTAGCATTCAGCTGGACCATAGTAACATTACTCTGTGTTATTTTTGGGGTGTTCTTTCCACAAAGGGCATGTCATCTGTTCTGAATGGTGTAACTGATGTATTTATAATGCTTTCATTGCTGTAGGTGTTAACTGAAGTCATGCACATGTTGAGATAAGGTATGTCTTTTTTTCCTTTTTTCAGGTGAGGGCAAGACGGGAACAAAATAAGCTGTGAAACTTTATCTTCACCTCTCAGTTGAGATAATTTTCACTTAACCGGATACGCACATATGTGCACCTCCCCACCCAAACCCACTCTTTGCATACAGGGTCCAATGAATTATCAAATGCCTTTTTTAAAAAAAATGTCACATCTTACTGTAAAAAATTTTTTTTTTTTTTTGCAACATTTCAAAGATTTATTCTCCTGGAAATGAAGCTCTGAAACAGTCATTTTTATTTCATAAAACAATGATTTTTCTGCTCAATATTATTTTACAAATATTTCCAACATTGAAATATGCCAAGGTCTATGCAGAAATAAGCTGGGCTTGTGGGGCAAAATAAAGTTCCTTTAACAACAACAGACCATCCTGTCTGGGTTTTTGACCAGCTGGTTAAGCTACTGTATAGATGAGACAAAATACACACACATACACAGGCTGCTCTCTCACCGTAGCTCTCACAGATGAGCTCCTTGTACTTGCGGCCAGCGTTGGCAATGTGCTGCAGACAGGCCAGGGCGGCTGTCTTGTCCACCTCCTTGCCCTGCTTCAGTCCCAGGATCTCCAGCAACGTCAGCACACCCCCCACTTCCAGGAACTCTGCCATGAACTTGTGGCTACAGGACAAGTAGTCACCATTTTACACACAAAAGATGGGTGGTGTTTTGTCATTGTCACATGAGTGATTAAAGAAAATGTTCATAAGGAAACAATGAATATATATTTCTCAGCAGTTCTGAACTTGATCTGAATGTCTCTACAGCAAGCTTCCATTTCAGAATTAGCGTCATCAAGGGAGGCGCCATGTTAGGGACTAATCCATAAAATGGACACCACATGTGCTGCGTTATGGAGCCCAAATGAACAGGTACATGAATTAATAAGGAAATTAGATACTTGGGAGTATATGCTGAACAGATCCTGGATCTGCCCTTTGATCTGGATCTGAAATAAATTTAATAAATTTGTTCTTTAAACCACATTCCATCACAGTCACAGAATGACAGAGAAAAAACTTATACGGGAATAAAGACAGACATATATGCACAAACACACACATGCGGGCACGCGCATGCACACACACACACAACACACACAGACACACACACACACACACACACACACACACACATACACATTCATGATTCAAAAGCCAGTTCCTTCAGAGTAATATCTATGGATCTCAATACTCACAGGAGTTTGTTGAGTTCCCGTAGTGAATAACTTGGTCTATAGCCATCGTATCACAAGTGTAGACATATAATCAAGCAAGTGCCATTTTGTTTGTGACATGTGCCGATGAAAAGTTGCACCCTCTTGCACACTGACAGGCCAAGTTATGTACAGCAAACTCAATTTGTTTTCAAGAAAGCTAAAACTGCAGTGAATTCTGTGAGTGGCTCAGACTGAAAGTGTCAAGTATGGAAAGGCTGGCAGCCTTATACATGCACAAGTTTATAATGTGCATGTTAAGATCTCCTATAATATAACACTGTCAAGAGTTCTTAATTGCTCACAGTGTCTCTTTATGTGAAGTTCAGATCCATTCTCATTGGCATCTTACACTCAGCTGTTGCCGTGCCAGTATGGTAGTACTCAGTCTTAAGTAAGTAATTGGAAAGACTGGAGAGGGGGTGGGGGGAGAATATACAGATCTCAAAATGAGACAACAAATGTTTACTGCAGTATTGTTCCTTTCATGCTGATATTTCTCTATCCACCTATGACGGCAGAATTGGATGCGCACTAATGTAAGTGGCATACTGTATGTAACTGGTATACTTTCCAGTATGTGCATATGTGTTTCATGCACACACATGCAGCAAGAGACTGAAAAGTTCCACAGATCCATTGCACGCTGCACAGTGAATGATCTATGAACTTAAACAGACTTGAATTCAACATACCCACTGGATGCTGACAAGAAAATGGAGATTGCTTTGAGCTGTTCTGTCAGACATTGTCCATTCATGTAACTGGAATCAGTCAAGGAAAACAACAGCAAATATGTTCACACAATTCTTCCATTGTAATTTTCAAATTCACAATTTTGTTTTTATAATGCGAACGAAATGCAAAATTTACAACAACAACAACAACAACAAAAGGGAAGTCTGAGCATACTCCCTGTTTGGTTAAGTGTGCTTACTTACAATACCAACAGGCTGACACCAAGGCAGCTGAGATGAAAAAGGCTGCAGAGAGAGATAATGAGTACTGAACTGAATCTATCCACTGCCAAATCCCAACGCTACATAGTACTGCTATATACAAGGGGGCCTGTTGTCTAGTGATCAAAGTGTTTGCATCTACAGTTGATGTTTGCAAGTCTGAACCACTTGTGGGGTGAATTTTTTCGGTCTGAAAACCGTGTCTGTGCACCCAGCAGTAAACTGATATGGAGTCAGTTCTGGGAATGTCATAGGCAGCAGCAGGAGAGGAATGGGTTCTGCCTGCCATTATGACATTTCTTATACATGGTGAACATATCAACTGATTCCATTAATTATTAATTAACTATTAATTACAATGTTGATTGCCCCTACAGCCATTACGCAATGGGAGACCTACAGCCATTAGGCAATGGGACTTTCATCTTGTGAACCTATTTTTGGGAGTGTGGTTTCAAAGTGGCGTGACTGCAGACAGAATTCAACTTTTGCTTTTATCCATTTATGAGACTTTAACCTTGTTATTTTCAACTTGTCCCAGAGGTCAAATAACCTATTAAAAAAAAAAGAAAAAGGTCTGCACTGCTCTAAGTAATATTATCCAGTTTCATTGAAGGTCAGGTTCAAAACCATCTTTTGATGTGCAATGGCTGTAGCATTCTTGGGTCTGGAATCAATGAGCAGACAGATCATAATTATTACAAGGCAGATCTACCTTGATCCCTCCATTCTGTCTTGTTTTACATGTGACAATATTCACTGAGGTGAAGCATCTTTAATCTTTACACAAAGTATTGCTACTGCCCTTTAAATCCGCACACACTGGCTGATGTCACAGAGAGAGAGAGAGAGAGAGAGAGAGAGGAGAGAGAGAGAAGATCTAGCTATCTTACAAAGGATCACAATCTTAATGTGCACAGAAGGGCAAAATAAACAAAAACAAGTAAAACGGTGAAAGGTGGATTCAAGAACCACACATGTAAGGATACGTGAGTCGCAACCAAGCCGTTAGCCGCGCTAGGAACAAACTACCGGCCTGTGCGAACTCCTGCTCCAGTTCGGGTCCTGTTTTGTTCTGGTTCTGGTAGATGAAATCTTCAAGAATCTTCTTTCGCACTGGTTTTGCCCCCTTGTCCCATTCCTGCAAAATGTTCATCACACGAGAGATTGAGGTCTGTTGTTTTGCCGAACCCATGTTTGATCACTTTTCGTCCAGATGAGTCACAAACCAGTCTCAAATATCAGTTCTTCGTAGCCGACGAGATCCTCGGTTCCCTGGAAGCATGTACTATAATGTTGTGAATGTTACAACGATCATCGTTTTCATTTCGCTCGTTGTTGTCGAGTTGCTATAACGCCATTTTGAATGTCAATAGAGACACATTGTCCGATTGGTTTGTCTAGCAAAGTTTTGACCAATCAATAGCTAGCTTCCAAACAAGAACTTTCGATTTCTCATAGCAGTGTTAGAATAAATAAATATAGCTTATAACTATAATGATAATGGTAACGGATTGATTTATGCTTGAATATGAACTAAGCTTGGCTAGAAAAAGTGATAAAACCCACGTGACAAATAGCTCAAACCCTCCATCACTCCAGGGGAGATTATCCTACAACGCCATACACTCTTCACAATGAAAGAACTGCTCCCCTTATATGCTTCAAAATCACTCGCTCTTTCCCTCTGTCTGAGCTACTGAGTGACAACAAAGATTCCTTTATACTGTACGAGAGTGTGCATTTGTGCATGTGCATGTGTGTGTGTGTGTGTGTGTGTGTGTGTGTGTGTGTGTGTGTGTGTGTGTGTGTGTGGTTCCTTCAACTGACGACGTTTAACTAAAAGTAATATTAGACGATGTGTTGGAGAAAATGGAATGTGATCAGTGTGAATCAGTGCGACAAAGTTTCAGCCTACATGGACATTACTGTGTGTGTGTGTGTGTGTGTGTGTGTGTGTGTGTGTGTGTGTGTGTGTGTGTGTGTGTTGTTGTGTTGTTGTTGTTGTTGTTGTTGTTCTTCTTCTTCTTCTTCTTCTTCTCTTCTTCTTCTTCTTCTTCTTCTTCTTCTTCAATTTAACGTCTTTTCACTAAATGTGATATTAGACAAGGTGTGTGTGTGTGTGTGTGTGTGTGTGTGTGTGTGTGTGTGTGTGTGTGTGTGTGTGTGTGTGTGTGCGTGCGTGCTGCGTGCGTGCGTGAGTGCGCGCCCGCTTGCGTGCGTGTGCGTGTGCGTGCGTGTGCGTGTGTGTGTATGTGTGATGAGGAGAAACTCTAAGTAAGAATTAAATTGAGCCAACTGGGCTTAACATAAGAATTCGTACAAAATTTAAGAGAGACATGGTATCCTGGAATATGCACTTTGAAGCATCCTTTCTAAATTCTGACAAATCGGAATCAAAGTAGGGGCAAAAGTATAGAACGTGTGTTGTTGTACAATTATCAAGGGCGCCGCAAGCACATCGAATATTCTTGACATATTTTGTTCTGAATGCATTTATTTTTAACCGAAATAATAAGGAGAGAAGTTGTTTACTGTGTCTTGGATATAAGCCTATGTTTGTATTACGGTTTACTGGATTTACTGAGGAAGCCCTTTTTAAAAGATTACTTGCTCGAGAGTTCGTACAACAAAGTATAGAAGAGTCGAGTTTGTGTATTCGGGGGAGAACACTTTCTTTGTAGTATTCCTCAAATTTTTCAAAAGAGGCTCTTTGTAAGAGAGAATATCCTTCGTGTAAGCTCAAGGGAATATGAATAGTAGCCGTATTGTCAGAATTGTTTGCACCTGCTCGAGCAATCCTGTCAGCCCATTCATTACCGGATATGAAGCAATGGGAAGGAACCCAACAAAAATTAACTGTTATACCTCTTGACATAAGGTTGTAAGTAAGTATTTTTATTTCTGATATGATTTCAGCACGATTTTTTGAATTTGTAGATTCTAAAGCTTGAAAGAACTGACTTAGAATCTACACAGAAGAGAATACCATAAAAGTCAAATGATAAATCATTTATGTACTCTACGGCCATTAATACTACCATTAGTTCGGCTGTAAAAATAGACAGATTTGCCCCAAGATGAAAGGACTTCTCAATTTTTAAAAATGGAATGACAAAGCCACAACCAGCATTATTGTTTAATAGAGACCCATCAGTATAGACTTTTACGAAGTGACGATAACAATCATTGATATGTGATTTTGCTTCGCAAGCTAGAATATTAATGTCATCAGTTTTAGATATAGTAGTATAGTTATAATCAAATTTTGGTTTGAAGAGCTCCCAGTTTGGTACGGGACTTATGGGAAAACGCACAGCAAGCTTTTTATGATTGATACCTGTATTTGTCAACAAGTGAGAAGAATATGTGAGTATCGTTTTAGTGGCTCGAATGTTTCTAGCACGTTTAGGAAAGTCTACATCAGACCTCATATCCAGTTCCGTTTGGTTAGCACTTTGAAGAGTTGAGCAGCGAAGAATGTACTTAGCACAGGCTAGTTCACGATGGTCATCAAGAGGTAAGACACCAGCTTGACGGTATGTTCCTAAAGCTGAAGCATTAAATGGAACACCAAGGGCTAATCTGAATGCCTTAGAGTCTATACACGGAAGCTTTTTTAATAAGTACTTAGGAGCACTAAAAAAGACCTCTTGTGCATATGACAATTTGGATCTAACTAAAGCAGAAGAAAGATGTATTAAACTTTTTGTTTCCTGGCCCCAATTTTGTTTGCTTATAACTTTGAGCTGATTAAGAGATTTTCTCGCTTGATTTATTATGTGTTCCAAGTGAAAATTCCAAGAAAGATTTGACATAAGATGCACACCAAGGAATTTAATCTCAGAAGTGTAGCTCAATGTGGTATTATGTACTTTGAAGTTAGGAGTATTGTGAGCAGACCCGCCTGCATCAAATAACATCATACGGGATTTTTCAGCCGACAGGCATAAGCCATTATCAGACATGAAGTTCGCAATGTTGTCTAACTCTTTTTGATATATTCTTCTAATGTAATTAACAGATCTTTTTGATGTGTTCTTTTTTAATGTGGTGTTCAACCATAAGCAGATGTCACCCGCATATTGAATCAAGTTAAAGTTTTTTAAAAATGTATTTAGGTAAATCATTAGTTAAAATATTAAAGAGAAGAGGGTCGATCACAGAGCCTTGAGGGATACCCATATCTAGTAATCTTTTGGATGAATAAGTATTACCTATTTTTGTCTGAATACTTCTGTTGGTCAGGAATGTTTTAACAAATTTATAAATATGACCAGAGAGACCTATAGTTTTTAATTTATATAAAAGCCTATCATGCCAAACTTGATCAAATGCCTTGTTGATATCGAAAAATGTGGCGAGAACGTTTTGTCTTCTAGCAAACTGGTGTTTAATTTGCGTAGTGAGCTTTACAAGATGATCGATAGTAGACCTGCCCTTTCTAAAACCGGCCTGGTTTACGGGGATAATGCCAGTTTTTTCACAATAGTATGTCAATCTGTTTAGAACAATTATCTCCATTAGTTTACAGACATGAGATGTAAGAGCTATAGGTCGATAGCTATTTGTGTTTGTCATTGATTTTCCATTCTTTAAAACGGAAACAATAATTGAGTCTCTCCATATGGAAGGTATGTTCCCTTCAATCCAACATTTATTAATAATTTCATGTAGAAATAAAACAAATTTTATGGTATATGTTTTAACATTTCATTAGAAATGACATCTAAACCAACAGACGTTTTCTTATTAGACAATGAAGAAATAGCAGAGTGTAATTCCTGAGAAGTAATATCAGCATTTAGATAATGATCATTATTTTCGTCAGGATCAGCGTACATTTCTTTGTTAGATTGGTTTTCCCTCATAGCCCTGCATTTGTCTGATAAACTACAGAAGGAGCTGTTTTGGGAAAACAAACTTTTTAATGCTTACATTCATGTTTTGCCGGGTTAAGTGTGTGTGTGTGTGTGTGTGTGTGTGTGTGTGTGTGTGTGTGTGTGTGGTGTGTGTGTGTGTGTGTGGTGTGTGTGTGAATACTTACAGTTGAATTTTACTAGGTTAAACTTGAGGCTTTCCCTTTCATACCCCTCTTTCTTCCCCCCCCCCCTCCCCTCCCTTTCCACGCCCAGTTCCTCCCTCCTCTCTTTCAGTTTTATTTTTTATCGCGGTGATTCACGGGCCTGCCTTCATTATTGTTCAGGAAGATATACATGTGCGCACGCGCGCTAGCGCTCAGGTATGGTGTGTGGTTGTGTGTGTTGATCATGTTCAGCTACTGAACTCTTGTATTGAAAAAAAAAACAGTGTATTTTAAATAGACTTGGTGTTTGATTTTAATTCAGTTGTTTACGTTTTAAGTTCTGTGTTTCATTCTTTCAGTTCGGTCCATGGTTGCAACTGAAGAAGCTTTAAATAAAGCGAAATATATTTTGCACTTACTCCAGGTGTTTGTAGATTTTTTTAACCATTCTGATTTATCCCCACTAAGTGTGGGAGGAACTACATCGTATCCAGTGCTGGATCCACCTGTGGCAATCTCTATCATCTCTCGACACTCGTCATTGTCTCCACCATGGACACCCTTTTGAACCCCTCCGCATTCGACTTGTCTTCGGACGTGACCGGATCTGACGTACCCAGAAAAGAGATGAACCATGGACTGAATCTCATCACCAAGATTGAAACGTACTCTTCTCATCAACGCTTTCTCCGAACTTGCCTGAAGAAACATGTTACACCTAGGGGAATGAGAATCTCATTTGCTTTTTCAGCTTTACCCCAGGTACACACTCTACATAAGGGAATTCAACAAACGCTGTCTTCAACGGAGATTTCCATAGCAAAACAGTGCAGAGAATTCTATCTGAGGTCAGTCGACTCCCTGCGTATCCAGCTCGAACAGCTGAAAAGTTCACTCCAGAGTAAGGTTAGTAACGAACATTATCAACAGTTTGTTTCTAAACTTAAGGTTATAGCTAGCAAAACCAGAAAACAACACAACTATACTAAGAAAAGTAAACTTCAGTCACTCCTGTTTGATCAGGACACGTTTCGCGCCCGAGGTTTGAAGACCCTAAACCCTCAGTACTTGGGTTCCCCCCAAAAGAATAATCGTCACTTCCGAAAAAGACGTAGGAAAACGGTGATCCCTACAGATGAGAAGCAGGTGGTCAACTTGTCATCAGTACAACTCACCGAAGACCAGTTACGGCTGCTAGCGTTTGGACCCAAGTTTTGTCCCACCCCCACTTCGTATAACGAAGAACAGTTACTGGATGACACAATGGAAGGCCTGAGGAGGATCCGACTCAAGGAGTACTGGTTTGATGAGGACACTCCCGCCCTCATTCCTTCTCGACCTCGGTTTTATAAAAAAGAGCTTTTGGCAACCCCCCAAAGGAAGAGACGAGGCTCTGGAGGCATACAGTTCCGCCATAGTGACTAAGGTGACTTCCCATGTCGCAGAAGGTCCCCAGCACCACAACCTGAGTAAGGCCAGCAGAACCGCCCTTCACCAGTTGAGACAGCTGGTTCAGAACCGAACCCTACGCATTTCCCCAGCAGACAAGGGCGGCGCTGTGGTGGTGCAGGACTTCAACCAGTATCATCAAGAAGCCCTCAAACAACTGAACAGCACTGATCACTACCAGCGCCTCAACGTCGATCCCACTGCTGACATAGCGAACAAATCAAATCTACTCATGAACCAGCTTCATGAAGAAAACGCCATTGACCTCAAGACTTATGAATGGGGACTAATAGACAAAGACAGTGTGAGAACACATTCGTTTTATCATCTACCCAAGATCCATAAGGACAAACAAAACCCGCCAGGCCGACCTATAGTTTCCGGCGTCAACGGCCCCACAGAACGTCTCTCCAAACTGATGGACCACTGGCTTCAGCCTGTCGTGCACAGCCTACCCTCTTACCTGAAGGACACCACACACGTTCTGCAACTCCTGGAGGACTGGAAGACCACTCTGCAGCCCTTTGGAGACATGGTACTGATCGCCACTATTGACGTAGTGGCCCTTTACCCTAGTATCCCTCACGAGGAGGTGACAGTATCACTGTGTGATATGCTGCAAAGCCAGACACACCTCTCGGACTCCATCCCCTCCATCTCCACACTTCTCCAGGTTGTCAACCATGTTCTTGACAGCAATGTCTTTGAGTTTGACGGTGAACTCTTCAAGCAGATACAGGGCACAGCCATGGGCACACCGATGGCTCCAGCCATTGCTAACATATTCATGGGCTGGTTGGAGCGACGTCTGTTATCCACATCCCCCTACACCATCGATCTTCAACACTGGCGCCGCTTCATAGACGACATCCTTCTGTTGTGGATGCACGGAGAAGAGAGTCTTCTGCAATTAGTCGAGTGGTTGAACGAACAACACCAAACCATCAAATTCACCTGCAACTATGGCCGTACCAGCGTGCCCTACTTGGATGTCAGCATCAGCCTAGTGGACGGCCGCATCGTCACTGACGTCCATACAAAGTCCACTGATGTGAACATGTATCTCCCTTTCCATTCCAGCCACCCCCGGCACTGTGTCAGAGGTATCCAGTATAGCCAGTGCCTACGACTAAGAAGGATCTGCTCCGAAGATGACCTCTTCCAGACCAGAAGCAAAGAACTAGAAGCTAAGCTCCTAAGACGGGGGTACCCACAGAGACTTCTCCAAGCAGCTATCTCCAAGGTGTCGGCCATTCCCCGTAAGCAGACACTCGAATACACCTGCCAGCAAAGGAGAGCCGACAGAGTCCCTTTTATTATTACCCACAACCCCACCCACCCTCCTATAGCTAGATGGCTGAGAGAGCTGATGCCTACATTACACCAGAGCCGACGGATGAAGCGGGCTATGCCACTTCCCCCTATTGTTGGAGAAAGGAAGAGCATCAGCTTAAGAAGACTCCTGATGCCCTCTTGCCCACCTACACCCAAAGCCCAGAGTAGGCCAGGGTGTTACAAATGCTCAGCGACAAGGTGCATACTCTGCGAGCGACATCTGGAAGAAACCCACACCTTCAGCAGCGTCAGAACCGCAAGCAAATTCACCATCAGGACGAACGTAGGATGCAACAGCAAGAACGTAATCTACCTGGTGGACTGCGCGCGCTGCAGAGATGTCCAGTACGTGGGTGAGACAGGCCAGGCGGTCAAGAAACGATTCCACAGTCACCGTTCAGACATCAAGGCTCAGCGCAGGGGACCCCCAGGACAAGCGACGACCAGGGAGGGGGACAAAAGGGAAACGCTGGTCGCTCGTCACTTCCAGAGCACAGACCACCATCTGGACGACCTGAGAGTGACCGTGATTGAGCAGATCGGGGCGACAGGACCAGCAGCCCATGCAGTGCGCATGCAGAGGGAAAGATTCTGGAGGTACAAACTAAAAACTATGTACCCGGCTGGACTGAATGTCTGGGATTAGCCCCGGTCTGGGATTAGCCCTGGTGTGTGTGTGAGTATGTGTGTGTGTGTGTGTGTGTGTGTGTGTGTGTGTGTGTGTGTGTGTGTGTGTGTGTGTGTGTGCGTGTGTGTATGAGTGGGTGGCGCGCGCGTGTGTGTGTGTGTGTGTGTGTGTGTGTGTGTGTGTGTGTGTGTGTGTGTGAGTGTGTGTGTTTGTGGGTGTGAGTGTATGTATATGTGTACGTGTGTGTGTATGTGTGTGAGTGTGTATGTGTTTGGGTGTGTATGTGTTTTAAAGCTTACAGTCAGATTTCCCTTGGTTAAACATGGTGTGTGTGTGTGTGTGTGTGTGTGGTGTGTGTGTGTGTGTGTGTGTGTGTGTGTGTGTGTGTGTGTGTGTGTGCGTGTGTGTGTGTGGTGTGTGTGTGTGTGTGTGTGTGTGTGTGTGTGTGTGTGTGTGTGTGTGTGTGTGTGTTTTAATGCTTACATTCATGTTTTGCCGGGTTAAGTTTGAGTGTGTGTGTGTGTGTGTGTGTGTGTGTGTGTGTGTGTGTGTGTGTGTGTGTGTGCGTGCGTGTGTGTGTGTGTTGTGTGTGTGTGTGTGGGTGTGTGCGTGTGTGTGTGTGTGTGTGTGTGTGTGAATACTTACAGTTGAATTTTACTAGGTTAAACTTCAGGCTTTCCCTTTTACACCCCTCTTTCTCCCCCTCCCCTCCCCTCCCTTTCCACGCCCAGTTCCTCCCTCCTCTCTTTCAGTTTTGTTTTTTATCGCGGTGATTCACGGGCCTGCCTTCATTATTGTTCAGGAAGATATACATGTGCGCACGCGCGCTAGCGCTCAGGTATGGTGTGTGGTTGTGTGTGTTGATCATGTTCAGCTACTGAACTCTTGTATTGAAAAAAAAAAAACCCAGTGCATTTTAAATAGACTTGGTGTTTGATTTTAATTCAGTTGTTTACGTTTTAAGTTCTGTGTTTCATTCTTTCAGTTCGGTCCATGGTTGCAACTGAAGAAGCTTTAAATAAAGCGAAATATATTTTGCACTTACTCCAGGTGTTTGAAGATTTTTTTAACCATTGGGAAAACATGTCAGCAAATGATTCTGCTTTTTGGTATGCCGAAGGAAATGTTTCAGCACCTATTATGATTGGATATGCAGGTAAATGGATTCCGTTTTTCATTTCATGGATCTTTTTCCAAATTTTATCAATATCTTTATGTTCACTTATTTCATTAAAACAAAATGATGACCAGTACTCGCGTTTAGCATTTTCAATTACTTTATTCCTTTAATTCTTGGCAGTTCTAACTGGTATGCTCCCTTTTACCTTTTTTTTTACTTTTACGTACAGTTTAAACGTGCTTTTATTTTTATCAACAGCGTTTCTGCAAGATTCTGTCCACCACACTTTACCCGTGTGTTTGGGAGATTTTGATTGACCAAGAATCGGAATTGCCTCACCGGCTGCGTGCAGTAGTGAGATAGTAAAATGACTGTACATAGATTCTATGTCAGATTTGTCAAAAGAATTGACATCATATGAAGATAGCACAGATTGAAATTTGGCCCAGTCAGCTCGCTTGTAATCAAACTTTGGGATTTTATCCTTACTGTCATCTTGGCTCACTACAAATCCTCTCAGAGAAATAACTATGGGAATATGATCACTCCCTAAAGTGTTATCATAAGTTTGCCATGTACAGCTCAGGACCATTGATGGGGAGATTAAAGACAAGTCAATTGCAGATGATCTGTGACTAGGGATATCAGGCAGTCTCGTGATACTTCCATCATTTAACAGGACGAGTGGAGAGTGTGATATGTTCTCCACTAAACGGTTTGAGCTGACTTTCGTGCAAGTTCTATCCCAGAAAGGAGCATGTTCATTAAAGTCCCCTGCAATTAACCATTTACTGCTTTGAAAGTTTATATTATGTAGCCAGTCTGAATTGCTATCAATGACTCCTTTTGGGAAGTACACAGAGACAATGTTTAAGACTAGAGAATTGTCAAAGTGAACAGAAGCTGCACAAGAATACAAGTCTGAGGTGCCAGGAGGTATAGGTGACTGAAGGGGATGGTCAAATAACTGGTCATTTATATAAATGGCTGCAGAGACTTTCTCACTGTCACCAGTTTCTTGTACCACAGGTGGGTAAAAGAAACGATCCAGCCGTGGCAAGTCGCTTTTAGACACATTTAGTGATTGAAGAATAAGGACCATGTAGAAGCTGGCTTCAAGATGTTGTTGAAGATTTACCAAATTCTTGTTAATCGACCGGCAGTTCCATTGTAGTATATTAATGTCAGTCTTCTTTGCCATCAAAATTTTACAATGGACATTCAAGGGAGGCACATTTGCAAAATGAAGATATTCAAATGAAAGTTAAAAAGACAATTCCCCAACAATGAACTAATCAGTAAACAGTAACGCAATA
>CM065719.1:2814018-2816518 GCA_033310375.1 Conus canariensis
TGGCAGTCTGTTCCACGTTGCTGGAGCTTGAAAAGAGAAAGATCTTTCACCAGTAGTAGTCCTGAAGCGAGTCATTCGCAGAAGGCGGTCGTCAGCACAGGAGCGTAGTTGTCGAGAGGGGGTGTAGATTTTAAGGAGATCTGAGAGATAAGAAGGTCCATTTTCAAAGAGAGCAGAGAAAGTGAGAGTTGAGATTTTGTACGAGATACGGTTTGAGACAGATAGCCAGTGAAGAGAGTGGAGGAGAGGCGAAATGTGAGCATGTTTTCTTGCTCTACAGACGACTCGGGCTGCATGATTTTGGATTCGCTGTAATCTTTCTATCAGGTATTTTGGAAGGCCGGCCAAAAGTGAGTTGCAGTAATCTATTCTAGATAAGACAAATGCACAAATGAGAGTTTTTGTAGCATCTCTAGAGAGAAGGTGACGTACAGAGCTGATTCTTCTTAGTTCTAAATAGGCAATCTTGCAAATATTTGAAACCTGTTTCTCAAAGGAGAGGGATTGGTCAAGTATGACCCCTAGACTGCGGACAGAGGTGGAGACAGAGACAGCACAGTCATTGATAGTGACAGTTGAAGGCAGAGAAGGATGGTCAGGCTGTTTTGTCACGAACATGAGTTCCGTCTTGTCGTCGTTTAGTTGTAGTTTGTTGGTTGTCATCCAGTCCTTCAGGTCTGCAATGCAGCCCCGCGTCCGAGAAATCAGTGAGTCAGTTTCAGCAATGGGAGCCGACTGATGAAGCTGAGTATCGTCAGCAAAGCTTTCATGCGACATGGAGTGACCACTGATGACGTCAGACACAGGACTAGCATACAGCACAAAAAGGACTGGCCCAAGTACAGAACCCTGAGGCACACCGTACCTAAGAGGAGAACTGTCTGAGTATCTTCCCTGTACACACACTGTCTGAGTCCGTCCAGTCAAGTAAGAGATAATCCAGTCGAGAGCTGTGTCTTTGAATCCAAAGGAAGTTTGAAGCCGTGAGAACAAAATATTATGATCGATCGTGTCAAATGCTGCAGAGAGGTCTAACATCGCTAATAAGGAAACATTCCCATCGTCAAGCCCGCAGAGGAGGTCATTGACTATACGGAGGAGTGCTGTCTCACAACTATGGCCTTGTCTGTAAGCAGATTGATGAGGATTCAAAAGGTGATTCTTTTCGAGATGTTCTAGAATTTGTTCCAAAACGATCTTCTCCAATAATTTTGATAGAAATGACAAATTTGATACAGGCCGATAATTCTTTAAAACATTTTTATCTAATGAAGGATTCTTGATCAATGGACGTACCACTGCGGACCGGAAGATTTCAGGAACGTGACCAGAGGACAAAGAGGTATTGATAACATGAGTAAGATGGGGTAGGACATCATCAATGCACTGAAAGAGCAAGTTAGTGGGAATGGCATCAAGTTCACATGATTTAGGGCTGCATCGCAAACAAAGTTTTTTGACATAGTCTTGACTAACAGGACTAAAACAAGCCAAAGGAGGTCCACAGTAAACTTTGTCATTCAGAGGATGTACAGGTGCAGTAGAATCTAGCTTTTCACGGATAGTGTCAATTTTTCCATTGAAAAACTCTAAGAATTTCTGAGGGAGCTCTTGAGTTTGGAAGATGGTGGGAAGGGGGGAGTAGCTGACTTTGCCTAGGAGACTATTTGTGACATTAAATAGTTGCTTGGCCGTATTACAGGCCAATATCTTTGAAGAATAGAACAAAGTTTTTGCTTGATGAACAATGTCAGTAACATGATTTCTCGCAGTTTGATATATTTCCCTGTGCACAGTCAGTCCCGTGGCGCGCCATCGCCTCTCAGCCCCCCTCCTCTCCTGCTTGGCCTCGGACAACTCGGGACCCACTGTGTTGTGCCATTGACACAGTGAGCGATCAGTGGATGTTGATCATTCAGAGACTTAAGGCACATCACAGCACGCTGTAACCATACGTTCTGAATGTGAACTTCAAAGGACTCAGATTTCACACAGCCATTCATCTCCTCAGTGAACGTCAAAGGACTCAGATTCCACACCAGCCATTCATCTTCCTCAGTGAACGTCAAAGGACTCAGATTCCACACCAGCCATTCATCTCCTCAGTGAACGTCAAAGGACTCAGATTCCACACCAGCCATTCCATCTCCCTCAGTGAACGTCAAAGGACTCAGATTCCACACCAGCCATTCATCTCCCTCAGTGAACGTCAAAGGACTCAGATTCCACACCAGCCATCCATCTCCCTCAGTGAACGTCAAAGGACTCAGATTCCACACCAGCCATCCATCTCCCTCAGTGAACGTCAAAGGACTCAGATTCCACACCAGCCATTCATCTCCCTCAGTGAACGTCAAAGGACTCAGATTCCACACCAACCATCCATCTCCCTAAGTGAACGTCAAGGGACATCAGATTCCACACTAACCATTCATCTCCCTAAGTGAACGTCAAAGGACTCGATTCCACACCAGCCATCCATCTCCCAGTGAACGTCAAA
>CM065719.1:2819018-2829018 GCA_033310375.1 Conus canariensis
GTGATCTACAGGATCTGTGGCATTGTGGGCAGGTGCAGATCTGGCCTGCGTTGTTGAGCTGCGGACCTGGGTCTTTCCTTCTCCTTCTCTTCTCCTGGATGTTCTGTCGTCTGGTTTCCTCGAAGTGTTGGGTTCCCCTGAGCGTTGAAGCTCTCCAGCTACCTCTATCTGATGCTGACTGCTCCCAAGTCTTGGGGTTGGTGTCCGCTTGGGATAGTTGCTTCTTCAGTTGGTCCTTGAGTCTTTTCTGTGGTGCGCCTGTATTGCGTTTGCCTTGGACCAACTCCCCATAGAATACTGCTTTTGGCATGCGAGTGTCAGGCATCCGGGTGATGTGCCCTGCCCAGCGAAGTTGTTTTAGCATGAGCATTGACTCGATGCTTTGCAGTTGAGCTCTTTCTAGGACTTCTATGTTCGTTACGTAGTCCTTCCACTTGATGCCCATGATGGATCAGAGGCATCTCTGATGGAACTGATCCAGCCGCTTTATCTGTTTCCGGTACAGCACCCATGCCACTGATCCGTATAGCAGTGTGGACAGTACAGCAGCTCGGTAGACTTGCATCTTTGTGGAGAGTCGCAAGGAGTGGTTTTTCCATACTCTGTTTTGGAGGCGGCCAAATGCACTGCTTGCCTTTGAGAGGCGGTTGTCCACATCTTTGGTCACCGTAGCGTCGTTCGATATGACGCTGCCCAGGTAGGTGAAATGCTCTACCGTGTTAAGGGGATGGCCATCAATGCTTATGTGGGGAGCAGTGTACGCGGTCCCTGGTGCTTTTTGGTGGAGGACTTCAGTTTTCTTCAGACTTATAGTCAGACCGAATGCCTTGGCTGCCTGTGAAAAACAGTCTACGATGACATGCAGAGCTTCTTCTGTGTGTGCCAGGAGGGCGCAGTCATCTGCAAAGAGCAGGTCCACGATAGCGTCTTCTGAGGTCTTCGTGTGGGCCACAAGCCTTCGTAAATTGAATACGCTGCCGTCGGTCCTGAATCTGATATAAATCCCCTCGTCTAAATCCTCCTTTGCTTCTCTCAGCATCATGCTGAAGAAGATCGCAAAGAGTGTAGGGGCTAATACGCAGCCTTACCAGCTGGGTTATAATAATAGCTTTTACTCTTCTTAATCCTTGTGATCTCTGGAAGCAAAAAAAAAGTCTTTTCATCTTTTGTCTGACGTTAATACGTGTCCTTGGATCCATGAGTTAATTTCTCTCAGAAAGCAAATTCTGAGAGAGAGAGAGAGAGAGAGAGAGAGAGAGAGAGAGAGAGAGAGAGAGAGAGAGAGAGAGAGAGAGAGCCCTCGCATACTCACGAATCTTCCCTCCACTCCAAAAGATCGCCGCAGTGTCGGACAACTCTTAGCGACTTTCTATCAGCTCTCAACTTCTTTTCAAAGCCACCACTGTTGAATGCGTCGCGAGTTCGCATTCCAGGACCACACTGATCTGTTCAGGAGAGAGAGAGAGAGAGAGAGAGAGAGAGAGAGAGAGAGAGAGAGAGAGAGAGAGAGAGAGAGATGCCCCCCTCCCCACACCCCCGTGGCTTGTCTTGGCATCTCAGGGGAATGGGAAATTCTGGATTCCTGGGCGACTTATCGACCCAGAGAGCCTGATGCTCAGAAGTGTGTGGTGCGTTATCCCGCCCTCGGCACTTTTCTCATGTCGTTCTTGGTCATTGTAAAGGACTGACCTCAGTTGGGGTCTGAATCGGCTGTAGGCTGTGGGTGGTTCCCGGGACTGACTCTGTCTGTTTGTCTGTCTGTCTGTCTGTCCATCCGTTTGTCTGTCTGTTTGTCTGCTTGTCTGTCTGTGTCTGTCTGTCCGTCTGTCTCTCTCTCTGTCTGTCTATCTGTCTCTGTCTGTCTCTCTGTCTCTGTCTCTGTCTCTGTTTCTCTCTCTCTCTCTCTCTCTCTCTCTCTCTCTTCTCTTCTTCTCTTCTTCTTCTTTTTCTTCTTCTTCTTCTTCTTCTTCTTCTTCTTCTCTTCTTCTTCTTCTTCTCTTTTCTTCGGGTACTGTTCTCAAACCATCTGTTGTGGTTGAAGTGTTGGTCTTTGTGATGAGACGATCAACCGAGGTCCCGCGCACAGCCTGCACTCAGCGCGTGTAAAAGACCCCCCGGCACCAAGGAAGTCGTCTCTGACGAACATTTTGTTGACAGTGTCAAAGACCCCCCGACACCAAGGAAGTCGTCTGTGGCGAACATCTGTTGACAGTGTAAAAGACCCCCCGACACCAAGGAAGTCGTCTCTGGCGAACATCTGTTGACAGTGCAAAAGACCCCCCGACACCAAGGAAGTCGTCTGTGGCGAACATTTGTTGACAGTGCAAAAGACCCCCCGACACCAAGGAAGTCGTCTGTGGCGAACATCTGTTGACAGTGTAAAAGACCCCCCGACACCAAGGAAGTCGTCTGTGGCGAACATCTGTTGACAGTGTAAAAGACCCCCCGACACCAAGGAAGTTGTCTGTGGCGAACATTTGTTGACAGTGTAAACGACCCCCCGACACCAAGGAAGTCGTCTGTGGCGAACATTTGTTGACGGTGTAAACGACCCCCCGGCACCAAGGAAGTTGTCTGTGGTGAACATTTTGTTGAAAGTTTCAGTGAAATCAGTGGATCAACAATATTCAGAAGTAACAATGTAATCAGGCAATGCACTCCCCCTCCACCACCCCCGGCCTCCACCGCATCCCACGCCTCTGCCCCCCCCCTCCCCTCACCCCCCGACCCCCGTCCCTCCTCAGCCCGCCTACTGGAGCGGCCCGAATTTTACACAGAAAAATATGTCGATCCGACCAAGTTGTACAATATAGTAATTTTTAAAGGTGTAAAACAAGCAAAAACAAACAAACAAAAGCAAACAAACAAACAAAAGCAAACAAACAAATACAACAAACACACCACCAATCAGGTAGCAAGTCAAAGTAGAAGTGTAGAAATCTACCCGGCAGGCACAGAATCTCCCTTCGCAGTCATTAGTCATCTAAAACATGAACTGGCAAAGGGCATGTGTTTTTGCCCAAATTTCCTGGCCAAGAACATCCTACAAAGCACAGTGAAGAAGATTTGCACGAATTACATCCAGGTGTGGACTGCCTGAAACACTCTCTGTCACGTTGACGAACTACATCCAGGTGTGGACTGCTAATAACACTCTCTGTCACGCTGACGAACTACATCCAGGTGTGGACTGCTTATAACATTCTCTGTCACGTTGACGAACTACATCCAGGTGTGGACTGTTTATAACACTCTCTGTCACGCTGACGAACTACATCCAGGTGTGGACTGCTTATAACACTGTATGTCACGTGACGAACTACATCCAGGTGTGGACTGCTTATAACACTGTCTGTCACGTTGACGAATTACATCCAGGTGTGGACTGCTTATAACACTGTCTGCCACGTTGGCGAACTACATCCAGGTGTGGGCTGCTGATAACACTCTCTGTCACGTTGACGAACTACATCCAGGTGTGGACTGCTGATAACACTGTCTGTCACGTTGACGAACTACATCCGGTGTGAACTGCTTATAACACTGTCTGTCACGTTGACGAACTACATCCAGGTGTGGACTGCTGATAACACTCTCTGTCACGTTGACGAACTACATCCAGGTGTGGACTGCTGATAACACTGTCTGTCACGTTGACGAACTACATCCAGGTGTGGACTGCTTATAACACTCTCTGTCACGTTGACGAACTACATCCAGCAACAAGAGGACCACAGCCCACAGGGCAATGGCAGAAGCGACTGAAAAGGGTTTCAGCTGGACCTGGTCGAGAAGGAACAAGCGTGAACATCCTGAGGCTTACATTTTTCAACCTACAATAGATGTTGCATAGCTATGAAGGTAAAAAAAAAACACGTCTCAAGGCATCTTGGCCTTCAGGCGTCCAAACGTCCAGGAGGTAAGGTTCGAATCCCCGCAGCTCCAAGAATATTTCTCACAACAGAAGGGCGTCTAGGAGTCTTGACCTAGGTACGGTCCGGCCTCCTTTAAAACGTCAGCAGTTCAGGGCCTGAACACTTGTTTAAGAGCGACGGGAGAGGGGGTGGGGGTGGGGGGGTGGGGGGGGGGGGTGGAGGGGGGCTCAATTCAAGCTCTCCCTGGAGCATTGTCCCGTTTTTAAAGCTAAATGTAAACATGACCATAGGGAACAATCACATTTCTTTACTCCCTCCCATCTTCTCCCTGTCTGTATTTTCGCTGAGAAGGTTTGATTGGTCGATTCTGTTTCCACAAATATTGAAATGAAGGGTCTAACCAACAGCAACAACAACAAACAACAACAACAACAGACGGTCACTGTATCTTGCCCTGCCCCAGAATACATCATTCTTCAGAACAGATTCGCTCTGATGAGGTCTCCAGTGCCCCCACGTTATGACTGGGCTTCATGTTCACTTGCTTTTATTTGTTTGTCTTCATGCTGGCCTAGATGGCTGTTTTCTCTCTTTATTTGTAGATGCGCGCGCGCGCGCGCGCGCGTGTGTGTGTGTGTGTGTGTGTGTGTGTGTGTATTGTGAAAGGAAACATCATCCACATTTTTGTTTCTCTCCCCGTTCATGTGTCGCTTAACTCCTTTCAGATGCATTCTTTTTTTCCTCCTTTGTTTATGAAACCTGCATATCGCGTGAATCCAGTCAAGAAAAAGGAGGGCTTACTCCCCTTACCTCTGCCTCCTTCCCCCCCCCCACCCCTTCCCTCCTTCCCCACCTCCAAACCATTACCACCACCACCACCACTACCACCACCACACCACCACCACCACCCTTCCACTTCTCTCCTCCCTCGTCTGTCCCCTCTGTCTCAGGCTGTCCAGACGCACTGACAGAAGTGTGTCACGCACGTACAGCCCGTTGTCGTCTTCGCCGGGCGGGGTGGTGCCGAGTTGGCCGCTTGACAAAGGAACGCGGGCCATGCTGCAAGCTAGTCACTCCCTCACTCTCTCTCTCGCTTTCTCTCTCTCTCTCTCTCTCTCTCTCTCTCTCTCTCTCTCTCTCTCATTCCTTATTCGCTCTCTTTCCCTCCTCTCTCTCGATCTCTCTTTCTCTTTCTGTCTCTCGCTCTCTGTCTCTCTCTCTCTCTCTCTTCTCTCTCTCTCACTCTCTCTTTCTCTCTCTCTCTCACTCTCTCTTTCTCTCTCTCTCTGTCTCTCTCACTCTCTCTTTCTCTCTATCTCTCTTTCTCTCTCTCTCTCTCACTCTCTTTCTCTCTGTCTCTCTCACTCACTCTCTGTCTCTCTCTGTCGTCTGTCTCTTCTCTCTCTCTCTCTCTCTCTCTCTCTCTCTCTCTGAGCAGTGTGGCTGGCGATGGATGGTCCTGAATGGCCGCGGCAAGCCTGTTGATGGCCTACCCTCCAGCTCTTGGCGCCTGCTCAGCTCCCAGCTCCCATGGCGCTGTTGGCCCATTTCATGGGGGGCTGCAGGAGACGGGAGACACGCACCAAGAGAAAGAGACACAGAGAGAGAGAGAGACAGAGAGAGACAGAGACAGAGAAGGAGAGAGAGGGAGAGAGAGAGTGAGTGCGAGAGAGGTGGTGGTGGAGAGAGAGAGAGAGAGAGAGAGAGAGAGAGAGAGAGAGAGAAGAGAGAGAGGGCGGAGGTGGTAGTGGTTGTGAGGGAGGCGGAGAACAGAGAGAGAGAGAGAGAGAGAGAAGAGAGAGGAGAGAGCGGAGTGGTGGTGATGGAGGTGAAGGAGAGAGAAATAGAGAGAGAGACCGGGCGGAGGTGGTGGTGGTGGTGAGGGAGGCAGTGTGTATGTGCTGTGTGTGTGTGTGTGTGTGTGTGTGTGTGTGTGTGTGTGTGTGTGTGTGTCTGAGAGAGAGAGAGAGAGAGAGAGAGAGAGAGAGAGAGAGAGAGAGAGAGAGAGGTTTTGTGGAAAGCTGGTTTGGATGCAGTCAAATGTGTGACTGTAAGCGTCCTTGCTCCTTTGTACATGGCAAGTATGCCATGTTCTCGTATAAAGGCGTGTGTGCGCGCACATGCGCATGCGTGTATGGAATGGGAAGGTAAATGTAAGGAGAGAGGAGGAAAATGTGAGAGAGCAGGAGGTAACATATATAAGGGGGAGGAGGAGACAACTGTGGGTTGGGAGGTGAGGACGGGGACGGGGGAGGGAGCATTTTGAACGAACTGTAGCGACCTTGTCTGGTCTCGTTCGAGTTGATCAATTTCAGTTTCTGCTCAGTGTCTTCACACCCAGAATTCTGTACCTATTCATCAGTTTTGCACAATTAATGATTTTTTTCCCTTCTCTCTCGGGGCTTAAAAAAATCATTTCCACTGTGATAACTATTTCAACTATTCATCAGCTTTGCGCAGTTAATGATTTCTCTCTCTCTCTCTCTCTCTCTCTCTCTCTCTCTCTCTCTTCTCTCTCTCTCTCTCTCTCTCTCTCAAGGTTTAGAAAAATCATTTCCACTGTGATAACCATTTCAACTGCATCAATTTCAAGCAGTTATGAGAGTTTGTTTTTGTTCTGAACTTAAAAAAAATTCACCTTCATAACAAAAGATTACTCACATACATAAATGAAAAACAAATAAATGGCACGATGCTCGTGGAAGCAGGAGGCTTAAAGCTTTACAAATTAAAGACGTTACTGATATGACACGCGTCTGCAAGTACTTATCTGTTGTTTTCTTTTCATCTATATTTTGTGGCTGTCTGCATAGCAACCCCCAAAATTTCAGAACAGTTTCTGCTCAACCTGAAGAATAATGGAGAACAACCAGCTATCATAGTTAATAATAATAAAAAAAAAAAAGAGATATCCGACCACACCTCTACCCTTCCCGTCCTAACACCCATTAAATCTTGTGGGAAGTAAGGGGGAGGAGGGGGAGGGGGTGGCGGTGGGCGAAACTGAGTACAAATTTGTCACAAAAGAGAATCAAACCAAATGAGGTGTTGAAATCAAAGGAAAATGGGGTGAAGGACGACTGAAAAGAAAAAAGAAAAAGAACAGAATGACAGTCCTGGATGACTCAAAAACCAAAGAACGGACTGACAGTCCTGAATGACTCAAAAACCAAAGAACGGACTGACAGTCCTGGATGACTCAAAAACCAAAGAACGGACTGACAGTCCTGGATGACTCAAAAACCAAAGAACGGACTGACAGTCCTGAATGACTCAAAAACCAAAGAACGGACTGACAGTCCTGGATGACTCAAAAACCAAAGAACGGACTGACAGTCCTGGATGACTCAAAAACCAAAGAACGGACTGACAGTCCTGAATGACTCAAAAACCAAAGAACGGACTGACAGTCCTGAATGACTCAAAAACCAAAGAACGGACTGACAGTCCTGGATGACTCAAAAACCAAAGAACGGACTGACAGTCCTGGATGACTCAAAAACCAAAGAACGGACTGACAGTCCTGAATGACTCAAAAACCAAAGAACGGACTGACAGTCCTGGATGACTCAAAAACCAAAGAACGGACTGACAGTCCTGGATGACTCAAAAACCAAAGAACGGACTGACAGTCCTGGATGACTCAAAAACCAAAGAACGGACTGACAGTCCTGGATGACTCAAAAACCAAAGAACGGACTGACAGTCCTGAAAGACTCAAAAACCAAAGAACGGACTGACAGTCCTGAATGACTCAAAAACCAAAGAACGGACTGACAGTCCTGAATGACTCAAAAACCAAAGAACGGACTGACAGTCCTGGATGACTCAAAAACCAAAGAACGGACTGACAGTCCTGGATGACTCAAAAACCAAAGAACGGACTGACAGTCCTGGATGACTCAAAAACCAAAGAACGGACTGACAGTCCTGATGACTCAAAAACCAAAGAACGGACTGACAGTCCTGGAATGACTCAAAAACCAAAGAACGGACTGACAGTCCTGGATGACTCAAAAACCAAAGAACGGACTGACAGTCCTGATGACTCAAAAACCAAAGAACGGACTGACAGTCCTGATGACTCAAAAACCAAAGAACGGACTGACAGTCCTGGATGACTCAAAAACCAAAGAACGGACTGACAGTCCTGATGACTCAAAAACCAAAGAACGGACTGACAGTCCTGGATGACTCAAAAACCAAAGAACGGACTGACAGTCCTGGATGACTCAAAAACCAAAGAACGGACTGACAGTCCTGGATGACTCAAAAACCAAAGAACGGACTGACAGTCCTGAATGACTCAAAAACCAAAGAACGGACTGACAGTCCTGGATGACTCAAAAACCAAAGAACGGACTGACAGTCCTGGATGACTCAAAAACCAAAGAACGGACTGACAGTCCTGGATGACTCAAAAACCAAAGAACGGACTGACAGTCCTGGATGACTCAAAAACCAAAGAACGGACTGACAGTCCTGGATGACTCAAAAACCAAAGAACGGACTGACAGTCCTGGATGACTCAAAAACCAAAGAACGGACTGACAGTCCTGGATGACTCAAAAACCAAAGAACGGACTGACAGTCCTGGATGACTCAAAAACCAAAGAACGGACTGACAGTCCTGGATGACTCAAAAACCAAAGAACGGACTGACAGTCCTGGATGACTCAAAAACCAAAGAACGGACTGACAGTCCTGGATGACTCAAAAACCAAAGAACGGACTGACAGTCCTGGATGACTCAAAAACCAAAGAACGGACTGACAGTCCTGGATGACTCAAAAACCAAAGAACGGACTGACAGTCCTGGATGACTCAAAAACCAAAGAACGGACTGACAGTCCTGGATGACTCAAAAACCAAAGAACGGACTGACAGTCCTGATGACTCAAAAACCAAAGAACGGACTGACAGTCCTGGATGACTCAAAAACCAAAGAACGGACTGACAGTCCTGGATGACTCAAAAACCAAAGAACGGACTGACAGTCCTGGATGACTCAAAAACCAAAGAACGGACTGACAGTCCTGGATGACTCAAAAACCAAAGAACGGACTGACAGTCCTGGATGACTCAAAAACCAAAGAACGGACTGACAGTCCTGGATGACTCAAAAACCAGAAAGGAAAGCAGAAAGGGAGAAAAGTCACGAACAAAGCATTCGTTTCCTACACGCTCACGCACTCCACAAATTTCATGGACCTGAGAGGAGTTCCACAGGCGGGAGAGCTGGCAAAGGTGGCTCGCTGACCCCTGCGGCAATGGATGTGAGAGTCGAGGGGAACACAGAAATGGGCGCTTGACAAGAATGCAAACTGACAGCGTGACTGCTTCTTCAACCTCTGCTTGCAATCGAAGGGTCAGCGTTTTGATCGTTTTATGCACCAATCAGAGCACGCTACATTTTTTTGTTGCACCAACCACAGCACGTTACAACCGTTGGCCATTTTCCCTCGCATGCGAGAGAGTCCCAAGACAGTTCAGCGACTTCTCGCCTTTCGCTAGCCCGCTTGCCGAGAGGGTGTGGTATGAAACGCCGACACTTGCTAAGCAAGCGACCATTCTCCCCACATGGCCTTTGAGAAACGCATGTCAGTGTGGACTGGTGGATAACGTGCCTCCAGCATCTCTTTGCCCCAGCTCCGGAGTTCTCCAACGCCTGGAAAGGTGAACAGACTATCTGTACATAAAGGGGACCTGTAACATCAGTGTTATTCTAACTTTAGGGAGGACGTTGTCGAGGAACAGCAGCAGCAGCAGGATAGGAAAGGTTGTGGGACTCTTTTCACCCACAGTTACACGCCATTTCCTCTCAGAGCCGCACAAGAAGAGGAGAGTAAGTAAAAACTTGTTTTTATTTCCAGCTTTCCATCATTTGTTACTTATGTTGTGCCTATTTGCCATATTAATTGTCTGCCCTATATGATAAGTTTTGTACCATCAGACACATTCGTAGACTACGTACTCATAAATACCAACACGAACATCTCTGAACAAGCTACAGTTAGGGTATTCAGTCCTCTAGCTATTTCACTTGCATCAGTGATACCTAACCATAGTGATCAGCTCCAGCGCAATGGAATCTTGTTGGGGACTGGGTTTCCTCTGCCGCATTC
>CM065719.1:2836518-2839018 GCA_033310375.1 Conus canariensis
TAAAGGCCTGTTGATGGGCGGTATTAAAGGCCTGTTGATGGGCGGTATTAAAGGCCTGTTGGTGGGCGGTATTAAATGCCTGTTGGTGGGTGGTATTAAAGGCCTGTTGATGGGCGGTATTAAATGCCTGTTGATGGGCGGTATTAAAGGCCTGTTGATGGGCGGTATTAAAGGCCTGTTGGTGGGCGGTATTAAAGGCCTGTTGATGGGCGCTATTAAAGGCCTGTTGATGGGCGGTATTAAAGGCCTGTTGATGGGCGATGTTAAAGGCCTGTGGGTGGGCGGTATTAAAGGCCTGTTGATGAGCGATATAAAAGGCCTGTTGGTGGGTGATAGTTAAGGCCTGTTGATGGGCGGTATTAAAGGCCTGTTGATGGGTGATATTAAAGGCCTGTTGATGGGCGGTATTAAAGGCCTGTTGATGGGCGGTATTAAAGGCCTATTGATGGGCGATATTAAAGGCCTGTTGATGGGCGGTATTAAAGGCCTGTTGATGGGCGGTATTAAAGGCCTGTTGATGGGCGGTATTAAAGGCCTGTTGATGGGTGATATTAAAGGCCTGTTGATGGGCGGTATTAAAGGCCTGTTGATGGGCGGTATTAAAGGCCTATTGATGGGCGATATTAAAGGCCTGTTGATGGGCGGTATTAAAGGCCTGTTGATGGGCGGTATTAAAGGCCTGTTGATGAGCGATATTAAAGGCATGTGGGTGGGCGGTATTAAAGGCCTGTTGATGGGCGGTATTAAAGGCCTGTTGATGGGCGGTATTAAAGGCCTGTTGATGGGCGGTATTAAAGGCCTGTTGATGGGCGGTATTAAAGGCCTGTTGATGGGCGGTATTAAAGGCCTGTTGGTGGGCGGTATTAAAGGCCTGTTGATGGGTGGTATTAAAGGCCTGTTGATGAGTGATATTAAAGGCCTGTTGGTGGGTGGTATTAAAGGCCTGTTGATGGGCGGTATTAAAGGCCTGTTGGTGGGCGGTATTAAAGGCCTGTTGGTGGGCGGTATTGAAGGCCTGGCGATATTAGAGGCCTGTTGATGGGTGATATTAAAGGCCTGTTGGTGGGCGATATTGAAGGCCTGTTGATGGGTGATATTAAAGGCCTGTTGGTGGGCGATATTAAAGGCCTGTTGATGGGTGATATTAAAGGCCTGTTGGTGGGCGATATTGAAGGCCTGTTGGTGGACGATATTGAAGGCCTGGCGATATTAAAGACCTGTTGGTGGGCGATATTAAAGGCCTGTTGGTGGGTGATATTGAAGGCCTGTTGGTGGGCGATATTAAAGACTTGTTGGTGGGTGGTATTAAAGGCCTGTTGGTGGGTGGTATTAAAGGCCTGTGTGCAGGTGATTTTTAAGCATTTAGACGTGTCCCTGTGTATGTCTTCCCTGTAGTGTTGATGGGCGGTATTAAAGGCCTGTTGGTGGGCGGTATTAAAGGCCTGTTGATGGGCGGTATTAAAGGCCTGTTGATGGGTGGTATTAAAGGCCTGTTGATGGGCGATGTTAAAGGCCTGTGGGTGGGCGGTATTAAAGGCCTGTTGATGAGCGATATAAAAGGCCTGTTGGTGGGCGATAGTTAAGGCCTATTGATGGGCGGTATTAAAGGCCTGTTGATGGGCGATATTAAAGGCCTGTTGATGGGCGGTATTAAATGCCTGTTGATGGGCCGTATTAAAGGCCTGTTGATGGGCGGTATTGAAGGCCTGTTGATGATCGATATTAAAGGCCTGTTGGTGGGCGGTATTAAAGGCCTGTTGATGAGCGATATTAAAGGCCTGTTGATGGGCGATATTAAAGGCCTGTTGGTGGGCGATATTAAAGACCTGTTGGTGGGTGGTATTAAAGGCCTGTTGGTGGGTGTATTAAAGGCCTGTGTGCAGGTGATTTTTTAAGCATTTAGACGTGTCCCTGTGTATGTCTTCCCTGCATTGACGCCACTTCGCATGGATTCAGGACGTGTTCCACTGTTTGCTATGGCAGAGCGACACATAAGGCCATCTGATTTCCCCCATTCATCAGGTCTGTACCGTGTGTTATAAGGCCATCTGATTTCCCCCATTCATGAGGTCTGTACCGTGTGTTATTCCAGCTCAGACTTCTTTGAAGTACGCTTTCCCACATAGTCCACGGCTCCTGTTATCTTTACTGGACTGCCATCTGGATTCTCTCAGCATCTTATTGTTTCTTCAGCTCCTCTATGACCATCTCTTTGCTTCCCCTTTGCCTTTGACCACCGATCCATTTCTATTTGTTCTGATCCCTATATATTGATTTGCGGTGTCCTGTTACTTCACTAATGAGAAATCAAGTTCGAGAACTCATTTTCTGTGAAATAGTTTGTTCGCCTGTCTGTTCAGAGGAAATAGTGATCTGAACTGAATGATGTCATTCGAGGTTTGTTCTTTGAGAATGTGCTCTCCATCAGCTGTCACCCACTGGTTGTTTATGTTCAAGTTCCTCCCCGCTCATCTTATCATTTTCTGCGGCCACACAAGGA
>CM065719.1:2856518-2861518 GCA_033310375.1 Conus canariensis
AGAGAGAGAGAGAGAGAGAGAGAGAGAGAGAAACAGGGAATAGTGACAGAATAGTCAGATTTATTTTTTTTTACAGATTTGTCATTTGTGTGCTGGGTGGAGACCCTTGTAAAGAGTTGTGGAAGTTTCTGCTTCCTGATTATAAATGTCCTATTTAACTTGCCCCAAAATTTCCAAAACAAGGCAGGTTTTTTACAGGGTGTGCAAAGCGTCGAGTCGACGTCTGAGCCTGTCGCTATCGGCGTAAGATTGGATCATAACACTTGAACCGTTGTGACGCCCAGACCGTTCTGGTTTCCATCTGGCATTAATCCTGGCACTAGCAGAAACGACCACTTTGACACCGAAACCTGACATTTTGGTCCGCGGGGTACGGTCCAGCTTCTCGTCAGATTAACAGGGGCACTCACCGCTCGAATTGTGATCAGGAACACAAACAATTGTGTGTGTGTGTGTGTGTGTGTATGTGTGTGTGTGTGTGTGTGTGTGTGCGTGCGCGCGCGCGCGCATGTGTGTGTGTGTGTATGAATACGTACACACGCACGTACACAGGCACACCAACACCTACTCACATAGCGCGTGCACGCTCTCTCTCTCTCTCTCTCTCTCTCTCTCTCTCTCTCTCACACACACACACACACACTCACATATATACACACACGCACACACACACACATACACACACACACGCACGCACGCACGCACGCACACACACACACACACACACAAGATGGCGGCGACAGTCAACCACTAGGTTAAAAGCTGCTGAGTATTTAGCAAAAATCTCTAAGAAGATGACTAGAACCAGAAGCAATAACCTAATGAGTAAGACGGCTAAAGAACATTCGATTGAGAAAAACGCAACAACTAGCCCCAGAAGGACGAGGACTTCTGCTACAAGGAAAAGTTCTTTTCCAGTCGACAACGACCGTTTGGACGGGCCCGAAAAAATAATGCAAACAGAGCCAATCAGCGATGAAAAAAAGGAAGAAAACGAAGCCGTAAGTAGAATCATATTCCTTGAACGAACCGTATCAACACTAAATGAAAAAGTGTCTAAGCTTGAAGACACAATTCAAGCGCAAACTGAAACTGATGAAAAGATATTTTAATCAAGAGAGAAAAAAAGTACCGTTCCAGAACGCGGAAACACAGACTGAAACCGACCGACTATCACACGCGTCTTATGCCGAAGCTGCCAAGGCTGGGACATCGTTATCGTCCGCTAAACAGCCCTCACCTTCTAACCTCCTATCCAAAACGGCAGCCAAACAAAATCCACAGAAAGAAGGAAAGAAATGCGACGAAGGTAGAAAGAAGACTGAAGAAAAAAGAACTGATGACGCAAAAGCAACGACCGATCACTTACGTCATGGGGAACATTTCAAAGAATAAAAACCTTCCGAGAAGAACGTAAAATCAGATCTGCCACGGGTGTTGTTTCTACACGATTCCATAGCCAACAAAATCGATAGCAAGAGGTTGGGAAATTCGTACTGCTTCAGAGCAACATCCAAAAAGGCGTATGTAGCAGAGGAGCTTCCAAGAATGTTCAAGGCTGAAAGTGATTCTAAAAAACCCATGAAATATGACGCTCTAGTCATCCACACAGCAATACATGACCTGAAAAAGAAGTCCCCTGAAGACTGCTGTAGAGACTTTGTTGTGAACATTAAAGCAATTGTTAAGAGCCATCCTGATCTCAAAGTAGTGGTCAGCAAAGTGTGCCCTACCAGAAACAAAGATCTAAACATCAAGGCAGAACTGTTCAATGCTCTCGTCACGCAGCAGCTAGCTGATTTCAACAACATCAGTTTCGTGGGGCATTCTAATCTACCAACCAGCCCGCGACATCTTCAGGATGGTCTTCATCCCACCTTCCTCGGAACCAGTAAGATGGCAGCTAACATCGGGCGCCACGTGAGAGACCTGTTCTGGAGGAAGCCCAGGAAAGCAACCAGGTTCCAGCACCACCCACCCAGACCCTTCCCCATGTACTACGACGACCTGTTGTTCGCTCCCAGTTCATGGATGAACAGATTTGCAGTGCTGAGTGATTATTGATCCATTTTCTGGGGACTTCTTTCTGAGAGAGGGTGGAATAATTTTTGCAAAATTCCAGCACCTTTTTGACTGTTAGTTTTGTTTTGAACAAGGTGCCATCTTGTGATCTCATCATTTTGTAATTAACCTCATTATCATAAGAACATCAATACCATAAATTAATTCGTTATTATTGCGAATACCATTATATTGGTTGGGCTAATTAACACAGTTTGTTATTTTTGTTATTTGCTATTTTTAATATTATAAAAGTTGCTGTTTATTTGGGGTTTTTTTCTATTTAGGATAATACATTTTTTTATTTTTCAGAGAGCATGACAAAACATTCGAATTTGAAAATATTGCAATGGAACTGCAGATCAATATCAACAAATATTCACGAACTGATTCAACATCTCTCAGATCATTCGTATCAAGTGTTGATATTACAGTCTTTAAATACAACTGAAAACAAAATTCCAAAATTACAAAGCTTTTATTACCCTCCAATACTCCAAACTAACAACGAAACAAGGAGGGTTAGTACTGCAATATATATCCAAGAAAAGGTTGAATATTTTGAAATAGAGCCACCATTTTCAAAGAATGTTAAAAACATTAATGCATGTGCAGCAAAACTGAAACTCAACGAATTACTTACATTAAACGTTGTTTCCATTTATTTGCCAAAAGGTCCTGACAATGAAAACACAGAATGGCTTCGTGCTATACCGGACCAGCATGAAAAATGGTTAATAGCAGGTGATTTTAACTCACATGCCCCGTTTTGGGATAATGAATGCGAAATAGTAACACACAATCGTTTTGTTGGAAATATAGTAGACTCTTCAATGAGTCTGTTAAATGATGGCAGTGTAACAAGAATACCTGATATTTCACACCATCGAGCAACAGCAATTGATTTAACACTTACATCTCCTGCCATAGCTCCAAGCTGTGAGTGGTCTACCTTCAAAGATCCTCTTGGTAGTGATCATTTGCCAATAATTATTACCATTAAGGGTAAACAATCCGTTCAAAACTGCGCCAAAGATAAGATCCCAAAATATAATTATAATAAAGCAGTTTGGGATAAATTTGAAAACATACTCTCTACTTACAATTGTGAAGAGATAATGTCTGATAACTTTGACACAAGCTACGCGAATTTTGTTGATATTGTTTTACATGCAGCTGATCTCTCAATACCAAGGTGCAATTCTGATGCATCAAACAAATATGCAGGGAATGTATGGTGGAATGCTACTTGTGAAGAAGCAAGAGAAAAAAAGATGCAGGCCTATAAAATATATTTAAAAGATAAGAAAGATCCTGACAAAATTGCTGAAAAGAATAGAGCAAAAAATCATAGTAACAGAGTAATCGAAAAAGTCAAGGAGCAATATTGGTCAAATTTCTGTGAAAATGAAATACATGACCACAAAGATCTTCAGAAAACATGGAAAAAATTAAAAGACATGAAAAACGGAATCAGTCTTCCTGAATATCCCATAAAATTAGAAAATAATGAGTTTCCTTCAAAATTTGAAAAGGCTGAAGCATTTGCAAATATTTTTGCAAAAAATAGCAATAGGGAGGGCCTGACAGAAAAGCAAAAGATATACAGAGAGAAATTGGAGGATAAGGAAACGCATGAAAAAAGTCCCAATAATAGTCACTATACAAACGCTCCCCTTACATTTCAAGAAGTAAAGGATGCAATTTTCTCTATTGGTTCGAAAAGAAAGTCAGTGGGACCAGATGCGATTTCCAATGAAATGATAAAGCATTTGCCAGTTAATTTCACAATGTTTCTGAACTTATTATTTCAGAAATGTTGGTCTGAAGGGCTTCAACCATCTTTGTGGAAAAAATCAATTGTAACCCCTATCCCTAAAGAGGGCAAGTCAAAATCAGACAAAAATAACTACAGGCCAGTTGCTCTCACTTCACATGTGGGAAAACTTATGGAAAGAATTATTCTAAAAAGACCTGAACATCATTGTGAAAAAATGGTATAATACCAATACAACAGGCGGGCTTTAGAAAGGGTAGATCTACAGTTGACCATCTTGTAAAAATTACAACACAGGTTAAACATCAGTTTGCACGCAGAAAAAATGTTCTTGCCACGTTTTTTGACATTAGAAAGGCATATGACCAAGTCTGGCATTCAAAACTTCTGAACAAATTGAAGTTAATTGGTCTCTCAGGATGTATGTACAATTACTTAAAAACCTTTTTAAGTGATAGAACAATACAGACGAAGGTAGGAAATGTATACTCTAATGAAAGACATATCCAGATGGGAATCCCGCAAGGAACTGTAATAGCTCCTATCCTGTTTAATATTTTGATCCATGATCTTCCTAAATCATTATCAAAAACTGTTGAACTAGCACAATATGCGGATGATATCTGCATATGGATGAAATTTACTTTAAAACGTCACAACCAGTTAGATCAATCAACTATATTAAAAAGATATATCAAAATGAACTAGATAAAATTAGTAAGTACATGACTGAAAATGGATTGGCCCTTTCAGCTGAAAAATCGCATATGGTTCTGTTCAATACTGGTTATGATCCTAATCCTCTGCCTTCATTTCAAATAGATGGATTTTGCCTTGAATATAAAAAAGTTGTAAAATTTTTAGGAGTAAATTTAACTTCTAAATTGAGCTGGAATAATCACATACAAACTATTTTAACAAAAGCTAAGAAAACTTTAAATTTCTTGAAAATGGTGAGTCAACAATCCTGGGGTAAAGACAGTAAAGTATTAACACATTTAGCTACTGCGCTTGTACGATCAAAACTATCCTATGCCCAGGAGACATTTTTTTCAGCCCCAAAATATTTAATCAAAAAGTTGCAGAGTATCGATAGTAAAGCTTACAAGATAGCTCTTGGTGTCCCGGTTCTTACATCAACTTTAAGAACTTATATGGAGAT
>CM065719.1:2866518-2871518 GCA_033310375.1 Conus canariensis
TACCACATACACCATGTCACGCTACATCACACTACACCACACCATACCACACCATACCACACATACACCATGTCAAGCAACACACCACGCCATACCACTCCATACCACGCCATACCACACTAGATCATGACACGCCACATGACACTACACCACACTGAACCACGCCATACCACACTACACAATGTCACGCCACATCACGCCATACCACGCCATACCACACAACACCATGTCACGCCACACCACACCATACGACACCATACCACCACATACACCATACCACACTACACCATGTCACGCCACATCACACTGCACCAACACCATACTGCACTTCACCATGTCACGCCACGTCACACTACACCACACCATACCACGCCATACCACACCACACACACACCAAACTACACCATGTCACGCAACATCACACTGCACCACGCAATACCACGCCACAACACACCCACACCACACCACACCACACTACGCCACACCACACCACACTACCACCATGTCACGCCACATCACACTGCACCACACCATACCGCGCCATACCACACTACACCATGTCACGCCACATCACGCCTACCACGCCATACCACACTACACCATGTCACGCCACATCATGCCATACCACGCCATACTATGCCATACTACACTACGCCATGTCACGCCACAACACACTACACCACACCGTACCACGCCATACCACACTACACCATGTCACGCCACATCACACTACACCACACCATACCACCCCATACCACACTACACCATGTCACGCCACATCACACTACACCACACCATACAACTCCATACCACACTACACCATGTCACACCACATTAAACTACACCACACCATACCACGCCATACCACAATACACCATGTCACGCCACATCACACTACACCACACCATACCACGCCATACCACACTACACCATGTCACGCCACATCACACTACACCACACCATACCACACCATACCACACTACACCATGTCAAGCACATCCACTACACCACGCATACCACGCCTACCACACTACGCCATGTCACGCCACATCACACTACACCACGCCATACCACGCCATACCACACTACACCCATGTCACGCCACATCACACTACACACCACACCATACCACGCCTACCACACTACACCACACCATACCACGCCATACCACACTACACCATGTCACGCCACCACACTACACCACGCCATACCACGCCATACCACTACACCATGTCACGCCACATCACACTACACCACGCCATACCACGCCATACCACACTACACCATGTCACGCCACATCACACTACACCACACTACACCACACCATACACGCCATACCACGCCATACCACACTACACCATGTCAGCCACATCACTGACAACACATCACCATACTCACCACACCACACTCACACCACTACTACGCCATACACTACACCATGTCACGCCAATCACACTACACCACGCCATACCACGCCATACCACACACCATGTCACGCACATCACACTACACCACGCCATACCAGCGCCATAACATACAACTCCATGTCACGCCACATCACACTACACCACCCATACAGCCACACACTAACCACCCATACCACGCCATACCACACTACATGTCACGCCACATCACACTACACCATCACCATACCACGCCATACCACACTACACCATCACGCACTCAACACCACACGCCACACTACACCACCCATACCACGCCATGTCACCCACATCTACACCACTACACGCACTACACTACACCACAACCATACCACGCCATACCACACTACACCATGTCACGCCACTCACACTACACCACACCATACCACGCCCATTACCACACCACTCACACACCCAACCACACTACACCATGTCACGCCACATCACCACACCACACACACCATACCACGCCATACCACACTACACCATGTCACGCCACACACACTACACCAACCAACACCAGCCTACCACACTACACCATCACGCACACATACCACGCCATACCACGCCATACCACACTCCCATGTCACGCCACATCACACTACACCACACCATACCACGCCATACCACACACATCTCACCACATACACCACACCATACCACACTTCCACACCCATGTCACGCCACACCACACTACACCACACCATACCACCCCATACCAACTACACCATGTCACGCCACATCACACACCCACACCATACCACGCATACCACACTGACCAGTCACGCCACATCACACCAACCACGCCATACCACGCCATAACCCACACATACACCATGTCACGCCACATCACACTCACCACCACCCATCACCACCTATCACCACACATCACCACACTCACACACAGCCATCACACACTACACCACATGCACGCCATCACACATCACCACACCAACCACGCTCACACCACACCTACGCACCACCCTACACACCATCGTTCACCCACACACACACACCACCACGTCCATATACCACGCCATACCACACTACGCTACCATGTCACGCCACACACACTACAACCACACCATACCACGCCAATACCACACTACACCATCACCATACCTACCCCAACCCAACACCTACACCATGCATGCCACACACCACAACACATCTCCACATCACCCACCACGCCACAACATCCCATCTCCACACCAACTGCTACCACGCCATACCACATACTACACGCCACATTGACCACACATACCTCCAACCACACTACACCATGTCACGCACATCATACACAACCACCCACACCATAACCACGCCATACCACACTACACCATGCACCACGCCACATCACACTACACCACACCATACCACGCCATACACACACCAACCACACACACCCACTACCATACACACACCATGTCACGCCAATCACATACACCACACCATACACGCCATACCCACTACTTCACACATGTCACTGCCACACACACTGCCACACGCATACCATCGCCTACCACACTACACCATGCTCACGCCACCACAACCTACACCACCCATACACGCCATACCACACTACCCCATCACACGCACACATCACACTACACACACCAATACCACCACACACTACCAACACTGCCACACCGCACCACCATACAACGCATAACCACACATACCCATGTCACGCCACACACACTACACCACACCATACCACCCATACCACACTACACTCCTTCACGCCACACACTCCACATCACCACTCGCCATCCACCATACCACACCACACCAATGTCACGCCACATCCAATACTCACACCACACCATACACCACCAGTCACCACCATACCACACACACACCATCCCCGCCACTACCACTACACCACACCATACACCACGCCATCCACACCATCACAACCATACACCCATACCACACTACCCACCAGTCACACCCTACATACCATCTCACAGCACACATCCTCCAACCATACCACACCCATCACCCACATCCATACTCCACCACCACTCCACGCCATACCACACACTACACCATTCACCACATACCTACACCACCATACCATACGCCAATACCACACCACATCCCACACCCATACACACCACGCATCACAACACTACCTGCATCCACACCACACCATACACCCACCATACCCCACCCATACCACACCAACGCTCACCACATACGCCACACCATCACCCACACACGCCAATCCACACCACACTGCACACATGATCCCACATACACTCACACACATACACACCCACCACCATACTGCACACCCACCACACCACACCATACCACACTACACCACACCACACCACATCATACACCACACCACACCATACAACACTACACCATACAACACCACACCACACCATACAACACCACACCACACCAACCACACCATACAACACCACACACCACCATACAACACCACATCACATGACACCACACCCCACCATACGACACCATACTACACCACACCACGCCACACCACACCACACCACCACACCACACCACACCACACCACATCATACCTCTCTGCATTACTCTATACCAAGCAAATGAACCCACACGACACCCCACCATACGACACCATACGACACCACACCACACCACACCACACCACACCACACCCTTCCGCATCACTCTACACCAACCAAGTGAAACCACACGACACCCCACCCCACTATACGACACGACACTACACGACACGACACGACACCACACCACACCACACCACACCACACCACACCATACAACACCATACCACACCACACCATACCACACCACACCACACTACACCACACCATACCACACCACACCACACCTCTCCGCATCACTCTATACCAACCAAGTGAAACCACACCACACCACACCATACCACACCACACCTCACTGCATCACTCTATACCAACCAAGTGAAACCACACCACACCACACCACACCACACCACACCACACCACACCACACCTCTATGCATCACTCTACACCAACCATGTGAAACCACACGACACGCCATCCCCACCATACGACACGACACGACACGACACGACACGACACGACACGACACGACACGCACACGACACCACACCACACCACACCACCACACCACACCACACCACACCACACCTAACCCCACCACACCACAGCACACCCCACCACTCCACAGCACACCACACCACATCACACCACACCACACCACACCACACCACACCATACCACACCTAACCCCACGACACCTAACCCACCACACCACACCCCGCCACTCCACACCCCACCACACCACACCACACCACACCACACCACACCACACCACGCCACACCACACCACACCACACACCACTACACCCCACCCCACCCCATCACGCTACACCTAAAGCACACAGCAAGACACCACAGACCTTAAACCCTAAACTACAACAAGGCTCTCTGTCCTTGTTTTCCCCTCGTGCATGTCATCCTCAGCGAGAGAAGGACGGCAGAAAGGATAAACAGGATTTCATGGCACATGATGCATTCGTCAGAAGGCGCCCA
>CM065719.1:2876518-2881518 GCA_033310375.1 Conus canariensis
ACTCATAGGACCTTGAGTTTGGACAGGTACAACAGTCAACATGGATAACACAATAACAGGAACTACAGACAACTCATAGGACCTTGTGTTTGGACAGGTACAACAGTCAACATGGATACTACAATAACAGGAACTGCAGACAACTCATAGGACCTTGTGTTTGGACAGGTACAACAGTCACCCAGTACCGCCCTGGAAATGCATGCAGATCAGGGAATGCTCAACGAAGGAACTGTGGCAGATGTTGTAGGTGAACACTCTCTTTTAGAATAAGACTAAGCTATGCTGATGCATGAACAACCAAACTTACAACAACATCAAGTTATACTTATGTACAACCAAAAAGAAAAAGATACACCCGAAGGTGTGGATGGTACACAGAGAAGTACTGTCCTCAGCTGCCGAACAAACCAGCTGGGAGCAATCCTGCACCATCCTTGGAAACCTGCGCTGTGTTCACATAGAGTGCAGGCATGCACAGGGCATTCCATGAAGACATCAAGGGACATGATTGCTCCCTGGCAAAAGCCATTGTTTAACGGCCACTGGATATGACACGACAAGACCTCCACGAGAGCGTTCCCATGGACCTCCACGAGAGCGTTCCCATGGCTGTACCAGCACCTATTGCATGACAACAAAGCCCACCGGCGAAAATCGCCACACTCAAGCAACTACCGTGTGCATCCCGCAGCATCACTCGTTGCTGTTCCACTAATGGTTGAAGACTGTACAACTCCAGACACACGGCCAAGCTTTGGCCACGAGGCCTGACGAGAATCCCGGGTTACAGTCTTTCCCGCTGTCAACAGAACTGTCCTTGCTGTCAGAGGGTCTCTCCTGATCGTCACTGCGCCTATAACAACATCACGCTATACTTATGTAGCACCAGTAAGTGTTATTACTGGACCAGTCCCAGCCAGCACAAGACCAGTATAACATGCCATTGTCCAGACGGAGAGTATGAGTACATGATTCTCTTGTACTCATGTTATGCAGGTCTTCATCGGTGCAGGGACAACTGAACACCATGACAAGATCAATCTCCTTCAGTACTGGACCAGTCTGTCTCACGGCAGCAATGTGCTACATTACTGCCGTATCAGGCTCTGTCAGTTCGTGAGCAGCCTGCTTCACCTGAGGAATGTGTTTGATGCTGCAGGACCAGCATGTCTTGGTACCGGAGCAGTGACGTCAACATGTAACACAGCTGTTTATTCAGGTACGTTTTCTTAAACCTTCCCCCACCCCTTCCCCCGCCCACCACATCCTTCCAATTCAGTTGTTCATCCATTTGAAGTGGAAACCTTTGACCAATGTTCCCTTGAAATTTCTCAAGCATTCTGCGCACTCAGACTTTGAACTGTCTTTCTCCCTGAACGCATAAAAATTGCCTTTTGGGGGATGAATGATCCAGTGAGATAAATAAAAATAAGAAGAAAGCACTGCTAGGAAATAAGTTGCATAAAACTAAAATCATTGTGTAAATAGTAGTGAATATCGGAAGAAATGTTTGAAACAAATGAGAGAGAGAGAGAGAGAGAGAGAGAGGGTGCACACACGCACGCACGCACACACACACACACACACACACACACACACACACACACACACACACACACACACACACACACACGCACGCACGCACGCACGCACACACGCACGCGCACACACACACACACGCGCGCGCGCGTGCGTGCAAGCTAGTACGTACATACAGGAGAGAGAGAGAGAGAGAGAGATTTGAAATACTGTCATGTTCCTCTCTTACAGAGAGAGAGAGAGAGAGAGAGAGAGAGAGAGAGAGAGAGAGAGAGAGAGGGTAGTTCTGAAACGCTGCCATGTTTCTCATTGAGAGAGAGAGTGTGTGTGTGGAGAGAGAGAGAGAGAGAGAGAGAGAGGGGAGAGAGAGAGAGAGTTCTGAAACTGCCATGTTTCTCATTGAGAGAGAGGGGGAGAGAGAGAGAGAGCGAGAGAGAGAGAGAGAGAGAGAGAGAGAGAGAGAGGTCTGAAACGCTGCCATGTTTCTCATTGAGAGAGAGAGAGTGAGAGAGAGAGAGAGAGAGAGGGAGAGAGAGAGAGAGAGGGAGACAGACAGACAGACAGACAGACAGAGAGAACACTGAACACTTTTAATGTCATTGGCTATATAGCCTTTGTGACATGGGGGTGCAAACAAAAGAACAAAACAAAATAAGGCAAGGTAACAAGTCCAAACAGATATGCAAGAAATTGAATGCATGGCTTCAAGCAAAAACAGGCCTACGTCGAGACCATCCAAAATAACGCTATTCTAAAAAAAATAGCATGAATACAACATAAATCTTCAGAATTCGTATTCTTTACCAATTACATCAGTTCGAGTTAGTTTTTTTGTTTCTGATGTTCAAAGCTTCTGCAATATACTTTGCAAGAGATTTCACAGAATCATCGTCATAGTTCATTTTTAGCACACCAACTGTGTCCTCATTTTTAGCACATTGTTTTTCAAAAATTATGCATTTTTCGCGGATACTGCTGTATTCTGTACAATGGAATAGGAAATGCTTCTCATCTTCCCTAGAGGAACCACACAATGGACAAGGCGACAGTGTAGAGGGCTCAGTAAGAGACCATTTTTTATGGGCGTTCAAACCAAGAGTTCTGGATCTAAGCCTGGCATGGCAAATTCTGTGCCACCTGCACGTAATCAACGATACATATTTTTCTGTTTCAAATATACTTTTAAAACTAAAAAAAAAAAAAACTGTACCGGTCTGTGTTTTCCATTTTGGAATGCCAGTTCTGTTTGTAAGAAGCAATCATCCTATCTTTAAATTCCAAAATAAATCCGTTTTCATATCCAGCTCCCTGGCACATCCACACGATTCCAAATCCATTCGTAGTTAGAATCTTCTTTATAAAAAATACCCAATTTTCTTTCCCTCGATCTAGTTCATTTAACAGCATTTGATATGCCTGTTTACAGAGTCTTGAGTCAGTTAACCTCAATAACTTAAGCCAATATTTTATACATTTAACATACGTCCTGATATATAAAGGGTATCTGCCAGTTTCACCATACATTACTGTATTTGACGTATGCAGTGGAACACTTAAAAAGCGTTTGATTGCAAATGTGTGTACTTTCTCTAGATCTCTGTTGTCACGAGAACCCCATATTTCAGCGCCATACGTAAGAAGTGGTTCGATTTTTGCATCAAAAAGCTTCCAAAAAATACAAGAATCAATCGAATTTAGTTTCCTTAAAGCTTTTAGAATTTCTATGACTCCTTTTTTTTCCTTTTCTACAATTCTCATCTACTGCGCGTTTCATACTCAACCTGGTTGTAAACAGCATACCTAAATATTTATATGAGTTAGTTATTTTTACCTCTATTGTGCCATAAAACCATTTCTCATGACGGGCAAGGTGACCACCATTTCTGAATACCATTACATTTGTTTTCTCAAGATTAACAGTTAGAGACAGACGATCTGCCTCTTCTTTTAATCTATTCAGCTGATTTTGAAGACCCACCCCAGTATTAGATACTAATATAACATCATCTGCGAATAACAGTAAAACAATTTCAACCGCTCCTGGGATCATTTGAATGCCATGCTTTCCTTTCTTTGTTATTTCAACTGCTAATTCATTAATAAAGAATGAAACATCAGAGGACTTAATAAGCATCCTTGCTTCACTCCTTGTAGACATTCAAAAACGTCCGAATAGATACACTTACCACGCACACATGCTGAAACACAATCGTAAACACCACGAAGTGCCATGTACAACTTGCCATCCACTCCACTTTTACGTAAAGAAGCCCATAATATGTTACGATTAACGGAGTCGAAGGCCTTTCTAAAGTCGACGAAAGCAATGTACACTTTTTTGTTTTTCAATAAGTGTGTTTGAACTATTGCAAAAAGCGTAAAAATATGGTCTATAGTACTATAGTGAGATCGGAATCCTGCTTGTTCTTCAATAATTTTTTCCTCCCTTTCTGCCCACTTTGTGAGTCTTCTGTTTAAAATATGGGTGTAGATTTTACTTACGACACTTGTCAGAGCAACTCCACGGTAGTTATCTGGATTATTTGGATCTCCCTTTTTATGAATAGGAACAATAATAGATTTGGCCCAGGCAGCAGGGAAGTTTCCATCATCAAACAGTCTATTAAATAACATTACAAGGAAATCAATGACAACGTAATTTGCATGTTTCAGCATTTCACTTAAAATTCTATCTGGGCCCGCACTTTTCCCTGACTTTAGATGCTTTATACTATCAAGCACTTCATTTCTACTAATAGCATCATTAAATGTGGGCTCTTCAAAACCTCCAGCATCTTCAACAAGCGTGTCATTTTCATTATTAATGTCATCTGTATCTCTAAAAACTGCTGCAAAAATGATCATACCATTGTTGAGTGCTTATATTATTATAAATAAATGGCCTTCTACTCACTGATCTAATTACTGACCAAAACAGACTTGAATTTTTAAACGAATTTTTTAATTTTTGTAATTTTAATTCTTCAAATTCATGTTTCTTTTTTCTCTTCATCTGCCCATATTCCCTTCTTTCTTTTACATAACGTTCTTTGTAATACTTTTTATTATCTTCCCTTTTTACACCTTTGGAAACTGTTTAGAAGACCTCTGACTGTTCTTTTCTTTTTTTCACACTCATTGTCAAACCATTCATTGCATTCTTTCCTTCGATTTCCAACCATTCTAATCATACAGGTAGCAGCTCCATACATCGCACGTGAGAACATATCAACACAGGCATTTACATCAAAGGACAGCATGTCCAAGGCATTTTGTAAACATTCCTTAAAGTAATCACTGTTAAGTTCATTTTTATAGCATTCCACATTCTCTTCCGACCACACAATTCGTTCTTCTCCTTTCTGCGTGGAATAATTTCCTTATTGCCCAGAGTGTTTTCTCCATTTCAGTTCGAGCGGCAAATGCCAGGAAAATAACCTGTCACCAACACACATAGT
>CM065719.1:2886518-2899018 GCA_033310375.1 Conus canariensis
ACACGTGAACTCAAAAGAACCTTAAATGTTTTTTTTTTCCCATGCATGGCTCGTCCACTGTATATTTCATCTGAACACAAAGGTTAATTGCCTCTCTCTCTCTCTCTCTCTCTCTCTCTCTCTCTCTCTCTCTCTCTCTCTCTCTGCCTTACTGTCTCTCTGTCTTTCTGTCTGACTGTCCGTCTGTCCGTCCGTCTATCTGTCTTTGTCTCTGTCTCTGTCTCTGTGTGTCTGTCTGTCTCTGGGATGTGTCAACATCAATAACTGCAAATACACGCATGTGTGTGTGTGTGTGTGTGTGTGTGTGTGTGTGTGTGTGTGTGTGTGTGTGTGTGTGTGTGTGTGAAGGGTGTGTTTGTGTATTTGTGGGTGTGAGTGCGTACGTGCTTGCGCGCGCGTTCGAGTGTGTGTGTGTGTGTATGTGTGTGTGTGTGTGTGTGTGTGTGTGTGTGTGTGTGTGTGTGTGTGTGTGTGTGTTTGTGTGTGTGTGCCTGCTCGTGCGTGCGCGCGCGCGCGTGTGTGTGTATATATATATGGTATATGTTTGTGTGTGTGTGTGTGTGTGTGTGTGTGTGTGTGTGTGTGGTGTGAGGGAGGGGTGTTATGCATGCTGCTATTTTTTCTCGTCATTACTTTTCACTGCTTTGTGTTTCAACCGTCCTTCCTTCCTTCCTTCCTTCCTGGAAGTGGCTATAGACCCCGTCCCACATGTAGCCTACTGTTCCCCCCTCCCCCTTCCACGCTTTTCCCTCGGTTTTTGTCGATAGCCTTCTGCGTCAGTGCCGTTTATTGTCCGCCTACCCCCACCCCCACTCCTCTTCCTCCCATCACTACTCCCTCCACTCGCCCATCTCCGTCTGCCCACTGTAACGAGGAAGGATACTGGCTAGGCATCTAAGACTTAGCTTTTACGATGGAGGGTGCACGTGTGCCGGAAGGCGTCGGGGTGAAGGTGTTGGAGGTGGGGTTGTTGTGTGTGTGTGTGGTGTGTGTGTGGGGGGGGTGTTGTTGAGTTGAAACAGCAGTAGTTTTGTCTTTGTGGCGAAATTGTTCTTATTCTGTGATTCCACTGTGTATCTGTCTCTCTGTCTCTCTATCTTTCTATCCATCTGTCTGCCTGTCTCTATCTGTCTGTCTGTCTGTCTCTGTCTGTCTGTCTATCCATCCTTCCATCCATCCATCTATTGTTGTTGTTGTATAGTTTTGTTGTTTATAGGGGACAGAGATGGATTTGGGGGGGTGGGGGGGGTGGGGCTAGGGAGAAGTAGGGTGGGACTAGAGGAGTAGGAGAGGGGAGGGGGGTTTAGATTATTTCACGTTTAAACACAATTTTTGTCAAAAGTCTCTCTTTGTCTCTCTCTCTCTCTGTGTCTCTCTCTCTCTCTGTCTCTCTGTCTCTCTCTCTCTCTCTGTCTGTCTGTCTCGCTCTTCTCTCTCTTTATTAAAACATACTTTATTTCATTTTGGCTTTCTCTTATTTTTCTTCCTGTTTACTCCTTTTCTATCCTTACTTTCTTCCTTTTTCGCGCTATTTCCACCCTCCCCCCCCCCCTCCCTCGACTTTGGTCTTGTATATATTCATTTCTAGTCTTCTTCTTCCTAGTCTTCTTCCTCTTTCTTTTTTTTTTCTTTTTGTCTACCCATCTGCATCATGTTTGAGTAAGACCGAGATAGTAGCACACACACACACACACACACACACACACACACACACACATATATATATATATATAGAGAGAGAGAGAGAGAGAGAGAGAGAGACAGAGAGAGAGAGAGACAGAGAGAGACAGAGACAGAGACAGAGACAGACACAGAGAAGTGAAGGGTGTTAGAGCAAGTGGATGATATTAGAAAGGGGCGAAGGTATAAGAACAGGGTATCAGAAAACGCCCAAGGTATTATCAGACAGAGGCCAAGGCATTATAAAGAGGCTGAAGTGTTGGACAAGGCTGAGGTATCACCGAGACTGCAATGTGTCATTGACAAGCGACGGTTTTAAACAGAGGCCAAAGCATTACTGAGAGTGACCAAAGTATTAGAGGGGGCAAGGGTTTATGGCTGCTTCTCCACCACCACGCTTCTAACATCCATTGTAACACCAAAGGAAACCGTGTCGCAACATGATTGGCTAGCTCTCCCAAGAGGAAGCAGTCGTTTGACGGTGCGTTCATCTTCATTTTTTGTTTGTTTGTTTGTTTGGTTTTTGTGTGTGGTGTGTGTGTGGGGGGGGGGGGGGGGGGGGGGGGGTCGTCATATCGTCAGAGGTAGTGACGTTTTAGAAGAAGGGATGAATGCGTAAGTGAAGTAAAGTTGAAATGGATCTATGAATTTTGTTTCTTCCTTTTTTTAATCTATAAATTTTGTTTCTTCCTCTTCTTTTTTTGATCTATGAATTTTGTTTCTTCCTTGTAGATCTATGAATTTTGGTTCTTCCTTTTTCCTCTGTGAGTTTTTTTGTTTTGTTTTGTTTTTGTTTTCTACTCGTTTGCGTTACTGTTTATGTGAATGGAAGGGAAGGACGAGCGTGGGTGATTGTGGTGGGGGTAGGGAGCTGGCAGAGGTGGTAAGTGTGTGTGTGTGTGTGTGTGTGTGTGTGTGTGTGTGTGTGTGTGTGTTGTGTGTGTGTGTGTTTTGTGTGTGTGTGTGTGTGTGTGTGTGTGTGTGTGTGTGTGTGTTGTGTGTGTGTGTGTGTGTGTGTGTGTGTGTGTGTGTGTGTTTTGTGTGTGTGTGTGTGTGTGTGTGTGTGTGTGTGTGTGTGTGTGTGTGTGTGTGTGTGTGTGTGTGGTTATGTTTGAAGATAATCTACTTTGCAGCTTTGAAAAAAAATGTAAGCTTTTCTATTGTTTCTTTGTTGTTGTTGTTGTTGTTGTTGCGGTTTTGATATAATCTCTTTGATGCTTCTCTGTTTTATTCTCTGTAGTTTTTTTTTTGTTTCTGTCTGGCTTTATTGATTTCCTTCTCTCTTTTTGTCTTTTCTATTTTTACCTATATTTACTTCTCATATTTTTTGACTTCCCCTCTCTGTTGCCATAAGGAAATGTGTGTTATATACTTTTGTTTTCTCTTTTTCTAATCTTTGTTTAATACTCTTCATCTCCGTCTCTGTCTGTCCTTATGTTTCCTTCCTTCCTGCTGATATTTATCTCTGTATTTCTTCGTTTCCTTCCTTTCTTGATTCATCTATCAAGCATTCATCCCATCTGTCTCTTCCCTCTTGTTTGTTTCCTCCATTGTTTATATATATATATATTTTTTTTTTTTCTCTTAAATTCGTTCTTTCTCCCGTCTTTACCTCCCTCTATCTTCCCTTTTTCTGTCCTTTAATTTATTCATTCAATGTCCCCCCCCCCCACCCTCTCCGCTCTCCCCTTGCCTCTGACACTCCATATCTCCCGCGTTCTCTCTCACAACTGGTCCAGCCTTTGATGGATGTGAACGTACAGTTCTTCCGATCTTTCTTTTCTTCTTGTTTTTCTTTCTTTCTTTCTCTCTGTGCTACTGTCTTCCTCTACGTCTTTCTTTCTCCCCCCCTCCACCCCCCCTCCTCCCCCCCCCTCCCCCCACACACGCACACCACCTCTCCCTCACTTCCAGATGGCGCTGTCATATTCCACTCTTCTGTTTCTCTCTGTTTGTTCGTTTGTCTGATTTATTTCCCCCCCCCCCCCCCCCCCCCCCCCCCCCCCCCCCCCCCCCCCCTGTTTTGATTTCTCGTTTGTTTTTATTTTTCCATGCTTTCTTTCTTCTTCGTTCTTTTTTTTCTTTCCTCAATATTTTTCTCACATCTTCCGCTAATTTTGTGTTCTTCTTTCTCTTGTTCATTTCTTTGTCCTGTTTCTTTGTCGTCTCTGTTGTGTCCCCCCTTTTAGTTGTATTTGCTTGATTGTGTATGTGTGTTGTTTCTTTCTTCTTTTCTTTGTTTCTTTGTTATATGTTTCCTTACTGTCTGCCTTGTTTCATCTTCTCTTTCTTGGTTTCTTTCTTGTATATGGTTGCTGGTTTCATTCTTTCTTTCTACTCTTTTAAAAATATTTTCTGCTGTCTTTCATCTTCCATTCTTTGTTCCTATGTTTCTTTCAGGGTTTTCTTTTCCTTCCCTTCTCCCTTCATCTCATGTTTTTTGAGTTTTTTTTAAATTGTTCTTTTCATACTTGTTCACTGCTTTCTTTCTGTCTGTCTGTCTGTCTGTCTGTCTGTCTTATTTCCTTTCTTTCTTTCTTCTTTCGTGCAGTATTGTTTCTTTTAGTTTTCCTTCTTCTTCTGCTTCGGTTTTTTTGTTTTGTTTCGAGGGTTGGGTTTTTTGTCTTAAGGCTCTTGCTTCTTCTTTTTTTCTTTTTCTTTTTACTTTCTCTGCAGTTTTTTTTTCCGCACTCCCTTTTTGGACATTGCACAATGGATTTCCACTTTCCTTCCTTCTTTGGTTTGTTTCTTTCCTTCCTTACTCTTTTCTTTTTAAAAAAAAAATCTTTTCCTCGTCCTGCGCCATTTTCTGAACCCTCTCGCCTTCGTTTTAGAAGAAACGCTGCAAGGTGTTCACACACACACACACACACACACACACACACACACACACACACACACACACACACACACACACAGAGAGAGAGAGAGAGAGAGAGAGAGAGAGAGAGAGAGAGAGAGAGTCGTCTGTTTCAATACGCTTTTCTTCTCTGATCTGGTGTTATAAAACACAAAGAAAGAAACAAACGCCTTCCTTTTCTGCAGCTCCCCTCTCCCACCACACATACACACACACACACACACACACACACACACACACACACACACACACACACACACACAAGAGTAATATTTATTCCTTTTGCCCCTTTTGGGGTATGGAGGAAGGGTGAGTTTAAAGCAATAACAGGAAAAAGAAAACAGACAAGCCAAAATAAAAACGTAAATTGCTAGTCAATGCTGACATAGACCAACAATTTCAATTCAATTCAAACAACTTTTATTTGAAACTTTTATTTCAAGTCATTATTTATTATTTATTTCAAATATCCAACACTTGAGATAACCTGATATACTTTGACAATAGAAGCGTTCGTTTTCGATTAGTAGAAGACATCATTTGACAAAAATTATAGACACATTTTGGAAATAGAAATCTTTTTGGCAAATACGTGTTGCGCAGAGTAACGTATGATGAACATTCCATAAAATGAAATTCATCACCTATTGCAGACATGTCACATTTATTACATAACCTTTCTTCTTTTGGAATAGCAAATCGACGATCTACTTCAATTGGTAATTTATGATTAGAACATCTGAATTCGAAAGGAGCGTAAATATAAACATCTGGTAAGCTAGAAATATATTTTTCCTCCTTAAACTCAGATTTATAAAATTTGTAGGAAAAAAAAAACATTTACTGCTAGTTTCAATGTCATGTTGCCACGTTTGACGACAAGAGCATTGCAAACTATTTTTGACATTCACGTCTGTAAAAGATTGATTGCTCCAAACACTGTCAAAACCAGATTGTACAAGTATGTTTTTAATGCACGTTAACCAGGGAGACACAGTTACTGCGCTATTGTGCAAATGTAACATGAAAGAATAGAACCTAACTGACATTTTTTTCAACAGGAGATTGAACCAAACTAGCCCAAAATCATTCGGACATAAACAGTAATTGATAAAGGGTAACGTCCTGTTTCACCATAAATCATGTTTGTCTTTGTACTTCTTTTTAAGCGAAATATATATTATTTTGAAAATTAAAAACTGAAATTTATCAATATTTAAATTTTCGTATCCCCATATTTCACAACCATATGATAATACTGGAACAATCATTTTATCAAATAAATCTAAAATAACATGAATAGGTAAATCCTTTGTTATTACCTTTTGTATCAATTTAAACATTGTTAATGACGCTTTATCAAAAGCGTTTTTCTTACATTTAGCAAAAGAACCCATTCGATTAAAATCTACCCCTAAATATTTGAAGCTAGTGACGACATCAACTTTTTCATTTCCATGATGAAATGTGTCCTGATTATTCAGCCTTGCACTGTTAAATATCATTACTTTAGTTTTAGCAGCATTAACTGTTAGCTTCCACTTATTATAATATAATAGCAAAGAATCCAGTGCTTTTTGTAATCCTACTTTTGTCTCTGAAAATATAATTGTGTCATCAGCATACAACAAGACAAAAAGTTTGACATAATTCGTTATATCAATATCCAAAGAAAGCCTAATTTCTAATGGTGAACACCCATTGTCTTTCAGATAGCCTTCAAGATCATTCAAACACAAAGCAAATAATACAAGAGAAAGATTCTCACTTTGACGAACACCTTTCTAGCTCCCAAATAAGGCTGACAAATTTCCGTTCATAAATACGGAAGACTTCAAATTATTATAAATATTCATTATGACTCGTAGGATTTTGCCATTGGTTTTTTCCTTTAGGAGTTTTGACCATGATGTGTGCCTCCATACAGAATCAAAAGCTTTTTTTTATAATCAGTGAATGCACAGTACAACTTTTTCTCCTGACTTTGGAAAACATCTATTTAACATTTAAGTATAAACACATGGTCCGTAGTAGAATGATGTTTTCGGAAACCAGATTGATTTTCCCATAAAATCTGATTCTGTTGAAGAAAGGATGACAATCGGTTATTCAACACTGTTGTAAATAATTTACCAACACAACTCAGCAAAGTTATTCCTGTATAATTGTCGCAGTCATGTTTACTACCTTTCCCTTTGTACAATAGTTTAATCAGGCCAACAGTCCAGTCATATGGGGCATTCCCAGAATTGAGAACTCTGTTGAACAATTTACAGAAAATTGGAACAATTAATGGTGCACTATGCTTAATATATTTATTGCATATGTCATCTATTCTTGCAGCTTTCCCTGTTTTGATATTACGCACTGCATTCAAAATTACACACACACACACACACACACACACACACACACACACACACACACACACACACACACACACACCTCCCTCCTCTCTCTCTCTCTCTCTCTCTCTCTCTCTCCTGCTCTCATTCTCTCCCTCCCTCCACCCCTGCTTCCCTCTGTCTCTCTTTCTTTCTCTCCCACCCATCTTTCTCGCTCCTCTCTCTCTCTCTGTCTCTCTTTTTCTTTCTCTCTCTCTCTCTCTCACACACACACACACACACACATACACACACACGCACGCGCGCGCTCACACACACACACACACACACACACACACACACACACACACACACACACACACACACACACACACACACACACGCGCGCGCGCGCGCGCGCGCGCGCGCGCGCGCAGGACCAGCACTTGAGGTGTGTGAAGACATGGGACTCTCTGTCCATCTGGGCCGCTGATCGCCTCAACAGTTGGCCTCTTCAAACGGTGACAGAGGATTGGTGGGGGGGGGGGGGGGGGGGGGGGGGGAGAACAAGGGAAGGAGCTGGAAAGGGGTGGGTGATGAGAAAGGGGGGGGGGGAGGAGAACAAGGGAAGGAGCTGGAAAGGGGTGGGTGATGAGAAAGGGGGGGGGGGGGAAGACTAGTGGAGGGAAGGGGGCTGAACGTGGAGTGGTTTGAGAGTGTCTCTCCTGCTTGGGTTCTGTCTGTCTTCTGTTGTTTATCTGGAGTCTCTGTGGCCGCTATTCTATTTAGTTATTTGTTTATTTATTCTTTTTTTTATTTTTTTTTATTCATTTGTTCATTTATTCGTTTATTTATCTACTTATGTTTTTCATTCATTTATTCATTTTTGTTTCTCTCGCTTTTGTTCTGTTTGTGTTCTGTTGTTTATCTGGAGAGTCTCTGTGGTCGCTATTGTATCCATTATGTATTTATCTATTCATTTATTTATTTGTTTATTTATTTATCTATTCGTTTATTTATTTTAGTATCGTTTTCATAGCTTCCTACAGACAGTGACAGGCTCGTGGGGCGTGCTTTGACAGATACATGATGTGAACGACGTTGTTGTTGCTGTCTGAGAATTCACCACAGCGTTTCAGCGGGTCATTGGGAAATGAATGGATCAGCCCATCTCCTCTCCCAAAATCCTGGTGGTGCATGTAGGGGTGTGTGTGTGTGTGTGTGTGTGTGTGTGTGTGTGTGGTGTGTGTGTGTGTGTGTGTGTCTATATAGGTTGACAGTAGAGGGTGTGTTGATGTGTGTGTGTGTGCTCTACCCATACGGGTACGAAGTGGGAGAAAGCATGTCTGATGTTGTGTGGACCTGGAGATAACTATCCACATTCGTAGGTTTTGAGCTTTACGATTCATGATATTACCTGATAACATTTTCACTTCAGCGTTTCACTTTTTTCCTTTCTTTTTATTCTTCACTCTCTTTTTTCGTTTCCGCGTTTTCCAACGTTTTATATGCTCTTTCTTCTAATTGTTTTTTTTTTATTGCTTTTTTCCTTTTAAATTTGGTGCCTTCCTAAGTTTTTTTTTTCTACTTCCTTCTTTTCTTTTTTTAGGTGACACGTCGTCGTTTTGTTTCTTCTAAAATCTTTTCTATTCTTTTTTCCTTTTGTATTTCCCGCTTTGTTTGTTTTGTTACATTCAGCTTCCTTTTTTAATTTCCTTTTTTTCCTTGTCTCTTTCCTTTCTGTCTTTTCTTGTTGTTTTTTCATCTGCATTGTTATTTCACGCTTTTTTACCTGAAGACTGCTACTTTCTCTTCATTCTCTGTCGCATTTTTTGAGGAAGTCTGTAGTAGGCTGACATAAGCGCTTTTCCCTGCTCACTGTACTCAAGACCTTCCTGAAAACTGAGGGAAACAGCGTCACAACAGGCATGGTGCTTGAGGTGGAGAGGAGGAAGGAATAGGCGTGGGGGGGGGGGGGGGGGGGAGGGGAGGCGGGGGGGGGGGGGGAGCGAGGTGATGGAGAAGAGGGTAGGGACTGAGCGATTTTGAAATTCTGTCTCTGTGTGTGTCTCTCTCTCTGTGTCTGTCTGTCTGTCTGTCTGTCTCTGTCTCTCTCTCTCTCTTCTCTCTCTCTCTCTCTCTCTCTCTCTCTCTCTGTGTCTCTGTCTGTCTGTCTGTCTGTCTGTCTGTCTGTCTGTCTCTCTCTCTCTCTCTCTCTCTCTCTCTCTCTCTCTCTCAGTGTGTGTGTGTGTGTGTGTGTGTGTGTGTGTGTGTGTGTGTGTGTGTGTGTGTGTGTGTCTCCCACCCTCTCTCCCACCCTCTCTCTCTCTTGTTTGAGCGTTTTGCTTGTGTGTGTAGATGGCTTTGTATCACACGTGAAAATCCATGTTCTTTCTTCCCTGTGAAAACAAAATCTTTTTATTCTTTCGTGTTCTTCTTTACTTATTCATTCATCCGTTCTGTAAGTTTTTGTCTCCCCCTTTCTAGCATTCTTCTGTTAATTGTTTCTTATTTCCTTGCACTCTGCTTTTTTTTCAGTCCTTTTGTTTTCTCATATTCTCGCTTTCTGTTCTTCATTTCAGTTTCTTGATGTTTCGACGTTTCTTCCGTCTTCCTAAAACGTAACAGTGTCCATTCTTCCCTTTTTTCTTTATGCAGTTTTTTTTCTTTATTTTCTTTCCGCCTTACTTCTTTGAAGATAAATATGAAATAATACAGATGCCAATGTGTAAAAGAATGGTGATTTGACATACAGTACAAAACAGACAAGTGAATTGTGGACAAAGATGACTCGGATAATACAAACCACAGACAAAAAAAACAAACAAACACTGAACACTACTCTCCACACAGCAATCAGCAGCAGAATGTCTTTGAAGCGTCTGAAGACGGTCTGTCTGTCGAAATTTGACTTTTCTGTTTTGTACTGCTCATTAATCAGCCAGCCTTACTTGACTCCATGATCTGTTTTAGGTCGCTTAGATTCCGGTAAAGCTACAGTCTAATCTCTTCCTTTTTGTATGTTCATATACATTTTGCCAGTTTCCGGTAAAGCTACAGTCTATTTCATCTTCCTGTTTGTGTGTTCATATACATGTTGCCTTGTTCCGGTAAAGCTACAGTCTATTAAATTTTCATCTTCCTTGTTGTGTGTTCATATCCATTTTGCATAGTTCCGGTAAAGCTACAATCTATTTCATCTTCCTTTTTGTGTGTTCATATACGTTTTGCCTAGTTTCCGGTAAAGCTACAATCTATTTCATCTTCCTTTTTGTGTGTTCATATACGTTTTGCCTAGTTTCCGGTAAAGCTACAATCTATTTCATCTTCCTTTTGTGTGTTCATATCCATCTTGCATAGTTTCCGGTAAAGCTACAGTCTATTTCATCTTCCTTGTTGTGTGTTCATATACATTTTGCATAGTTTCCGGTAAAGCTACAGTCTGCTTCATCTTCCTTGTTGTGTGTTCATATCCATTTTGCCTAGTTTCCGGTAAAGCTGCGGTCTATTCCGTTGTCTTTCCTTCTTTGTTTCCACGTCTCTTCCGTTTGAGTGCCTGCTATATCCTGCTCTTTGTCGTTTTTTTTTTTTTTTTTTTTTTTTTTTTTTTTTGTAAGGGGAAAGAGTTTAAGGGATCGACACACATAGCCAGTCTTTAACTTTCCCTCATCCACTGCTGCTCCACAACCCTCCCTGAAAGCTTGACCAGCCCTTGATGGGCGTGAAGACCTGGAGCCTGGGGCGGCCATGTTGACACACACGCCTCACAGAGTTTGCCCAGAGCGGCAGGAGGCGAGGGAGCTGGCTGGCTGGCTTGACGAGGGGGGTCGGCCAGATGAGGTTCAGAGTTTCTCTCTGCCATGCTTGATTGTGTTCCTGTTACCGCCGCCCAGGGTGCTATGCTTTAACTGCGTCCGTTTCTTGTTTGTCTGTCTGTCTGTTTGTCCATCGGCAGAAGTGATCAAAAACACTGGAATCTACTTCGTACGAACTTCATCAACAGATGGAAAATGGTTCAAGAACGAAGGCATTCGATTTTGATGCTGATCCGTGGTGCAGACTTATATAAGAAAAAAAAACATCATTTAGCAAGGGTATTGAAAAATCATGGGGCGAAAACTGCGGAACCGATTTCAGTGACAACTAGCACAGAAATGGAATGGGACTCAGGAACATAGCATGATTTCAGTGACAACTAGCACAGAAATGGAATGGGACTCAGGGACATAGCATGATTTCAGTGACAACTAGCACAGAAATGGAATGGGACTCAGGGACATAGCATGATTTCAGTGACAACTAGCACAGAAATGGAATGGGACTCAGGGACATAGCATGATTTCAGTGACAGCTAGCACAGAAATGGAATGGGACTCAGGGACATAGTATGATTTCAGTGACAGCTAGCACAGAAATGGAATGGGACTCAGGGACATAGCATGATTTCAGTGACAGCTAGCACAGAAATGGAATGGGACTCAGGGACATAGCATGATTTCAGTGACAACTAGCACAGAAATGGAATGGGACTCAGGGACATAGTCTGCAAGTGGAGTCGAAGGATGAAATGTACGTCCATGTGGCTGAAGCCCGTAAGGACAAGGTGTTCCCACAGACCGGTCTGTATTGTAGGTGGCAGATCTGGGCCGTGGCAGTAGTCTTCGGCTTGGTTCCGGATGGGGGCTGCCCTCTCTCGGTTCTGGTTCCGTCTGAACTGCAGTTCACTTTGCATCACTGGTCGGCCGACGATGAATGTCGGTTTTCTTCGCCTCTTCTCCTGCAAAAGGCCTGTCTTCAGGGCCACCAGGCGGCCTGCTTCACGCCTCTTCTCCTCCAAAAAGCCTGTCTTCAGGGCCACCAGGCGGCCTTCTTCTCCTCCAAAAGGCCTGTCTTCAGGGCCACCAGGCGGCCTTCTTCACGCCTCTTCTCCTCCAAAAAGCCTGTCTTCAGGGCCACCAGGCGGCCTTCTTCTCCTCCAAAAAGCCTGTCTTCAGGGCCACCAGGCGGCCTTCTTCACGCCTCTTCTCCTCCAAAAGGCCTGTCTTCAGGGCCACCAGGCGGCCTTCTCCTCTTCTCCTCCAAAAGGCCTGTCTTCAGGGCCACCAGGCGGCCTTCTTCTCCTCTTCTCCTCCAAAAGGGACTGTCTTCAGGGACACCAGGCGGCCTTCTCCACCTTTTCTCCTCCAAAAAGCCTGTCTTCAGGGCCACCAGGCGGCCTTCTTCACGCCTCTTCTCCTCCAAAGGGACTGTCTTCAGGGCCACCAGGCGGCCTTCTTCTCCTCCAAAAGCCTGTCTTCAGGGCCACCAGGCGGCCTTCTTCACGCCTCTTCTCCTCCAAAAGGCCTGTCTTCAGGGCCACCAGGCGGCCTTCTTCTCCTCTTCTCCTCCAAAGGGACTGTCTTCAGGGACCCCCAGGCGGCCCTTTTCTCCCTCCAAAAGGCTGTCTTCAGGGCCACCAGGCGGCCTTCTTCTCCTCTTCTCCCAAAAGGCCTGTCTTCAGGGCCACCAGGCGGCCTTCTTCTCCTCTTCTCCTCCAAAAGGCTTGTCTTCAGGGCCACCAGGCGGCCTTCTTCGCTCTTCTCCTCCGAAAGGCCTGTCTTCAGGGCCACCAGGCGGCCTTCTGTCTCCTCCAAAAG
>CM065719.1:2909018-2924018 GCA_033310375.1 Conus canariensis
GAATCCTTCATGATGTCTATGGGCATGGCCCAGGATTAGGAAGGGATGAGTCAGTGTCTGTGATGATGATCTGAACGCTGCACCCACACCAGCAGTAGTCTGTGATTCCCCTCTGTCTGGGTCTGCCTGCTGTCTGTGTCTGTGTCTGTGTTCCTGTCTGTCGGTCTGTCTATGTCTGAGTCTATGTCCCTCTCTGTCTGTCCGTCTGCTGTCTCGCTGTCTCTGTGCCTGTCTCCCTCTCTGTCTGTCCGTCTGCTGTCTCGCTGTCTCTGTGCCTGTCTCCCTCTCTGTCTGTCCGTCTGCTGTCTCGCTGTCTCTGTGCCTGTATTACTCTCTGTCTGTCCGTCTGCTGTCTCGCTGTCTCTGTGCCTGTCTCCCTCTCTGTCTGTCCGTCTGCTGTCTCGCTGTCTCTGTGCCTGTCTCCCTCTCTTCTGTCCGACTGCTGTCTCACTGTCTCTGTGCCTGTCTCCCTCTCTGTGTGTGCGTCTGTTGTCTCGCTGTCTTTGTGCCTGTCTCCCTCTCTGTCTGTCTGTCTGCTGTCTCGCTGTCTCTGTGCCTGTCTCCCTCTCTGTCTGTCTGACTGCTGTCTCACTGTCTCTGTGCCTGTCTCCCTCTCTGTCTGTCCGACTTGCTGTCTCACTGTCTCTGTGCCTGTCTCCCTCTCTGTGTGTGCGTCTGCTGTCTCGCTGTCTCTGTGCCTGTCTCCCTCTCTGTCTGTCTGTCTGCTGTCTCACTGTCTCTGTGCCTGTCTCCCTCTCTGTCTGTCCGTCTGCTGTCTCACTGTCTCTGTGCCTGTGTTACTCTCTGTCTGTCCGTCTGCTGTCTCGCTGTCTCTGTGCCTGTCTCCCTCTCTGTCTCTCCGTCTGCTGTCTCGCTGTCTCTGTGCCTGTCTCCCTCTCTCGTCTGTCCGTCTGCTGGTTCTCGCTGTCTCTGTGCCTGTCTCTCCTCTCTGTCTGTCCGTCTGCTGTCTCGCTGTCTCTGTGCCTGTCTCCCTCTCTGTCTGTCCGTCTGCTGTCTCGCTGTCTCTGTGCCTGTCTCCCTCTCTGTCTGTCCGTCTGCTGTCTCGCTGTCTCTGTGCCTGTCTCCCTCTCTGTCTGTCCGTCTGCTGTCTCGCTGTCTCTGTGCCTGTCTCCCTCTCTGTCTGTCCGTCTGCTGTCTCGCTGTCTCTGTGCCTGTCTCCCTCTCTGTCTGTCCGTCTGCTGTCTCGCGTCTCTGTGCCTGTCTCCCTCTCTGTCTGTCCGTCTGTGTCTCGCCGTCTCTGTGCCTGTCTCCCTCTCTGTCTGTCCGTCTGTTGTCTCGCCGTCTCTGTGCCTGTCTCCCTCTCTGTCTGTCCTTGTCTGTCTCTGCCGTCTCTGTCCTTCTCCCTCTCTGTCTCCTGCTCTATCTCTCCTCTTCTCTTTGCATCCTCTCTCCATCTCCATATCCATCTCTTCGTTCTTCTCTACATCCTCCCTCTATTCTATCTATCCATCCATCCATTCACCAAACCATCCACTTCTTTGCCACGTATGCTCGTCGACAACAAACGCAACACACCCGACTCACACACACACACACACACACACCACACACACACACACACACACACACACACACACACACACACACACACACACACACACACACACCACAACAACAACACAACAACAACAACAACAACACAACAAAAAGAAATAGGCTAAAGGACTTTCTTATATTTTGATTGCTCCTTTTCTTTCTTTCTTTCTTTGTTTATCCAGTTGTTTGTTTTTTTTTTTTCCTATTTTTCTACCTGCCATTCGCTGACTGCTCCAAGGGGACACTGGATTTCGTTTTCCGCCCCTTAGTAGTAAACTGACCACAGAGTGCTGTGTCTCCATGTGGTACAAGGCTGGACCAACACAGCAGTAAACTGACCACACAGTGCTGTGTCTCCATGGGATACCAGGGTGGACCAACTCAAAGCAGCCGAATCTCACTGATGAGTTTCACTTCGGGGTCGAAAGTCGTGTCCAGACAGGCATCACAAATGGTTCGGGTTTCAAGACAGGCTTTGTGGTCCTCCTATGCTGACAGTGAAGGATCGATTGGATATTGACATTTCATAACCTCCTCTTCTCCCCATATTCCCCCCTCTACAACCCCCACCCACTTACCCCTGCCAGTTTCTCAGCCCCCATGCTATGTCCCCATTTCACCCCACATTTTTTTTTTACTCTGTAGATAGTCTGTCAAATCACTTTCTAAATGACGGAAGAATTTTTTGTTTGTGCTAGTCTTTTTCTGGCACTTGTTTTTAAGCGTATACCCACCTACCCACCCATCCACCCAGTAACAGACTCAGGCGCGCGCACACACTCACGCACAGATACTTAAATGTAGGTGTGAATGTATATGTCTGCCAGTCTATATTATGTGTGTTTTTTGTTTCTTTCATTGTGATTTGTTCCGAGATGTTTCTGACGGTTTTATTTCTAACTAATCTTTTCTTTTTCTTTCTGATCATATTTTCCTTCTTTAATTTGTTTTCGTTTCCCGTGCCAACTTTCTCGATTGACACTTTGATTGCATGGGTGATATCTTCTGCATGAAATCCGCCGGGTTGTTAACGTTTAATGGGAGGAGAGCATTGAGATCCTTGACACCGTTGGCCCTGTCATCATTATACAGAGAAAAGCTGTTTACCACAGTAGTGGGGAGCCATTAGACTCTGCTGTGTTTTGTCGTGTTGTGATGTCGTAGTCATTATAACCTCCGTGTGTGTGTGTGTGTGTGTGTGTGTGTGTGTGTGTGTGTGTGTGTGTGTGTGTGTGTGTGCGCGCGCGCGCATTCGTGCGTGCGTGCTCTGCGCGCGTGCGTGTTTGTATGTGTATGTGTGGATGTGGATGTGTGTGTGTGTGTAACTACGTGCAGGGATAGGGGAAAGGGAGATAGAGACGTAAGGATGGCGAAGAGAGAGAGAGAGAGAGAGAGAGAGAGAGAGAGAGAGAGAGAGAGAGAGAGAGAGAAAGTATGACATCAACATGACAATGACAGGAAATGTTATCAGTTGGCTACAAACCCATATCATATATGATGAATTCATATTGTGTCACGAGCAGATGGTTACAGGTCTCTTGGAAGTGTGGAATCTTATACAGCTGAGCATCAGTTTATTTTCTTCATTCAGTTGGCGTGCTTGTCCTTTAAAAGCTTTGTATACAAGTGCAACACTTGTCAATAGATCACTGTCTGTGTCCTCAGGAAACTTTATCACAGAAACAGGGATGGTCAATAGGACTTCTTAGAACGTAGGAGTTATTGCTTGAAGTCATTGGAGGTGGGACAGCAAAATAGGTAACGATTGTATTGCCGTTAACACCAGAGAGAGGGAGAGAGAGAGAGAGAGAGAGAAGGAGAGAGAGGACGAGAGAGAGAGAGAGAGAAATCTGAAATCTGAAATCTTTAATGAGGATAACTGAATAAGCATTTCAATACTTTTTTTTCATCAGGTCCTCACCAGAGAGAGAGAGAGAGAGAGAGAGAGAGAGAGAGAGAGAGAGAGAGAGAGAGAGAGAGAGACAGACAGAGAGAGAGTGAGAGAGAGACAGAGAGAGAGACAGAGAGAGAGAGAAGAGAGACAGAGAGAGAGAGACTTTAATTTGTTGTAATTGCTTTCGTTTTCAAGAAGCATTAAGTTGTGCCACAAGAAAATGCTTACCCTCCCCCCTCCCCCCCCCAAAAAAAAAAAAAAAGCTCCACTAAGTTATCGCTTAACCAAGTACAGTTCATTGAAAAACGAAGTCACCGATCGCTGCTCAACGCGACAAATGTGCGCACCTGCTGGGTTTTTATTTATAATTCATACTAATTGCAAGAATTTTTGTTTCTGATATAAAAATCGACGGTCATATTGTTTACGTACTTGCATTCATTCTTTCCATCTGCTCTATCTTTCTTCCCTTTTTTTCTGCCAGTTCATCCAATCCTTAAATTACTCAACCTTTTACAGATTTGTTCAGCATTTGTTCTTTGCTGCTGTCGTTTTTTTCTTTCTTTTTTTTTTTTTTGCGCAGCGTTGCATAGATTAGCATTTCACTGTTTTGTGCGCGCTAGCAAATCAGTTATAGCCCCCGCCCACCCCCACCCCCTTCTCTGTCTTTCCTCCCTCTCTCTCTCTCTCTTCTTCCTTCTCTTTCATTCTTCGTTTCTTCTTGCTCTATAGTCTACAAGCCCACATCTGCATCATCCCTCGTACTACCTCCTCCGTCCTCCTCTTGTTGTGACAAGGAGCTTCAATTGTAAGCCGTTGATTATGGGCCGTGGTTGTCTGTTGTTTTCCAGCGTTCTGAGGTCTCCTTTCAGCCGGAAAACAGGGTCATTTCTGGCTTAAGTCGTCTTTTCTTTCTGGCTTTGAAAAGAGGTCAGTTGTAACCAGGTTTTTTTCATTCCTATTTTGTAACCCCTCTCTCTCTCTCTCCTCTCTCTCTCTCTTCTTTCCTCTCTCTCTCTCTCTCTCTCTGTGCCTCTGTCTCTGTCTCTCGCTCTCCCTGTTTCCTCTTTCTTTCACTCTGCTTCATCTATCTCATTTTCAATTCTCTCATTTTCGTCTCTCTGTTTCTCTTGTCTTCTCTCTCTCTCTCTCTCTCTCTCTCTCCTCTCTCTCTCTCTCTCTCTCTCATAAACATGCATGTGCATGCACGCGCGTACAAGCACACATTAACCCCCCATGGACACACACACACACACACACACACACACACACACACACACACACACACACACACATACACACGTTGCCCGCATCGACCTGATCTTCTGTACTTCCTTCCTGAGCTTCATGTCCCAGTTTCCCTTATCTTTGCTAGTTTCTTTGTTGGTTTATTTGTTTTTGAAGACTTGGAACGAAAGCACGACAGAATGGAATATAGACACAAAGACAGAGAAGAGAGTTAAAGAGGCCAAAGCACATAACAGCACTAAGAGCAAAGCTCTGCAGTGAAGAAAGTAGAGCCTTGACAACGAGAGTCGCATGGAGCAATACGATGTGGAACTCTGTGTATCTATTTATATATCTCACACACACACACCCATACAGGGGTACGAGCAAGCATGCGTGCACCATCGCGTACGCACACACACGTGCGTATACAGCTATATACACAGGCTCACACACATACACACATATATGTGCACATACATGTGATCGTGAAGATGCGTGCGTGCAGGAGCATGCTTACACAAACCCATAGATCACATTTACATGCACATCTGCACAGACACACACACAGACACAGACAGACAGACGGACAGACAATCACGCACACACACACACACACACACACACACACACACACACACACTCACACACACACACACACACACACACACACACACACACACACACATACACACACACTCACTCACATTCAGCACGCTTGTGCTGTCTCTCTCTCTCTCTCTCTCTCTCTCTCTCTCTCTCTCTCTCTCTCTCACACACACACACACACACACACACACACACACACGCACGCACGCACGCACGCACGCACGCACGACACACACACACACACACACATACACACACACACACACACACACACACACACACACACACACAGAGTTAAAGATTTTAAAGCGCTGCAATGGAATTGTCGATCCATCACAACCAATGTACAACACCTATCTGGAGTAAAATACAACATATTAGCTTTGCAGTCACTGAATGTCCGCAAAACTAAACTACCTAAACTTCCTAATTACTATTTTCCGCCAATTACCCCAAACATTAATAATGATGAAAAAATAAATGTGGCAATATATGTTCGTGAAGATGTAAAATATGCCCCATGTGCCAGTCCTGCCCCACCAGACATTCCTGGGTTGCACTCATGTGCAGTCAGAGTTCAAATTGATTATAATGTAGTAACAGTCGTCTCTGTATACCTACCTCAGGGCCCAAACGATCGTAATACAGAATGGCTACGCTCATTTCAATTAAACCAATCTACCAAATATTTAATCACTGGTGATTTTAACGCCCATTCGCCGTTTTGGGAAAAAGAGTGCCAGGCAATCACCAATAATCGTTTTATTGAAAATATAGTGGACTCCTCTCTTTACCTTCTCAACGATGGCAGTATTACTCGTATTCCAGACAACCCTAAACATAATCCTAGTGCCATCGACTTATCATTCATATCTCCTGAACTAGCTATATCATGTGACTGGCTGACACTTGATGATCCATTAAATAGTGATCATCTCCCTATTGTCATTTCTCTTGAACGTATGAGACCTGAAACAACTGATGTATCGCATGACAAAGTTCCTAAATATTGTTACAAGTTTGCTAATTGGAATAAATTTTCATATCTACTTAGTTCATTTAATGTAAACATAGAAAATCTTGAGAATCAAGATGTCGATACATTATACGATCATTTTCAGAATGCAGTACACACTGCTGCGAAAGATTCAATTCCGACTGTAAAATCTGTAAAATCAAAAAAACATTCGGGTAATGTCTGGTGGAATGGTATATGTCAGCAGGCAAAACAAGAAAAAATAGAAAAAACAAAAGATTACAAAAGAGAAACAAATCCCAAGAAAAAAGCGAAGAAACTTCTTGAGAAAAAAAGAGCAAAAAATCACCAAAATAGAATAATTGCACAAGCAAAAAGGCAGTATTGGTCGTCTATATGTCAAAATGAGGTGTCAAGCTTTAAAGATATTCAGAAAGTTTGGACACAATTAAAAACGATGAAAAATGGAATTAACCTTCCACATTGTCCGATTAATTTAATACAATCTGAATTTCCATCAAATTTTGATAAAGCTGAAGCCTTTTCAGACTTATTTGCGAGCAACAGTAGCGTTGACAGCTTATCCTTGGACAAGAAAAAACGCCGCGAAACTGAAGAAAAGAAAGACATCTATAATAGCCCTAAACCTACAGAAAATCACTATTTAAATACCGCTATAACATTGCAGGAAGTCCAAGAGTGTATCATAAATCTGAATAAAAAGACATCAGTGGGATTAGATGGCATTTCAAATTAAATGTTAGGTCATTTCCCGCAAAATATAATACATTTTCTACATTTGTTTTTCCAAAAATGTTGGGACCATGGAAAAATGCCCTTGATTTGGAAGGACTCAATTATTATACCAGTTCATAAACAAGGAAAACCACTCAAAGATATAAATAGCTATCGACCAATATTATTAACATCTAACACATGTAAATTGATGGAAAAGATAGTGTGAAAAAGGCTCATTCATCATTGCAACAAAAACAGTATCATTCCTATCAACCAAGCTGCATTCCAAGCAGGCAGATCTACCATTGAACACTTTGTAAAAATTACAACACATGTCAAACATCAATTTGCACGACGTAAGAACATTCTCGCTACTTTTTTTGACATTCGTAAAGCAAAAGAACAAGTGTGGCACAAACGACTAATGTACAAAATAAAAAACATTGGAATCAGCGGGAACATGTACAATTTTATTCAAGATTTTCTACACTGTAGGCACATTCAAACAAAAATAGGAAATACATATTCCAACCCAAGACCTTTACAAATGGGTTTACTCCAAGGTTCAGTAATTTCTCCAATATTATTTAATATTTTAATTTCTGATCTTCCTAACAGTCTTTCTAAAGATATTGAAGTGGCTCAATTTGCTGATGATATATGCCTATGGACAAAAGTGACAATGAAAAAAAATACATCATCAAGATCACTAAATTACATCAAAATAAAATATCAACATGAACTAAATAAGATCAATAACTTTTTAAATGAGAACGGCCTTTCTCTTTCCCCAGAAAAAACAAATATGATTCTTTTTAATTCTGGTTACGATCCAGGACAACTTCCTACTTTTACGTTGGATGGCATTGTTTTAAACTATGTAAAAAGTGTCAAATTTTTGGGTGTTATCTTAAGCAGTAAGTTAACTTGGAACACTCATATTGAATACATTTTAAACAAAGCTAGAAAAAGCTTAAATTTCCTAAAAATAATTAGCAAACAATCTTGGGGACAGGATTCGAAATCATTAACCATTTTAGCTACTGCCCTTATTCGCTCCAGACTAACTTATGCTCAAGAAGTATTTTTTAATGCACCTCAATACCTTTTAAATAAACTTCAGAGCACTGACTGCAAAGCGTATAAAATTGCCCTTGGGGTTCCCACACATACATCTAACTTAGGGACCTATAATGAAGCAGGGGTCTTGCCCCTTTCAGAACTTCGGAAAGCTTCTACTTCAAAATTTGTCTTAAAGAGCTTCTCACAAAACAATTTTTGCTCAGAAGAAGTATGTTTAAAATCAGAGAAGGATTTTGGAAAACGTGCCAAAAACATACAGTCAGCAAGGTCTATTTACTCATTTTCCGCTGATCTTCTAAAGGATACCAAAATAGATAAAAATAACATAGCCCAAAAGCCCACGTATTCACCTATTCCAAAATGGGAACACTGTAAAGCCTCCTTTGATATTGATTATACAGATGTTTCAAAAAAGGGTTGTCCACATATCTTAAGAACATCTGTTTACACTCATTTAGAAACTAAGTACAATCATCATCTGAAAATTTTTACAGATGGCTCAGTGCTAGAAAATAATAACGCGGGAGCAGCCTTCATAATCCCTAGCCTCAAAGTACAAAAGCTCTTCTATCTTGGTAAACAGTTATCGATATTCAGTGCCGAATTACTTGCTATACTTAAATCGTTAGATTTTATTCTAAATTTTCCAATAAAAAGTTCACAAATCTTAATAGGTGTTGATTCTAAAGCAGCAATCTACTCGATCAAGTCTGCATGTCCTTCAATCCGACTTGATATGATATTTGAAATTCATCACACTATTCACCTTTTATCCATGCAAGGCATTACTGTCACTTTTTGTTGGATCCCCTCTCATTGTGGTATAGTACCCAACGAGCGTGTAGATCAACTTGCACGAAAAGCAGCTCAAAATGTCAGTGACGCAATACCACTCAAAGTTCCCTTAGATTTGAATGAATGTTTTTCAATCATAAATTCAACGTTAAGCGAAAAAGTTAAAACCTCATTGATGAACTCAGACATTCAATATTATCACAATTGTATAAGATTTAGTGATGGGTACAATGGGAAAACGTTCAAACAAGTCTCCTCCTCGTCTAGGGAGATTGAAAGTTTAATCCATAGATTCCGTTTGAACGCATTGAAAACAAAACATTGTCATAATGTTAAATGTATGTGTGGGAAATCCTTAAATGTCAGTCATTTGCTGATTCAATGCCCAAGAGCAAGAGAGCTCCAAAGACATTCGGGTATTGATGGTTACACTGATGGATCGACTTCATTGCCTTTACCATATGTTTTAAACAATTACTCTGTTCTTGACTCAGTTTGTAAGTGTTTGTTAAAAAGTTCAATTGGTCCTTATCTGTAGATTTTATCACTTCTCACTTAAAATTGTCAACGTGGAAGAGGGATGGGAGATGAGGGGGGGGGGAGCAGGAGGTGTCATATTCTATGGTTAATGGAATAATACACTTCATACACTTGCATACTTCATTCACCCACACATAAACTGTCTGAATCACTATAGTGGAAGGACATTAAACCGACGACCACACACACACACACACACACACACACACACGCACACACACACACACACACACACACACACACACACTCACACTCAGCACGCTTGTGCTCTCTCTCTCTCTCTCTCTCTCACACACACACACACACACACACACACACACACAACATGCACACACACACATGCACATACACACACACATACACACACACATACACACATACACACACATGCACATACACAGACATACACACATACACACACATACCCACACATGCACATACACACACATACACACACACACACATGCACACACACACACACACACACACACACACACATGCACACACACATGCACACACACACACATGCACACACACACACACACACACACACACACACACACACACACACATGCACACACACACATGCACACACACACACACACACACACACACACACACACACACACACCACACACACAACACATACACAACGCACATCCACATGCGCACTGCGTACATTGGCACATACACATGGGCTCGTGCCTACACATCCATGCATACGTTTACACTCACCACCATACATACGATGATGATAATGGCACAGCCAATGTTAGGTACCTGGTCTGACCAGTGCGTTGGGCTAATGCGTGGGTCAGGCATCTGCTAAGTCTTAGCCGTGAGACCCTCTTCTTCAATTCTCTCAGTTTAGTCATTAATTCGTTAAATCCATCAGCTTTAAAGCACGTGCACTGTAATCTTGAAACTTAGCGGATGTCGTGCAGTGGATATGGACTGGTCCGCACCCAGTGACACCTCCCTGATGAAACTGAAACTCTGTGGGGTGTGTGTGTGTGTGTGTGTGTGTGTGTGTGTGTGTGTGTGTGTGTGTAAGTGTGTGTGTGTGTGTGTTTGGGTGGGTGGGGTGGGTGTTGTGGTAGTAGTAGCAGTAGTGGTGGTGGTAGCAGTAGCAGCAGCAGTAGTAGCAATAGCAGTAGTAGTAGTAATGGATGTTGTTGTTGTCGTTGTTGTTGTTGTTGGTGGTGGTGTGGTGGTGGTGGTGGTGTGTGTGTGTGTGTGTGTGTGTGTGTGTGTGTGTGTGTGTGTGTGTGTGTGTGTGTTTGCATGTGTATGTGTGCATGCATGCGTGTATGTGTGTACGAGTGTATATGTGTGTATGCTTGTGTGTATGTGTGTATGTGTGTGTGTGAGAGAGAGAAACACACACAAAGAGGAGAGAGAGAGAGAGAGAGAGAGAGAGAGACAGACAGACAGACAGACAGACAGACAGACAGACAGAAACAGAGTCTGAGTCTGAGATGATTTATTTGTTAGGCCACAGGCCCATACAAATGGAGTTCACATGCGGCATGATGTTACATAACAATAGCTATGTTTTCAAGAGCATCTTTTCCTATCATATATGCTTTGTATACATATTTACAGAGCCTGAAAATTACATTATCATTTCCATTTGAGAGCAGCAAAGACATTTTAAACATTGAAGGACATCTGTAATATTTACGAGATATTAATTGTCCACGTAGTTCAGTATATTTCGGGCATACCAATAGAAAGTGCAGTTCTGTTTCAAGAGTATCTGTACAGAATGGACAAAAAACGTTAATATCCATATCAACATTGCGAAAGTTGACAGAACGCGAACGCAACGGTAACATACCAATTCTAAATCTGGTTAACATCTTACGCATGTTAATACATTTAACCACACGGAAATAGGGGCACAAAGACAGTGACTGACCATACGTAGCATAAACGTTGTAAAATGTGTGTGATTCGAGAGCAGAACGCCATTCCTGTCTACAACAATCAATTAAACGCTGTTTTAGCTGGACAATAAACAGCTTAAAATCCCCCACAGACTGTGCTTCCCACACAAACTCAAAACCAAACATATAAAGCATGTTTCTAACTTTACATGCCCATGTGGAATAATTTTGTTCCTGCAGAGTCAGAAGCATTGAATAAGCTTTTCTAGGGAGTCTATAATCATCCATAGTAACAACACGCAACCAAACTTTTACACATTTTGCGAAAATATTGACTTTTAGAGGATATCTGCCTAATTCTCCATAAACCAAATGCTTTGGTGTTCTCTGAGTAACACACATAAAACGCTTCAATGCTGACAAGTGAACTCTCTCAATAATAACATGATCACACATAACGCCCCATATTTCCGCACCATACAACAGGATTGGCTGTATTTGACTGTCAAATAACTTAAAAATATTTCTGGTGAATGTTCTCCAATTGACTATAGTATTCTTATTATTGCTACAACCCCTTTTCGAGCACGATCAGACAAGTCTCGCAATGTAGACTGGAATGAAAGCCGTGTCGTGAGGACAATGCCAAGGTATTTATACATATTTACAACAGTTAATGCGTCATTTCCGTATGTCCATTTTCCATTTTCAGCTAAGTAACCCCCATTTCTGAAGACAATAACACTTGATTTACCAAAATTTACAATTTAATCCAGTCGATTCGCTGTATGGTACAAAATGTTCAATTGCGTTTGGAGTCCAATAACACTGTTAGACACAAGAGCAACGTCATCTGCGAACAACAAGATCAGTATTTCAATCAGATCAGGTGATAACTGAATACCATGTCTACCGTTTTCGTTAATTTCTTTTGTAAGCTCATTAATTAGCAGGGAAAACAAAACTGGAGAACATACTTCACCCTGTTTCAGACTTCTAGGGCACAAGAAAACATCAGTTAAATAAGCACCAACTCGCACACGGGCTTGAACGATAGAGTACATACTTTTCAATGCATTCAAAAGTTTACCTTTAATTCCGTTTGCATGAAGAATTTTCCATAGCTTGTCCCTGCTTACTGTATCGAAGGCTTTTCGGAAATCTATAAAGGCGACATAAAGTTTTCTGTGCCTTAGCAACTGTTTTTGTACACACGCCATAAGAGTAAATACATGATCAGTAGTACAATGGTTATCCCTAAAACCAGCTTGTTCCTCTCCTACCACCTCATTGGTCTCAGTCCACTTTGTAAGTCTTTTATTCAATACAAAACTGTACAATTTGCTGCATATATTCAATAAAGATACTCCACGGTAGTTGTCAGGCTGATTCGAGTCGCCCTTCTTGTGCAAAGGTTGTAAAACAGCCACTTTCCAATCAGCAGGAAATACACCATTGTCAAAGATGTGATTGAACAATTTTAACAGAAAAGGCAAAATGTTGGCGGTGCTGTTTTTATAAAACTCGACTATTAATCCATCAGGACCTGCGGCTTTCTTGTTCTTCAAGGCATCAATAGCACATACAATTTCATGATCTAACTCCCTGTAATCATCCTGGGTCTGGGTATTCACATTATCATAATACTCATCAAACACGGCGTCGGAGTTCAGACAAATTTGCGGCACTTCGTTAAACACATTACGGAAATGTTCAAACCATTCCTGAGGAGAAATAGTATTATAGACACCTTGTCTTGGCCTTGCAGAACGAACAGTATCCCAGAACTGTTTACTGTCATTTAAATGTCGATGTAATGACTGAAGAACATTTGCCTTATGCGTTTTCTGTTTCAGCCTCAGCAATTCCTTGTATTCCCTTCTCTTTTGACAATATTCCAATCTATCAGATACCTCATCAGATCTATTATATTTATGTAATAATCCCCATAATACTTTTCGGCTCTGTTTACATTCCAGATCGAACCAAATTTTCTGTTTCTCGCCGTCAAGGACCACTGTTTTCCTCATACATTCTCCAGCAAAATACAAGCATTCATTAAACATGATTACAGACTGGTCAACATCAGTGTCCACAAGGATAATAGCATTAGTAACAATATCCTTTACATTTTCAGAACTCATTCTTTCATGAAGGATATCCTTTTTATCCTCATCCCATTTGTATTTAACGACAGAAGGCCGTTTATAGGTTTTCTTCTTATCCATATTTGCATTTGCCATCTTGCACAATAAAGAAAATTCCACAGCAGCATGTTTCGTTTGAATGAAATGTTTGATACAAAAATTACAACAATATGACAAGAGGGTTTTTGAAATGAGAAAATAATCAATTACACTGGATCCATGTTCAGATATGTAAGTGAAATCACCTTGATAACTCAATCGCTGTAAGTGTGCATGCATGCGTGTATGTGTGTATGAGTGTATGTGTGTGTATGTGTGTATGCTTGTGTGTATGTGTGTGTGTGAGAGAGACACACACACACAAAGAGAGAGAGAGAGAGAGAGAGAGAGAGAGAGAGAGACAGACAGACAGACAGACAGACAGAGACAGAGAGACAGAGAGAGAGATCAAATCAGAAAAAAAAGCAATCAATTAAAAGAGCCTGCAGTAAAAGGATGCGTGAAATGCTCTTTAAGAGCTTGCTACCGAATAGCTCTTTATGGATTTGGAGAGATTTGTCCGGCACCGACAAACACATGGATGATTGAGAGTGAAGAGACGATTAATGAGCAGGTGGAGGAATGGAGGAAACGTGTGTGTGTGTGTGTGTGTGTGTGTGTGTGTGTGTGTGGTGTGTGTGTGTGTGTGTGGTGTGTGTGTGTGTGTGTGTTGTGTGTGTGTGTGTGTGTAAGCATGTTCACACACTGACAGGTATTTCAGAAAAAAAGCATATGACTAAGAACACTGGCGTTTTCGAACTGAAATTCGTATCAAATACGCATACCCATGCCATTTCTCGGATGTAAACATGCTCACGTTCTTTGTTAACCACACACACACACACACACACACACACACACACACACACACACACACACACACACACACACACACTCCTCTAAGAACCAGGTTCAGTGCCTCCCTCTCTGAAGAAAGGACAGCGATCTGGTAATGACCGTTAATGACAGACCAGCATACAACGGCTCCATCCCTCTCTCTGTCAATGCTCTCTCTCTCTCTCTCTCTCTCTCTCTCTCTCGTCTCTCTCTCTCTGTCTCTCTCTCTCTCTCTCTCTCTCTCTCTCTCTCTCTCTCTCTCTCTCTCTCTCTCTCTCTCTCTCTCTTTACCGGAGCTATGGTTTTCGTACCACTGTGTGCTCTGGCCATCTAATTCTCCTCTCTTTTCTGTGTGTGTGGTTTTCTTTCAGTCCATTTTGTTCTTCGTTCAAAGGCTGACAAAAAACCATGCTGGAAACTGGGGATTCAGGTCAATAGACATGCGTGCAGGATGAGCACTTTTGGATTGGAAACGGTGGATCAATACATTAAATTGGTACATAGGTGTGTTTCTCTTTCGTCTTTTTCATTTTCAGAAAAGGAATGTTAAGTCAGAATATCATTCTAAGATCCAGTCAAAGCCATTACATTAGCAGTGGGACAGCACGTGCTTAGGGTTTGTGTCCCTCATGGCTGCCACCTGTCATCTCCTCAATTCTTTCTGTCAGT